>OZ024822.1:84977822-85577822 GCA_964016985.1 Anodontia alba
CAAGCGATAGTTTGTTAAAAAAAAGAAAAGGAGACGTCAAATATCGTCTGAAATTTGGCACCGAAAGAGTTAATAACTTGTTGTTATAGTGCTCTTGTCAACCGGAAGTGTACGACCTCTTATATTAACAGAATGAAACAGATTGCAACAGAAGCTTTCAAAGTTTTTTGTCTGGAACCGACATCAACGATAGAAATCTAATGTGGTTAACAGTGGTTGGCAGAAAGCACAGATTGATTATCTGATTATCAATACTGCCACCTGGTTTGAAAATCACAAGTAAATCTATATTAGTCATCGGTGGGAATTTGTAACGTTGATAAAATGATAGGTTTAAGATGTAAATGTATTAGAAGAACTAAAGTACGAATGAACGAAAATTAGTACTCAATTTTTGCTAACCCTTGAATCGGAAAGATATACGATCTATTTCGCTATAGGAAGAGAGCCTTGACATGTCTGTATATAAAATAACTGTACAGCAGATATGCATACATTGCATTTCGCGAAAACTTGCACGTTTCTATGGAGGCCTAGTTGATACTTAACAAATTCTAAATATACAAAACCTTGTCATAAAAAAGAAAGAAACAAACATGCTCAAAATAGAAAGCTGAATGTTTATTTTCTCATGCGCATATGCAAACCTAAGGACGTGAGTGACTCAGTGGCTGTTTTCTGCATTCAAGAGAGAGTACCCTGTTTTCCTGTCTGACATCATTGTTTTTAAATTTGCCATGCAAACTGCATTTCAAATAAAACTTCTACCGTTTTGTATAGCATTTACTAGATGGTATATAGAAACGGTTTAACGCAAAAAAACGTTCGTTTATTTGTCCAATATGCCGCTACAATTAACCTGTAAGAAATGTTTGATTGTAAAATGTATGAATCCATTTTGAATGACACATTTTAAATTTTACCAGACATTTTTCGAGTGTTCGTGCGTATGTTTTTTTATAAAACATATTCGTATGGAACAGTGTATTCTACTTACAAAAGTCTTAAAAATGTATGTTGAGGGGAATCGCCGCGCATCTCGTCATTTCCATAATTTCAAAACCTTTGTTGAGCTATACTCGGTAAGAATGTATGAAGACCCTACATAATAAGTGACGTAATGTCAGCAAACAAAAATGTTCATCAAAATTCCACAAAAATACACGCCGTCTTACAAAACGCGACAAGAATTTTAAACAATCAGTGCTAATTTATATTCAGACACCAACTGTACATATTAAGATGTATTATTTACCTGTGTACTATACGCTTAATAGAACTTACAGTTGCTTGGCAAAACTCTAACCGAGTATCATACAAACTGCATGCATTTTTTCCAAAACGCAAATAGTTTTCGTACAGCGGTTTTGTATGAACCAATATCTCGGCTTTATATATACAAAAGCTCAGCCGTATACCTTTCCGATTGTAGGGTTACGTTTTTTATTTCTTTTTTCTTTTTTTTTTTTTTTTTTTTTTTTTTTTTAACAAGATACAGGAATTGAGAAACCCGACTATTTTGGATGAAAGAACGAAATACATAAACGTTAAGAAAGACACACCTATATTACATATTCTATAAATGAGGAGTGAGTAAATATGGGCCTGTAGCTTCTTGAAGATGAGAGCAGGGGCTCTGTAAAGTAACGTCCCTTTATCCGTCGCTAAAAGCATTCCTAGAAATACAAGGTCACGTAATGAAACAATACCTGTGTCGTCAATTCGATCTCAAACCTGAGAAAATGATCAAAATATCATATACGAAAACTGCACAGGCCCAGATAAGCCTACGCATCCATGTAATTATGGCCTTCTCTGTTCATCAAAAAACCTTACAGTATACTGCACCAATGCATGCTGGTCTGGGCAATCACTGTTGTCATAATTTTACGCTTAACATGCTGGGTAAACATTTCAGCAGACGACATTTTAAAATGTGTTCTCCCAGAAAATAGTTTTTGATATTCCAGAAAATTTGCATGCACTGGCAAAGCCTATTTTCTGAAGATAATAAGAGAAATATCATCAGTTTGTCCTTTGCTAAATTCACTCAGAGAGTGGTAAATGTAAAGACTATTTGCTGATGCTGCAATGTATTTTATTGTTTTATTCCACTGCTTCCATCAGACTCATTAGGCGCTTACAAATCGGTCTATATTTCAAATTCCAGTATAAGAAAATATAATTTCCTACGCCATCGATCTCAGTTTTAAAGCTAAGCATGCTGGGTAAACCGTCAACAGACGACAGCTTAAAGTAAGTTTCGTTTTATTCCTAGAAAATAGGATTTGATACTTCATGCAAATTGTCTCCGTCGGAGACAATTTGCATAAAATATCAAATCCCATTTTCTTTGAGAATGTAAGACAATATTATTTATTTGTAGTCTGCTTCACCCAGAGAGTGGCAAAGATTGAACCTATAGTTACTATGTCGTCACAGACAATTTCAAACTAAGCGACAAACAGAAAACCGTGTAATGATATTGATTATACGTACTTATCGTCTTATGTAATATCGATCAAATCTTGGAAATAAGTGAAAACCTCCAGTGATGGAAGCGTTAATGAACAAGGCGCAGGTTCATTTAAGAAAACTCTTACTTTTCTTTGTTTTAAGAATCAGCATATTGGCAAATATTGGTACTTTAACACTTAAAATAGGTTTTTGTAATGTATACCTCCATTGTTTTCTCCATACTATACAGTGATAATTAGTACGAGGGCTGTTCAAAAATAACGTGGACTTTTGCTCTGACAGGAAATTCTTTCGACACAGAAAAACAAAAGTTATATGACATGAAACAGCTGTTTTTCTTCTTTTCTCTTTGTAAATTTCAAACAATTCGCAAATGTAATTAAAAAGATATCCTTCATCCAAGCTAGTACCCTTCGCCGTCTCGGAGCACGGCAAGCGTCCCACGGCGACGTCGCCGACGTCATTTGTTTCGCCTGATCTCGCTGGCGTAAGTACACAATTTCACTTCTTCTCAAAGTACTCCCCACGGTGCAGAATGCATCGGCGGTGGCGCTGTATCCACTAGTCAAACATGTTCTCGTACCACTGCTCGTATTGGCAGCGGAATACGTTATTCAACTTATTTTCAGGCTGTTGCAGTATTTAAAAGATATCAGTGAAGATACCCAGGAAATGACACAATCACGAAGCACAGCCTTCCCGAAGCACCAAAAGACGAAGTGATGTAAAACAAATAATGACAAGTTCAAAGAGAGATTCATATATAAGTCCTTGACTCACATTTGAAATATGTATTGTATTTGTATTTCTACAAATAAAATATGTTTAAAGTAAACAATGACAAAAAAAAACGCGACAAAGGAAACGACTGACGTACGAAACGAGAAGAGCTGCCAGTAGAAAAAAAAGTACTTTGAGGCTTAAGCCAGTTTTACTCGCACGAAACCTCGCCCTTACTTTTGATGCAGTTCCAAATTACAAACATATGTTTGGTCCGCGTAAGGGTCTCTACCTCATCAGTTAAACATCACAATGTGCACACATAATCACGAAGAATATGATGAAACAAAAACCGGGCTCCATCAAGAAAACATGCGTATATAATACTGACCCCATTAAACCCAACTTTTATATAGTAAAACTGGGGTTTACAGGGGTATACATTAATTTTTTTATTTCTGCTCAAAAACATAGAATGTGGGTACTCGTTAGAACCGCCTCGCTGAGGCGGTTCTAACGAGTACCCTCACTCTATGTTTTGAAAAGAATGTGAAAATTATCAGAGTTTTTTTATCTGAAAATTTTCAGTTTTTGGAGGTGAAATTTTCTATACATTTGAATAGGCGTGTTTTCGTAATGCAGTGTCGATCTGAAGCCAGAACTAAAGAAAACCACAAACCATGATGAGCACAGACATTGATTCCCAGGTGCCAACCTTGTCTGAGGACTGACTCACCGCCGTGCAATTAAAGAAGGAAGCAAAGTTATAAACAATAACTGATTTAACCTTATTTCGATTTTGTACGCTATTTCTGTCAGCCGTTTGTACTGAATCAATGTGTTATTTAATGTGCTTGATATCAAAGTTTTCTCATTTTCCCCGTAATATATAGCGACAATGACATAGCTTACATTTATCTGAATAATAAATCTTATTTCTCCATGGAAACACATACGAAATCCCAAGTCTTATGTGCTCACTTAGGACATTTACGATGATGTATTACTGAAAACAAATAATAATAAATAAAACATAAAGTGCAGTTTTATACTCAAAGGAATCGTTATCAAAAACCAGTATAAATGCGAAATGTTTTTTGGTGTCTTGGGCATTCTTAAAGAATTTGTAAATGTTGTCTATCTTCAGTACTGTCATTTTTATTTAAAAAAAAAACGTGTCAGTGATATCCGTCACAGTCATGGAATAATGCTGTTTAAATACTGTCAAACTTAATGTCTTGAACACCGATGCCTCGTTTGTACTGGCTGATTCCACCTTGTTTTTGAGTCCTTAGGAAAATTTTCCGATAGCTCAAGAAAACTAATATTTAGGGATAGTTTAGGGTTTTCGTATTTTATCATGAAACTGAAAGTTGTATATTCTCATTAGAATCGCCTCATCGATGCGATTCTAATGACTATATTCAACATACTATTATTTTATAGAAGATCGAAAAGACATCCCTTAATTATTCCTGAAAATTGCCTCTTGGGCTAGCGCTATGATTAACCCTCTGTGGCTCGAACTACCCATGTTTAGAACAAACGTCCATGGTCCCTAAGATGATCGAGCCATTTAAATTCGACTGTACAGTGACTTTATTACTTCAGTATTGTCAATGAATTACCTACAGTAAAACTGTCCGCTTATATAGTTTTGTGAGTAGACCCATCTCACCACATGCAATCACTTTTAGAAATGGTTTGTCAACTTTCGCTTTTGCTGTGTTCTGTTTTACTATTTTTGTTTGATGATGTGATATACGGCTGCTCTCTTTCTCATCCTACGTATCCAAAGTGCTTCAGTAACAGACGAAGAAATAATTTCACGCCTCGTTCAACCGGGACTCGAACCCATGCCACTTGAATGACACTCGATCACTCTATCATGTCACTTTAAAACCAGTTTGCAGTGCAAGGCAGTACAAATGTCGTGCATGTACCACCCCATTGGCAATCTCCCAATCAAACTTGACTTTGTCCCACGGGCTGGATCAGGTTATATTAATACTGAGTATGAATATGGGCGTTTCTGTACAAAGGCCAGATATCACTGCTTCACTATCATTTAAACGTTCAAGTTATTTTCAGTCTATAATGTCCAGCATTTTACTGTCAACTAGTGCATGCAATCAACCAATATGGATCATATCTAATCTTTCGATATATTCTGCAATACTTTTGAGTGATAGCGAGAGCCCTGATCCAGCAGTTCCAGTGCGCAAGCTCGTTTGGGCCTCAATTGCCCGCATGCGTCCTAAAGGTCATTTTCACATGGCACAGGTTATTCATTTATGTCATCTGCTATCACTGAAATTTGAGACAGTGCGCGACAAAACTTACAAAATGGATGTGCGCCCAGCGAAGACTCAGATCAGCCTGAGCATCCGCCCAGTCTGATCAGAGTCCTCGCTGTGCGTATGAAGAAAGCTTAGGTCCTTAGCCAGCCACTGAGCGCATAGCGAAGACACTGATCAGACTTGGCGGATGACCAGGCTGATCTGAGTCTTCGCAGGTGCACATGCCATACTGTTGGTTTTGTCATGCGCTGGCTAATTTATAATGTGAGCCGGGGCACAATATTTCCTACAAGATTGCATTTGGGCACAGCGAAGACTCAGATAAGTCTGCGCGTCTGCACAGTCTGGTCAGAATCTTCGTGATACGCATGAAGACGCTGTGGATCCTTGGCTATCCACATAGTCGCTGCAAAGACTCTGATCAGACTGCGTGGATGAATAGGCTGATCTGAGTGTTCGCTGGGCGAACTTGCAATTTTGTAGGAAAAGCCTCGGCTCATATTATTTTTGAAAAAAAAAAAAAACAGCTAGCAATCTAGGGCAGCTGACGGGCCGATAACGGCCCGCTATAGATTTATAAAGAATGCTAGCTGGGTGGGAAACATTCAGATATTCCATTCCCATTTTTATCGCATTCCTACGTACATTACAAGGAACAGAGAAAGAAATAAGACAATATGTAAACAATAACACCTGCAGTCGTTACAGAGAATCCCGTAAGTTTACGTAAAGTCACTGGCAACTGGCTGATTGCATTTATTGTTACTTTTTACGGGCACCTGTAGAACTTTTGTAGGAATTACATTTGTATCTCGTAGAACTGGGTAAGAGTGGGGAGGCTTCAGATACGGTGCGGTATTTCACACACCTCCTCTGTCTTACGATATGTATCTTGACCTACTGTGCCCTGACTGGCGTGTTGATGCCTATCTGCAGGCTCCCGTAAAAACTAACGGTAAATGCGTTGACAGTTATTTTACCGTAAAGTACAATGTATACGTTTTATTTTTTTTTATTTTTATTTTTTATTCATTTTTATTTATTTATTATTTATTTGTTATTCATTTTTTATTTTTTTTTTTCACAACTCGGCATCTGATCAGCCCTGTATTGTTTATGAAAAGGAAACAAACATTACCGTATTTTCCTTTATGCATGTATGAGGACATCTTAACTCTTAATCGTACTCTCCTAACATTTGTGCACGCCCATTTCAGAACCATTTCCTGTGTCTAGGAATTGCAGACGAGTGATCAACAGTGGTGTCTAATTTGTATCCGCCCGGTTTACTTACCCTATCTCTCGAAATATTAAAGGTACACGCCGAATTTTCTTTCTTTTTTTTATAACAATATCATAACGTCTTAAGAAACAACATTTAGACGGAGTAGATGTAATGCCTTTCTGCTGATCATCAAACCACTATCGATGCTGAATGATCGTATATTATTGGGATGCATTACTTCTCGAGCTACATAATGCAGTTTTCAGACTGCAGATGTCGAATGAGTACATGTATAAGGCTCCCCATGCAAAAATGTGTTTTAGGGGCATGTGCAGATAGAAAAGGCCCAGATCATGCGCATTCTCATCAGGGCATTCGCTGTCTGCTTACAGGTTTACTGGACTGTAAAATGTATTCCTGTATAGCAAAGTCCCTTGTCAGATTGTGTGGGATTCACTGGATGCTGTGGGTGTTAAATATTGGCATGTACTCGTCCCAAGATAGATCATTTATGAAAACACGCCTATTCAAATATATAGACAATTTTCATCTCCAAAAGAACTGAATATTTTCAGATAAAAATCTCTGATGTTTTCATATTTCTGCTCAAAACATAGATTGTGGGTACTCGTTAGAACCGCCTCGGCGAGGCGGTTCTAACGAGTACCCACAATCTATGTTTTTGTGCAGAAATAAGATAAATAATATATACTCCTGTAAACCCCAGTTTTGCTGTATAAAAGTGGGGTTTAAGGGGGTCGAAATTATATAGGCGTGTTTTCGTGATGTTCCCATGTCGTGACTCGTATAGGTATAGCAGCTACACAGGATTGAAGACGAAAACTTTATGAATGTTACAAAGGTGCTAAGTGTTACAACATTTTGTAGCTGACATTTACAAGGATATTACATTGTGTATGACACTGATCTGAATGTTTGCTTGGTGCACATGTATTCTTGTAGGAAAATTCCCTGCTTTTATTGTTTCTGAAACAATCATAGAGATGTTGCATCCCCATTGTTATCGCATTTCTTTGCTCTTACATGTACAAGTTCATTGCAAGAAACAAAGAACGATATACAACACTATGTAATATATAAACAAAGAACACCTGCAAACAGTAAAGAGTGCGGCATCTGATCAGTCCTGTATCTATTTCAAATATTAAAACACCTTCACACCTACATGTAGTTGATGTGTCTAAAATCTGCCTGACGGGTGGCAAACAGTTTGGACCTCGATCAGAGGTTCCGTTCTGTAGCGTCTGATCTGTCTATACTGTTTGGTAAAGCAGGCTGTCTGTCGCAACATTCATGGTAAATACCGTATCTGTGTTACTAAATCACAATAACATAGTTTCTTAAGAAATATCACTTAGACAAAGTAGAATTGTTTCTGCTATCATTAAACCAGTTTCGATTCTGTAATATCGTATATTATTGGTATGCATTGCTTCTCGAGTTATTTAATGCAGTTTACAGACTGTAGTTGTCGAATGAGTATAAGCCACTCGATGCGAAATTGCGTCTTTGGGTCATGTGCGGACAGCAAAGGATCAGATCAGACTGCGCATTTGCGCAGTCTGATCAGGTCCTTCGCTGACCCCTTACAGGTTAACTGGACTGTAGAGTATGCTCCTGTATAGCAAAGTCCGTTGTATGATTATGTGGGATTTGCAGTATGAGTTGGATCTTAACTGTTGGTATGTATCCCGAAGATGGATTTTCCCATGTCGTGACTTGTATGAATATAGCAGCTGCACAGTATTGAAAACGAAAACTATATGTATGCAACAAAGGTGCTAATTGTTACAACATTTTGTAGCTGTCATTTGCAAGGAATATTATGACACGTGTTGTCGAATGTGGTGGTTCAAACAAGTACCCAATCTATGTTTTTGAGCAGAAATAAAAACAAAAATAATGTATACCCCTGTAAATCCATTTTTTCTTTATAAAAGTGGGGTTTAATGGGGTCAAAATTATATAGGCATGGTTTAGTGATGGCGCAGGCTGATTTGAGTATTCATTGGGCACATATGACAGAACATTACGGAATCACGCCTATTCAAATATATTGAAAATTTTACAACCAAAAAAGGAAAATGTTTTGATATAAATTTCGGACATTTTTTCATATTTCTGTCCATAACATAGATTCTGGGTACTCGTTAGAACCGCCTCGGCGAGGCGGTTCTAACGAGTACCCACAATTTATGTTTTTGAGCAGAAATAAGAAAATATTGTTTACCCCTGTAAACCCCAGTTTTACTATATAAAAGTGGGGTTTAAGGGGGTCAAAATTATATAGGCATGTTTTTGTGATAAGGTACTTTTTTTTCACGTTGTGGCTCATGTACTGGTATCTTTATTTGTACATTCTTAGTATTTGGTAATATGCTGCTGCATGTCGTTCAAGAATTGTGTCAGACCAGAATGTTTTCTATTCTTGTTCGTATTTGTTTAGTAAATGCTGCAAACACTATCAACTTCATAAGACATGGGCCACGTCATGAAATCAAAACAAGAGGCATGCGAAAGTTGTGTCTTTATGGTATATGTTGCGTATCTGGGCAGTCTGATCGAAGTTTTCATTTCCGATTACAAAATCATTCAGTAGAATGTATAAATCAATGAAAAGAACATAATAAAACAGAATCTGCCGATCAGAATCTAGATGCCTAACCGATGCTCAATAACATACAGACCTCAATGGCTCGAACATCTTTGGGACCATGGAAATTTGCTCGAGACATAAGTACATGTAGTTCGAGTCACTGAGAGTTAATCATAGCGCCAGGTTAGGAGACAAATGGGAATAATATATGAATGTATTTTCAATTTTCTATGAAATAATGGTATGTTGAGTGTCCTCAGTAGAATCGCCTCGATTCTAATTATAAAAACAAGATACATTTTCATGATAAAAAAAAAAAAAAAAAAAAATCCAAAATCATCTCTGAATATTTTCTTGAGCTGTGTGTCGAAAGAAATTCCTAGGGGCTCAAAAAACGAGTCCGAACTATCCATGCTAAACGAGTCAACGGTGTTCGAGCCATTGGGGTTTTACTGTATAATGAACTTTCGGACAGACAACTATATCAAAATTATTTTGTTTCCCGTTTAAAAAAAAAAAAAGGTCTACTCTTAGAGAAAGAACTTGGGGATATTTCTACTTTTAGAGTAAACCCTTTCCGAAAGGTCTTTGTGTGCAGGAAACCAAACAGGGGGTCAAAAACGTTGTCTTTGTTGCAAAAGATAAAAGAAGATCAACATGTGCATTCAGTCCACTGAAGCCATTTGTAAAGTGCACACCATCGCGAAAACATTCCTATATAATTTGATCCCTTAAACCCCACTTTTATATAGTCAAACTAAGGTTTACAAGGGTATACATATTTTTTTCTTATTTCTGCTCAAAATAAAATTGTAGGTACTCGTTTGAGAACCGCCTCGCCAAGGCGGTTCTAACGAGTACCCACAATCTATTTTTTTGAGCAGACATATGAAAAATAATGTTTTTTATCTGAAAATGTTCAGTTTTTGGAGGGGATATTTTCTATATATTTGAATAGGCGTGTTTTCCTAATGCACTGAAACCAGCACTGTGAATACGTACGTTCTGCTTGGAACATGTGCAATATGAAATGTCCAAATATTGTAAGGCATTATGCGCATTTCCTGGCAAACCGTTGCCTAGTGCATGCATTCTGACTTTGCTGTTAACATACTAGCTTTTAGAACAAAGTCGCCCATGAGGCATGTGGCTTACAAATGACAAGTTTTCTGAAGTGCCGCTAACAAAAAAAAAAAAAAAAAAAAAAAAAAAAGACAACGCGTTAGAACGAAGGGGCACTACAATGAAAATAGTAGTACAAATACATGTAGTATTCAGTAAATGATGGATATTGGTACTTTTAGCCTTAGATCTTTACATAGTTGCTTATGGAAAATTGAATAACACTTGGATTTTCCGCCATATTTTATCAGGGGCATAACCTGTGACTTTACGTCTGCTTTCCTGTACATAACACCCTTAAGGATGAAGGTTTACCATAAAAGTAAAAAATTGCTCCAAGGAAAGCAAATAATTTTGACAGTATAGCCTCCCCAGGAGTGAACCCATTCCCTTAAACCTACTCTGTGAATAAGTGCTCAGTATGAATAAGGTTAATTAGGATATCGATTCGTCGTCTGGTCTTGAATCCGTCTATACATAGTCCTTGTTTCCCTAATACATTTTAACATATGCGTGCTGGGTAAAACTTTCGGCAGACGACATTTTGAAATAGTTTACTGATTTTTCCTACAAAATAGGATTTGACATTTTATGCAAGGAGACAATTTGCATGAAGTGTCAAATCCGATTTGCTATGAAAAATAAGACAAAGCATCATCCGTTTGTTGTCTGCTGAATTTGCCTATAGCACGATAAGTGTTAAACGCAGTTTCCTACGCAGAGACTTTAGGGAACAGGAATGTCATTACTTCTTACAGACGTCCATTTTAGTACTCTACCCAGTTGTCTTCCTGACAATATGCGTAATACGATATTCCCTGATATCTACTTGGATCTCAGTGTAAAGGTACCCTTCGTTTGATAAACACGTCGCCAAACAAGGTTATATCCTGACCAACAGCTATACTGTATTTACCATGCATATTCGGACACATTCACTCTTTACCGTTGTTATCCTAAACTACATGTATGAATAAATCCATTTGAATATCTTGCAATGTGTTTACGGAATATGTTTAATAAGGTTTGATGAATGACAAACAGTTCAGGCATTGATCAAACGACTGCTTTGTTAGAACATTAAGGTATACATAGTGTGATCTAACACCTGTACATAGAAAAAATATTTTGCCCATGTGATGTAATCAATTTCCTCTTAACCTCTTACTCTTAAAGCGTTAAACACAGCTTCAGAGACGATGTTTTGATTATTTGTTATATTTTTCCGTGAAAATAAGGCTTGACATTTCAGATGAATCGGCTGCAGATGATTCACATGAAATATTAAGTCGTATTTTCTTGGACAAAATAATTTGAAAAAAAAAAATGGAAAGTCGTCTTCTGCAATTTTTTCTTAGCGTTTTAAGGTTTAATATAAAGAGGGGAAAAAAACTTACATTTATACAGCTGGCGTTTCGTTTAGAATTGTTACTCTGGCAGTTGAAAGAGGATTATGATGTATATCTGGTGCTGTTTTGCTATTCAAATCTCAATAAAAAAAAAACAATTAGGGATTTTAAACCAAAACAAAATCATCTTAAGCAGTTTCATGTAAGTGGTGCAATAACTATATGACAATACAATGGCAGCCTCTTTATTGGCATCTGAGACGAGACATTTTGTTACAGTTTTAATTTTAAATACATGTATCCAGGCAGCTTAACATCTAGCATAAGTCCATTTTATGTAATATCTGTTGGTGTTGCTGCATTACATTGTACCAGGATATTTACATTCAATATCATGATCTTTTATATTTTTTCGTTACCTAATATCATTCTTCTTTTTCTTCTTCTCCTTCTTCACATTATATTTTCTTGTTAATGAATTTCAAATTTAAAAAAAAAACAGTTTGTTACATAGTGTTATGTGTGTTTTGTATTGCAGAGGAAGAACCGAATCTAATGTTGGTGTAACTTGTGGTCCTATCCCATATCCTTGTTTATTGGAAACAAAATACGTTTAACCCATTTACGCCTAGCGTTCCATAAAAGAGACATTGGCAAACAGTGTAGACCAAGTTCAGAAGCCGCAGAACGCGGCATCTGATCTGGGCCTACACTGTTTGCTTTCAATTCAGACATTTCTACAAAACATGATAATATCAAAAACTAATCAGATACCCCTGATATATGAAATGGACCTGTCCAAAGAGTTATGGTAGAAGAGTCCACTCGGCTTATATGGGTTAAACTAAACTAAACTACTATTTTAGAACGGACAGTAGTAAAAACAACCAAGCGTTAAATCGATTTTACTGGACCAGGTACCAAATCTTTCTCCTAGGTTCAAGTGTTAGATATATCGAACTGAAATTAAGTTAGACAATCCCGACGTTACACCAAGAATTACATCGCGACAATACATCGATCATTTTTACTAGACTGACAAGATAAAAGCCTCTTTTAGCACATTTTGCGTGAGACTGCCTGCAAATTAAATTGTCATTGGTGCCAATCATCTACATCATTATCGATGTCGCCTCAAGTAAGTAGGGCCTTTAATAGAGGGTAAAAATCACTTGTGTATTTGTGCGGTCTGATCAGTCTCCCTATTGCTTGCCTAGAGGAGATTCGACTACAGCAAAATCTGCTGACGAAAACAGAAGGCAATGATAAGACTGCGGTGATGCGCAAGATGGTCGGTGACTTCGCTGTTCGTTAGTCAATTTTTACATGAGAAGTCTCTCTCTTGACTTCGCATTACAACATAATAACATTAACTGCTGTTGGCGCTTCCGTTTTACTTGCAAAGTTCTTTCCTGTTTGATCAATAACATACGAGCCACAACCAGAATAAAGGGTCCTTATCGTACGGTTCCGAATGAATAATTTCTTCTCAATATTAGTCTGTGCCCTGTATGGTAAGCCAGCAGGTAAGTATTAAAAGCTCGGGGCCTTGGAGTAGAAGTTCATCACGAAAACGCCTATATATTTTTGACCCCCTTAAATCCCACTTTCGTATAATAAAACTGGGATTTACAGGGGTATACATTATTTTTCTTATATTGCTAAAATCATAAATTGTGGGTACTCGTTAGAACCGCCTCGCCGAGGCGGTTCTAACGAGTAACCACAATCTTTGTTTTGAGAATAAATATGAAATGTATCACAATTTTTCATCTGAAAATTTTCTTTTTTTGGTTGTAAAATTTTTAATATATTTTGAATAGGCGTGTTTTCGTAATGAATCAGCACACATTGATTACTCTGTGTATGCAAAGTAAGGTACCGCGTTTACACTAAATATATTCGTACACCTTTACTTATAAATTTAGCCATTACTCTGATTAAGTATCACGCTTAGAAGCAGTTTGTTCTGGGTATGGCGTGTTTGCTCAACCACAGCTGAGTTTATTGCCCTTATATTTTCGGACACCTCAACTCCTTCTCATACTAATCCTGAAATATAAATGAATAATAAACATCTAAAAGGTTGCCTTTGGAAGCAAAGAACACATAACAGATAGAAAATGGGAGTCGCTTTTATTGAGACTCTTCATAAGCAGCAGTGAAGTTTGCAACACTGCTTACATCCTCTATCGTATAAATGAGCAGATCGCCATTTTCAAAGCTACCACAATGGGCCCGGTGATCCCAAAGGAAATGAAAAAACATATCTACACTATGGTGAAGTACGTAGAGACGTTCTACGGCCGCCACACGGCACTTGACACTAGCTGCAGTGGAGTAAAATAAAAATCTAAAAAGTTACAAGACAACAATCAGAAAGCGCTGTCCTCCCGAGGCATCAAAAGAAGAGATGAGGAATAGACACAACGATAGAGTTCCAATAACCGACATACAAACCATCAAAGCACTGATAGCACTGGTGGGTCGCTTGTCCCTGAGTGAAGGCTGGGGAATGGTACTGAACGGGAACTTAAAACTGTTTCATTTAACCCTTAACTTCCTGTAATTTAAGCAAACAGTACATAGCCTGATTAGACGCTGCGTTCAGCGGCGTCTGATCTGGGTCTGTA
The DNA here is from genome assembly GCA_964016985.1 of Anodontia alba. NCBI lineage: Eukaryota > Metazoa > Mollusca > Bivalvia > Lucinida > Lucinidae > Anodontia > Anodontia alba. Next base: position 84,992,267 of record OZ024822.1, read on the forward strand.
CTGTTTGCCAATGTCCCAGTCCAGGTTTTACAGATAACCTTCCTTACTCAGCACTCATACATCACAGCGACAAAAATAGCGTGGCTATGAATAACCGTTACCTTGATTTCGTCTAACGCGCGGTTTGATTGCATTGGTCGATGATAATCACGTGGACAACTATCTAAAGGACATTATGGCGTTTGTATACTATGGATAGATTGTAAACAAGCGACCACACAAAACAGACATGCAACAGAGGAGCCACTTTGAAACAGTCAGCACAACTACTCGGGGGATTAACCCATATAAGCTTAGCGTCCAATGAAAGGGACATTGGCAAACAGTGTAGACCCAGATCAGATGCCACAGAATGCGGCGTCTGATCAGGTCTACATTGCTTGCATTAAGTTCAGAAACTCCTATAAAACACAGTAAAAATAAAAACTAACTAGACACCCATATATAAGAAATAAACCTGTCCATTACAAGAAGTAAACCTGTCCATAGGGTTGTGGTAGAAGAATCCGTTCGGCATAAATGGTTTAAACTAATTTACTCGATCGAGATCTCGCCCAATCTCCTGAGCCGCTCAAAACATTAAAACAAGAACAGAAAGGAAACAGAAAGCAAAGTGGGCGGCTATTGAAGACATTGGACACAATGCGATCATGACAACAAGAAAATATAAGCATGAAAAAAAAAAAAAAACAGGAAGTAAAGTGGTCAGCCGTATAGTGGATGAACACTTTGCTAGATGCACAACAGCGTGTAACGACAGAATACCCCCTTGGAACCAGCAGTATAACCCACTTGCTCTTTGAGGGGCTTAAACTAGTTTTGTTCGATCGTCCTTAAATCTGATGCAGCTTTAGATTACAAATATGTGTTTGGTACGCGTATGTTCCTTTATCTCATCAGTGAAACAGTAAAATATAAAAATCACAAAACTGCAAGGAAACAAAGTAATGAACAATAGAATCCTAACCCAGGACAAAGACCTTATGAAACCGGCTGATGAAAGAGACGTCATTCAGTCTGAGGTCCAACGACGAGTGCATGCAAAGTTAATAACCAGAACTGGCTTAACAACCGTCGTAAAGCATTCGTGTTGTGACCTATATTCTATAAGTGTTCTGAAAATCAGTAATACTCCGATAGACCTTCCTGCGGAAGTGTTTTTAATTCAACGTCATATACGGACATTAATTCAGAACGACGGCGATAAAGCCTTGAAAATGTTATGTTACTCGTAAGAGTTCCGATATAGACATTTTGCTAACCCATACAATCGGAAAAATACTATACATTTTGATATAGGAAGACAGTATAGTATGGCTGTATATAAAACAACTATATAGCAGTATACATACATTGCATTTCGTGAAACATAGCATGTTTCTACGGAGGCCCAGTTGATATTTAACAATTGCCAAGTATCAGATACAAAAAGTATCAAATACAAAATCAGTTTAACATCATAGAAGCAGTCAGTTTAACGTCATAGAAAAGAAGGAAAATAATGTGCAAAACAGAAACCAGAATGTTTAATTTCTCATGTGCATATGTTACTATGAAGCCAAAAGTGACACTGGGGCTGATTTCTGCATTCAGTGGAACGTACCCTTGTTTACTGCCTGAAACCAATTTCAAACGTTCGCATGAAAACTGTATTCAAGTACACCTTCTATAATTTTTGATGTCATGTATTAGAAGGTTCATAGAAATGGAATGACACCAAAACTATCCGATTTCTAATCCAATATGGCCTCTACGATAAACTAGAAAGAGAACGCTTGTTTTTGAAATCTTACAATAGCTAATTATGAATGACACATTTCAAATTTAACCATCCCCTTTCGGTCGTTTGTGCTTATGATTTTTCTATTAATTCATATAAAATACAAGTTATACTAATGTACATCTTTAAAACAAATGCTGTGGGAGTTCTCTGCAAATTTCGCCATGTCCATAATTTAAAATGTTTGTTGACGGACTACACTCTGTAAGAATATATGAAGACCAAACACAATAAGTCAAGTAATTTACGCAAGCAAAAATGTTTATCGAAATTCCATAAAGTACAGACCGTTTAACAAAACGCGACAAGAATTATAAACCATTCAGTGCTCACTTACATTTATGCATCAACTGTACATATTAATTTAACGCGAGACGTGTGTATTTACTATCTACGGAACCCCGGAAGGGACATTCCCTTTCCGATATTTAGCAGAACAGATATCAAAACAATAAAAACAGAACGGAAATTAAAATAAAAATTAGACATTTCCTTTCCCATATTTACTAGAAACGAAATCAAAATAATAAAATAGAACAGAAATTTAAACAAAAATAACACATTTCCTTTCCGATATTACAATTAAAAAAGAAAGAACAGAAACAATAGAGAGGAAATTTAAACAAAAAAAGTCTCTCGTTTTACCGACTTATTATATCTTTGTTCAACTTAAAGATCTCGTTTAAATAACATAATGTGTCGTTTACACGACTTATAATGTTTAATATTCATTCTGTTTTTTTTTTGTTTTTTTTTTTGTTTTTTTTTTGTGTGTGTTTTTTTTTTTTTTTTTTTTTTTGGTTTTTCTTTTTTTTTTTTTGTTTTTTTTTTTTGTTTTTGTTTTTGTTTTTTTTGTTTTGTTTTTTTTTTTCGTTCTGTTTTTATTGTTTGGATTTCTTTTCTGCTAAATATCGGAAAAGGATAGGTCTCATTTGTGTTTTAAAAATAAAACAACTTATATCGCGTTTTAACGACTAATTACACGTTTGTCGTTTTTTTTTTTTTTTTTTTTTGTTTTTTTTTGTTTTGTTTTTTCAACATAAAGATCTCGTTTAGATAACATACAATTTAATTTCTTTCTGCTAAATACTGGAAAGGAAATGTCCCTTCCGGGGTTCCGTAAATATCAGTATATTACGAAACCCCGGAAGGTAAATCTCCTTTTCCGATATTTGGCAGAAAAGAAATCCAAAACAGTAAAAGCAGATTGCAAATTAAAACAAAAAATAGACATTTTCTTTCCGATATTTAGCAGAAACGAAATCAAAACAAAATAAAACAGAACTTAACTTTAAAACAAAAATAACACATTTCCTTTCCAGTATTTAGCAGAAAAGAAATTAAAACAATAAAAACAGAATATAAATTAAAACAAAAAATAGAATGGAAACTAAAAAAAAATAGTATCTCGTTTTAACGACTTATTATATCGTTATATCGTTTGTTCAACTTAAAGATCTCGTTTAAACAACATAATTTGTCGTTTAAAAGACTTATTATGCTGAATTTCCATTTTATTTATTTTTCGTTTTAATTTCCGTTCTGTTGGATTTCTTTTCTGCTAAATATCGGGCAGAAAACTAGATCCAAAAAAAATAATAAATAAATAAATAAATAAAAAATAAAATAAAATAGAAAGTAAAAAAAAAAGTTATAGCTCGTTTTATCGACTTATAAGGTCGGGTTTTTTTTGTTGTTGTTGTTGTTGTTGTTGTCGTTTTTGTTTTTCTTGTTTTCTTTTGATTCTTCAACATAGAGATTTCGTTTAAATAACATACTATCTAATTTCATTTCTGCAAAATATTGGAAAGTAACTGTCCTTTCCGGTATTCCTTAGTATATACCTATTTATTATACACTAAACATAACTTAGGCAAAATGCAATTAGTTTCAGATTGCTAGACAGTGTATAATGCAACATCCAGGCTTTAGATTTGCAAAAAATCAGTTGTATATAACTTACTAACTGGAGGTCTTTGTTTTTTTTTTTTTTTGTTTTTTTTTTTTTTTGCAAGATATGAGAAATGAGAGCCCTGACTATACATATACCGCTATTTTAGAAGTTTAGCGGTTAAATATTTATTCCTTTTATAAAGTCACTGACATAACTAGATGCTCTTGCGAAACGAATTAGTTGAGAAATCTTTGTAATTTAAACAATCTTATTCGACCACATGGTAACGGAATGGCTAATAGTGTAGAAATTTATCAAATATTTGTCTAGATCTATACTGTTTGCTCGTGCACGTCCGATCGAATATTTAGTGTAAAGTACTTTTAATGGAACTGTCCATATTATCTATTAGATACAAACCATTAGCATTCCATACAAGACATTCCTTAGGGAACCAGGATTCTAATATACACTAGAAACTGATTCGACAATGGACAAATACAGTCGTCATCAGGGAGCGAATGTGCATTGTCGCATTGTGCACTGTAATGTACTTTTAAGGTTGTTGTGGTCATATAATGCATCAAATGCAATTCAGTGCAATTTCTTATCAGAGCCGGCACACAGTATTTCCAGAAAGACCGTATGCCCATGCCCGCAAAGCAATAGCTCAGATCAGCCTTGTGAGTCCGCGCAGTCTGATCGGAGACTTCGCTGTACGAGTATAGACGCTTCGCTTTGAATCCTTCGCTACCCACAGTGTGCTCTGCGAAGACTCTGATCAGACTGCGCGGATACGCAAGCTGATCTGAATGTTTGCTGGATGCACAAGGAACTTGCAGGAAATGCTGTGCCCCGAATTATAAGATATTATTCTGGGGGAAAGGGTTTAACGACCGTTAGAATGCATTTAAACAATGGGCAAGTAAAATCGGCTCTTACATATTCAAATATATAGACAATCTCACCTCCAAAACTGAAAATTTTAAGATAAAAAAGCTCTGATATTTTTCATATTTCTGCTTAAAATATAGATTGTGGGTACTCGTTAGAACCGCCTCGGCGAGGCGGTTCTAACGAGTACCCACAATCTATGTTTTTGAATAGAAATAAAAAAAATGTATACCCCTGTAAACCCCAGTTTTACTATATAAAAGTGGGGTTTAGTGGGGGGGGGGTCAAATTTATATAGGCATGTTTACTTGATGGGAGCGAAGGTCGTCGCAATCTGTAGAATCGTTGTCTGTTTGAAACACACAGTATCCAATCTAACCTATCTAATGCAAACACAAATAATATGTACTATATGTTTAATGTATACATAATTTACTGATTAAGAACATGCCAACATTATCGAAACTTTTAACTCTTTCGGTGCCAAATTTCAGACGACATTTGTCGTCTGCTTTTTAATTTTAACAAATTATCGTTTGGAAAGATGTTTATATGTAAACTTGGAAGACTGAATATCAAACAACTTAGATCCAGATGAGACGGCTCACTGAGCCATCTCATCTGGATCTATGCTGTTTACAAAAGCCTATTATTATTGCCTGTGTCAATGAAAGCGTTAAACGAAAATAATTACAGATTTTAAGTTGACTAATAAATTCACTACATCCAGACAATCACATATCCACACGACGTTGCTGCGACATCGACAGGTAACATTGTTGTGATGCAATTATTTAAAGAGATTGTGTTGCGCTTTTAGAAAAAAGTGGTTTGTCAGAGCTTATGCGACCAGTATGCCTTCTGTATTTGTCAATATATTTTACTGTACCTACCGATTCTGTAAGCGATATATGAAAGCTAATATTTCTCATTTCTCGTATTATATGGTCAAAATGACATGGCTTACCAATGGTATCAAGACAAAACTAATTTTGTATTTGTTTTCACAAAAACATGTTACATAAATATTTTATATAGCGCTGCACATGCATGTGCTGTGCTACGTCAACAAAATTATGTAATATGGTCTTCCATGGTCGCCAATAATATATAATGGAACCAGGGGCATATACCATTAGGAGTCTACATTATTAGGGGGACTTTGAGAATTTTGAAGGATTCAAACCAGGTTTTCAATTTGGTTTTTGGTACTAGCAACCCGTTTTACTGTCTAAGTAATATGTTAAGTGGCCCAATGGTTCTCATTTTCCGAACGTACTGTGTAGTAAAAATGACAAAGGCTTAGGTAAGAGGGTTACCGAGATACATAATAATACGAAATACAAATAATATTATTATTCAGTTTGAGCTGTGCATTACATATTTAAGGGGCTATATACACCTTGTAGATTGTCTCTTTGTTTACAAGGGAGACAGCTTTTCTGACTTTCAAGCTCTTTCTGATAAGTGGTCAACTCCCAGTCATTCTTAGCTTTCAAAGGTGACCCCTTTTCGGAAGAGAGCAAAAACAGTTTGAATAGAGTTGCCTCCCTGAAAGCGCGGTGTGATCAATCCTTAGATTTTTTTTCATAACATTTTACCACCTGGAATTCAGACAATGAAGAGAAAATACCTTGAAATGCATTCACAGTTGGCCACCATTCGCAATTTAAGAAAACAATGCATTACCCTCAGCAGTAATCCTCGTTTATTTATCTACTACCGCCGAGAGAACAAAGAGTTTGCTGTTTTATGTCGATTTTACTTCTTTTGATAACGCTTGATCACAGAAGAATTATTCATGAGGTGTTTCGTTTAAACGTTTAGCACACACGCAATACCAGGTGAGCTTGGGACTTAATTTTATTAATTTAAATTTCATGGACGTATATATCGTGGTTTCAAGCTATTTTGTGTTTCTTTGCTATCATAGGAGCCGTGACGTCAGAGAATGTACCAGTGGACAAGTCCGCCCAGCGAAGATTCTGATCAGACTGCGCATTCGTGCAGTCTGATCAGAATATTCACTGGGCGCATTTTGAATAGCCAAGGATGCAAAATTTCTTCATGTGGGCAACAAATACCATGATTATATTGCGCGGACGCGCAGGCTTATTTAAGTCTTCGTTAGATGCATACGTCCGAAGATGAATTTTAAATGAATATACAATTATAATTATATGACATCATTGGTGGCATTACAAAGGCATTAAGTATAACTGCGTCACGGCGTGAGAAAATGTTCTTCTGACATGTGTGCCCAACGATGACATAAATTTCCCTGCGTATCCGCGCAGTCTGATCAGTCTTCATTGTCCACTTTGCATCTTTCACTATCCAAAATGTGCCCCGTGAAGATTATGATCAGACTGTGCAAATGTGCAGGCTGATTTGAATCGGCACTTGGCGCACATGTCCGAAAGGACCTTTTCTGACGTTTCGGCTCAATTGTTTGATCATTCACCAATTGAATGACGTCACAAAACACTTATGATAACGTCCATCCAAAGCATTCCATTCTTTAAATGGCATCTTTCCTATACCCAGCACGTTAAGTTTCACTCGTAACTTTAACCCCTTTAAGCCTACCGGCCCATGAAAGGGACATAGACAAACAGTGTAGACCCAGATCAGACACCGCAGAACACGGCGTCTGACTAGGGTCTACACTATTTGAAAATCCTCTATGGAGAACTACAAGTTGGAAAACGCTCCCATGGTGGTCAGAAGAAGCGATACAAGGACACCCTCAAAGCATCCCTTAAAGATTTCAACATACCAACAGAGTCGTGGAAACAGATTGCACAGGATCGAACAAAGTGGCGAGGCCTCATAAGAAGGGGAGCTGGTGAATACGAAGCAAAAAGAATCAGCGAAGCCGAGCAGAAACGTGCACAGCGGAAAGCCAGAGCTAAGGCATCACCAACAGAACTTTCTTCCTCAGATTTCTCTTGTTCTATCTGCAACAGGCAGTTTAGAGCTAAGAGTGGTCTCATCAGCCATCTTAGAACACACAAATAATAACACATCACACAATTGATTAGGATTGGTTATTGTCAGTAATGACAGACGAACTATGATACACTATTTGCATTAAGTTCAGAACTTTCAACAAAACATGATAATAATAATAAAAAAAAACTAACCAGACACCCCTTATATAGGAAATGGACTCGTCAAGATTTGAGATCGAGGAGTCCACTCGGCATAAATGGGTTAAGGTTTGTTTAGGGGACTGAATATACTTGGTAGAGCATGTTTTACAAGGGAAACACCTTGTGACTTCCTATTTGCTTTCTAGCACACACAGTCCCTTCTGAAAAAAAAATCTACTCTAAAAGGAGTTAGCTTCTGTTGTGAGCAAATTATTCCCTTTTAGAGTAGTTCCCTTTACCGAAGGGAGACAAATTACAATTTGACAAATTAGTCACTCCTGTAAGTGTATCTTTTTCACCTTTAATGAATAAACGCTAAATTTAAAGTAAATATTAACCCTTCTCTTGCTGAACACGACATGCCTTAGCAAACAGTGTAGATCCAGTCATTAAATATGTGAATTTCTATAAATAACCGGGATCAAGTAATCTGATTGGCAGGAAATTAGAAGTGTGCGTGGCATCTTAATTTTTTCAGCATGACAAGGGTTAAGTGAATTCAGGAACTGATGCAATCAGATCCACATCAAGTTCTCAACATCAAAGGAACAAACAGACAAATTCAAATAAACAGTCACAAAGAGAACAGATGGCAAGCACAGTTAACAACCCTTTCCCAAAAAGATGGCAACTCACCCAGACTTACTCGTAACTGACTATTAGGTGTGTGTGTTTCAATGTCGGTGTGATCCTATATAAAACTCGTAGGGAATAAGCAACACAGAAGCGTTGTGAACTATTCAGTTTCTAATGAGCGACTGACGTAGTGTACATACACAAGAAAAAAATGACGTTGCAATATGGCGGTTGCATACGTTACATGTACATGGCGCTAAATAGAATGTTACGTTAACGTAGATTCACAACAGTGTGTGTGTGTGGTGGTGGGGGGGGGGGGGTGGGGGGAGGTGGGCAGATGGCGGGCTGAGGCTAGCTTTACGGGATCCCATCCCTCGCTCTCAGCTTCCATAGTGGTAAAAACATATATTTGCTCGCTCCACGTAGAGGTATTCTATCTCATTCATGAATCATTACGGTAACAAATAACTTACTTGTATGTCAACTTTTCTACCGATCAGCTGCCTCGTATTCATTTTAAACCTATAAATGTAATTGCACAGAAAACAAAATCTGCTGTAAAATATGTATTATGTCACATAATTTAGACTACACAGAAAAGTTTTCGCACAAGAATGCAGTGCAAACACATGAAGTATGATACGAAGCCATAAAATATCTCACTTAGTTTAAGGTTATATTTTCTAGTCCACTGGGATCAAGGTGCTCATCTGCATTTATTTGAAAACAGAATATTGTTCAGCCAGGTCCCGAGGTTATAATACATTTTTCATGATCAACTCTCCTTTCTCCTTAGCATGAAATTTATCCTGCTTATAAATCTCAAATTACATGTACTAACAACTGCAGATTCTTTCTTGCTGAACATAGCGGAATATGAAAATTTCTCTGCTAATAAAAATGAAAATGCCAACCAACTATTGCTGGCATTTTCATACTTATTAGCAGAGGAAATTTCACGTTCAGCTGAGTTGAGCATGAAGAAAAGTTTAATAACCCCGGGGCCAAATCTTTAAGGCGTGAGCATTGTTACTTGTACATGTTACAATACTATCCATGTACAGACTTAATAAAACACAGTCTGATATTTTCTTTTAATTGATATGTTAGTGCTTCCAAAGGATCCCTATTGTCAGAACGTATGCATTTTAACATAACAACCCAGTACTGTCAGTTTTTTTCCACACATAAACTCAGTGTAGAGCTATATTGTTTATTTGTATGTGCCACATGACTTTACACAATGAACGCAATGACATCATCATTTAGAATGAACACTGAGCGATATTCCCTTGTTAGACAATAAACAAGACAGACGTGAGTAATGTGTTCCTGTTGTGATTTGTAATACATAATGAACATAACAACAATTGAATTTCAGACACAGCAAACTGTAGCGAAACTATTTCTCATTGACTAGAACTCTGCTTACAAATGCATCGCTTCTTCTTGGAGCCGGCCTCGGTGGCTTAGTTGGATGCGCCGTCCGACTGGAGACCAGGAGGTCGCGGGTTCAACCCCCGCCGAGGTCGGTAACATTCTTTTGTGGAGATTGATCATGAAATATTTTCTACGGTCATTCTCTCCCTTCCGCTGATTCAAGAAGGGCAGTTGTCAGTTTCTGGCGAAAGAATGTGCACAATACTGGTTAACCGCTTAGAGGACTAAGCCTGCCCAGTAAACGTGTGGTTAGGTAAAGTGACCGCGCTCGACATGACCCCATTGGGTTGACTGGGCCATAAAACCTCAACACAAACAAACAAAATCTTCTTCATGGAATGTTACCCATTGCGGTAAAAGCCCAGCTAGCATTCTACATAAATCTACAGCGGGCCATTATCGGCACGTCAGCTACCCTGACGGGCCGATAACGGCCCGCTATAGATTTATGTAGAATGCTTACTGGGAAGTCTATTTATGACATACTATATCTCGCTTTCCTCATTCTTACTTTAGTTTTGTTGAATCTTGTGTTTGCTTAAGAAAGACTACAAGACATCAATGGTTGAAACTATCATTTACTGAAAATGACGTGTCATTAATAAAAATGTGATAGTAGCTTTTTTAATTGTGTACCCTGTGTTCTTCCATCGTGAATATCAAACACAGGGGTATGTACAATGTAGATGGCTACATCACTAACCCATTTGTGTCGAATAGACTTATCTACCTCAACTCTTTGGACCAGTCTATTTCCAGTAGAAGGGATGCCTGGTTAATTTTAATATTACCATGTTTTATAGAAATGTCTGTATTTAATGCAAACAATGTTCACCCTGAACAGACGCCGCTTTCTGCTGCTTCTGATCTGGGTCTGCACTGTTTGCCAATGCGTCTTTTTTGGTACGTTAGGCTTAAAATGGGTTAAAACCAACTTTTTCATTTATTTTAATTTCAAGCAACATTGTCGCCGCATAAATATCTCTTATTTTGCTTTATACAAAAACATTTTTATTCACCATTTTATATGGTGGAAATGACATGGCTTTAGGTAAATTGAGTATCAAGATAAATAGCGTTGTAGTTGTTATTTTGTTGTTGTGCATTACGAAAACACGCCTATTCAAATATAGAGAAAATTTCACCTCCAAAAACTGAAAATTTTCAGATAAAAAACTCTGATATTTTTCATATTTCTGCTCAAAACATAGATTTTGGGTACTCGTTAGAACCGCCTCGGCAAGGCGGTTCTAACGAGTACCCACAAACTATATTTTAAGCAGGAATAAGAAAAATAATGTATACCCCTGTAAACCCCAGTTTTACTACAAAAAAGTGGGGTTTACGGGGGTCAAAATTATATAGGGGTGTTTTCGTGATTGGTACTCATTAGAAGTGTCTCGGAGAACGCATCTACTGACTACCCATAACATACGAGGGATGTTCGAAATGAATTGCTTATTTCTATCTGGAGACTTCAAATTTCAAGTTAGCCCAAAAGTACTCATTTCATGCCCTCGAAGTACTCCCCGTGGCTAGAAATGCAAAGTTTCAGCCGATGTATCCACTTCTTGAAGGCGTCACGGTACGCTGATTAGGGCACAGTAATAAGGTACTGATGAATGGCAGATCCAAGTGCCTGTCGGGACTGGTATTTCCGCCCAGCAAGGAATGCTTTCAATTTCGGAAACAAAAAGAAATCACATGGGGCAAGGTCTGGGGAATACGGCGGGGGGGGGGGGGGGGGAGTGAGGCAAAACAGTTACTTTTTCTTTCTTCAAAAACGCCGTAACTATTGCGGAGGTATGAGCTGGGGCATTGTCATGTAGAAGACGGACATGTTTAAAACCAGTGGCAGGGCGTCGTTTCTGATAATACTTTTTCAGTTTCTTCAGTACTACGTCTTTGTAGTACTTTTCGGTGATGCTTTTGCCCTTTTTCACTGGCACTTTTATTGCGACTCCTTCACCAGAGAAGAAGATGGCATACAAAACCTTCTCTGTACTCAAAGAACGTTTGGTAATTGTTGGGCGTTTGCTGTGTTTAGTGGCCCAGATCTTATTGCTAACCTTTCTGACGGGCTCAAATTAATGGACCCAGGTTTCATCATCTGTGACGACATTGGCAAACTGCTTTTTGTCATATTTTGGAAACATTTGAAGCAGCTTTTTGGCCACTTTAACCCGTTGCCTCTTTTGCTCGTCAGTCAACAGATGTGGCACCCATCTAGCAGAAATCTTTCTGACTTTCAAATGCTTCTTCAAAATAAGGTGAACCGTTGATAGTGATATGCCTACCTTTCGTGCAATATCACGAACTGTAAATCTGGCATCTCCTTCAATGATTTCCTTTATTTTGGAAACGATTTCTTTACGAGATGCAGATTTTGGCCTACCTGATTTCGATGCATTTTTGATGGACTCTACGCCAGACTCAAATTTCTTTTTCCACCGCCGAACTGTGTCATAAGACACACAAGAAGGTCCAAAAGCAGTAGAAATTTCAGTCATCAGCTTCAAAGAACAACCAAGTTTTGAGCGAGCTTTGATGTAAGCCCGTATTTCATCTTTTTTGTCGACGCTTCTACCAACCATTTTTACTGCAGTGGTCAATGACTGCGTGTATTCAAATGGCAAATTTTATATCTTACACTTAGTCTAACATGTACATTTATACACCATTGTGTAGATGTTGAATAGCCCTATACAGGTATGTATTGGTTTTTATCGTGCCCCACGTGGATATCGAGACAGTAGACAATAAGCAATTCATTTCGAACATCCCTCGTACGTATGTTGCATTGCGAAATAAGAAAAAAATCTTAATATTTTGGTTGAAAAGTAGATGAATCTAAGTTTGTGGCTAAGTGGTAAAACTAAACATAGTTGTGTTAGCTTAAAGACATGACTTCTAAATACCGCAACTTGTTAAGTGACATATGCTATGGCAAGTAAAATCATCACAAAAATATGCCTATATAATTTTGACCCCCTTAAACCCCACTTTTATATAGTAAAACTGGGGTTTACAGGGGTAGATATTATTTTTCTTATTTCTGCTCAAAAACATAGATTATGGGTACTCGTTAGAACCGCCTCGGCGAGGCGGTTCTAAAGAGTACCCACAATCTATGTTTTGAGCAGAAATATGAAAAATATCAGAATTTTTATCTGAAAACTTTCAGTTTTTGGTGGTGAAATTTTCAATATATTTGAATAGGAGTGTTTTCGTAATGAATACACTATTCCATAACCTAGGAATGTTCAGACGCGCTATATATGAGAATTCATACCTTTTTAAATATCGACCCTCACATTTGCCCCAAAATACATCTTCTGTTTGTCTCGGTATGGAATTGAAACCTAATGCAAAAAGCCAAGTAGAGTTAATGTACTTATCCCAAATATCCGGGCACACTAACTCTTGTAAGGGTTGTCCTAAACTTTGAACATGTCCACTCTATTACCTGCGGATGTGCCCTGAAAACTGCCTGATAATCAGAAATCAGTTTAGACCCTGGTGAATTGCTGCATCCCGCATTGACTGATCTGGGTCTGCTCAAGCCTGTATTTCCCAATAATTGGGGTAACTACAGTACACTATTTATGTGTTTGCATGCAAGGTAAACATTAAACAGACATATTATGGTGATATAAAAAGCTATGCACGCCCACTATTCACTGTTATTATCAGACAGAACATTAGTTATAGAAATTATTTCATACATTGACATTATACATATGTGTCTGCTGCTTTATGTAAATATCATAATTACCTTACCGTATTGTTCCTAAATCAGCCAGCGCACGGCAAAACTTACAATAAGACCTGTTACCAGTAACGACTCAGATCAACCTGTAAATCCATCCAGAATGGCAAGGGTTGTCGTCTATCACTCTTAGGATAGCATGGAGGCTTTAGAAAGCACCTGCGATCAGCGAAGACTCTTATCAGACTGCGCAGATGCGCAGTCTGATCTGAGTCTTCGCAGGTCGCATAATCTTATTGTAGATTTTGTCGTGTGCTGGCTCAAATGGAGATGAAAATGCCACCATCAAAAAGCACAGAATTCCAGAAGCACCAAACAAAGAAGAGATGCGGAACAAACAGTGACAAAACAAACGCCACTTCTGACACAACAACGCACGCACAAAAAAAGAACTGCAACAGAGCAACCGCCTTGGAACGGTAAGTAGAAAAGCCACTGGTGGGCTCAAACCATTTTTACTCATGCGACACTTTACTTCTAATGCAGCTCCAAATTACAAACATATATTCGGTCTGAAAAGGGGTGCTCTATTGTGTTGGAGTTTAACGACACGTCAACCCTTGTGGGTCATTTTGTGTCGTCTTCCAGAGAACTGGAGAAAGGAATAGAAGAGATAGTAGAAACGAAAGAGAGGTACAGGGAAGAAAGAGGAGCAGGAATGAAAGTAAAGAAACAGAAGAAATAATCCCCCCACATACACACCACCACCACCCAACTCTAGACCCTTACCTGCTACAAGGATAGCAGGCCTTTCCCAACTATAAGCGAATATCAGTTGGACGCCCCGGTGGCGTAAGATAGACGCCACCTATGCACCACCCGACCACCCCATGGGTTCTCTACCGCTTCAGTGAAACATCTCGGTGAAAAACGTACAATCACAAAACACTATCATATGATAAAATGAAGCAAAAGGCTCAATGGCAATCTGAATGCAGAACACAAGTACACATTGGACCTTACCACAGATATTGATAGTCAGTTGCCAACCTTCTGAAACAGATTGAGGGAGCCGTCTTTAGACTGCGAAGCGACTCGTCGTCATGCAGTGAAAGAGGGAAGCAGTTATCAATCATGATTTGGTTGACCCAAGCATGCAGTCTACCACAGACTATCCATTTGTAACCTATCTTATTTTTTATTTTTATTTTATTTCATTTTATTTTTTTGTAGCAAGTGATAATTATTGTACGTGTTCCAAACATTCAGTTAGCCAAAAACCTTTCTAAAAAGTATAGACTCAGCCACCATAAAGTTCAGGTTCCGACACGCCGTCTGGCTATTGTTGTCAAACAAACACAATAGATCACTCTGTAATCCCTGGTAACACTCACATGACATATTAACACACGCTTAAACGTCTTTAAATGGGTCACAATGTTGGAAAACCCCGAACATATGCTCACAGCGAAGTATCAGATCATTCTGCGCCATCATGAAAACACACCTATATAATTTTGACCCCCTTAAACCCCACTTTTATATGGGACAACTGGGGTTTACAGGGGTATACATTATTATTCTTATTTCTGCTCAAAAACATAGATTGTAGGTACTCGTTAGAACCGCCTCGCCGAGGCGGTTCTAAAGAGTACCCACAATCTATGTTTAGAGCAGAAATATGAAAAATATATGAGTTTTTATCTGAAAACTTTCACTTTTTGGTGGTAAAATTTTCAACATATTTGAATAGGCGTGTTTTCGTAATGCATTCGCGCAGTATGATCTGAATCTTTACTGTGTGAATATTTTAGATAGCCAAGGATGCAAAGTTTCTTCATGCAGACAAAGAAGACTCTTATGAGACTAAGCGGATGCGTAGGCTGATTTTAGTCTTCGATGGGCGCACATGTCAGAAGGTTCGAGTTCTCAGATAACGGCTCAAATAGTGGGCATTATACAGAGTAATTGGTGGACAAACCAGATTTATTGATACGATTGTATGTCAGAAAAACAGTTCTGTATTAGCTTATATCGCATTTTTGGCTGTAAAGGAACTGTAATCATAAACGCAAGATGCGTGTTTGGAGGTCATTATAGAATGGTTTGTTTAAGCAACCAGTTATAACAGAGGCAAATGAGTTCCCTAAACGGTTGTAGGCCATGGTCAACCATTAAAAACAGAAATTACAGCTAGTATTTTGTCATAGATCAATATTTATCAGTGGTGCTGCGTAATAATGTATAAAAATACTACAAGTAAACGTATTAAACTTCAACATGATTTATAAAGAATAGATAAAGTCGAACTTCAAAGGCTGGGACGGTTGGGCAAGGCCTGCTGTTCTTGCAGCAGGTAAGGGTAGAGGGGGAATATTGTTATTTCTTCTGTTCCTTCACTTTCTTTCATTTCCCTCTTTCTGCCCTATCCCTCTCTTTCTCTTTTCTCCCTTTCTCTGGAAGACGACACAAAATGACCCACAAGGGTTGACGTGTCGTTAAACCCCAACACAATCAAGCAAAGGCTGGAACTTCTTTGAGACCATGGCTATTTGTTCTAGACATGTGTAGTTTGAGACACTGAGGGTCTATCATTGAGCAAGGTCAGATATGACATTAATTTACGAATGTCTTTTTGATCTTTCTTAAAATAATGTTATGTAAGTATACTCATTAGAATCGCATGGATAAGGCGATTCTAATGAGTAAACACAACATCCATTTTCTTGATAAAATAAGAAAATGTCCATGAAGTATCTTTAAAAAAAAAGGTAAGAGAAAAGTCCAGGGAGTGCCACAATCACAAACCGCAGCCCTTCCCAGACCCCAAGAGGAAGAGGAAACCGACAAATCTAAACAAGCACAAACCGAACAAACGTATGAAAAGCACTAAGATTAGCTCTCTCTTCCCCAGGCGAGGTAATCGCAATACTAAAAGGACTGAAAAACACAAGAACAAAATGACACACAGAAAGACATACAACAAATCGCCTCGTAGAATAAAGCACAAAGCAACAAAAAGTAAGACTAACAGATTTGTTTTCTTGAACAATGGGAAATTCTTCCGACCCTCGTACAACTTCGAATCAGCCGCGGTAAACGAGCCATCAGGTTTTGAGTTATTGGAGTTTTATTGTAGATGTAAATGCAAACTTTTGTTTCATTAAGCTAACAATTCTAGTATTATGAATATGAGTGTGGTGCACATATGAATATATGGGAAGAATGACGTTGTATGAAAGGACTGGAGACCCTTTTGAGATTACCCGGATCTCAGTAGGTGTTTTGTAACGGGAAATTACAAAATAAAATTCAGATTCCAAAAAAAAAAAAAAAAAAAAAAAAAAAAAAAAAAAATTCTAGTATGTAATATGTATTCCGTGTTATCCAATAATATACAGTGAAATCATACGTTTATAGGGATTTGTATTGTTAGGGAGATTTTCAGTATTTTGCAATTTTTATAGGGGTCTGTATTATTAGGGAAATTTTCAGTATTCTGCAATCGATATAACAGTCATTTTATGTCCCCTACTGCCGAAGGCGGTATTGAAGAAATTGAAAAAAATACAATCAGAAACGGCGCCCAGTCACGGGTTTCAAACATATCCGACTTCTACATGATAATGCCCCAGCCCATATACCTGCCATTGTTACAAGTGTTTTGCAAAACAAAGAATGTAATATTTTACCACATCCTCCTTATTCATCAGACCTTGCCCCTTGTGACTTCTTCCTTTTTCTGAAATTGAAACCTTCCTCGCTGGAAGGGGATTTCGGTCCAGACAGGCGCTTGGATCTGCCGTATATCAGTACCTTACCAGTATACCTAAATCAGTTTACCGTGACGCACTCTGGACGTGGATTCATCGATTAAAATAATGCATTTCTTGTCATGGGGACTACTTTAAGGGCATGAAATTAATAGATGTATAATTACTTACATTTGGGTCGGACGGACGTTCCCTGTCAAATTAAGCAATTCTTTTGGAACACCCCTCGCATGTCACGTTCGTAACCAGAGTCTAATAGACATTCAAGTTTACATTGACTTTTACGTCCGCGCTTCTCTTGGAGGTCATAACTTGAGTACCTTTTATGTTAGGAAGTTGGGATTTAGTAAGCTACTTACCCAGACTTAAACCCTCAAATCTTTTTAAAGGGGTCCAAAGGGCGGCCTAATTTGTGCATTTTGGACACATTTCTAATATGTTCAAGTTTTTCAAAAGTTCATATCTTAACGGCCGCTTATCAGAAAGCGGATCATGGATACCCTGGAGGGCCGGCTTTTATTTCATGACACAGATAACAAGGTCTATGTCCTAAGGTGGGGCTAAGTTCAAAATCTAGAACACCTGTTATAAGTGTTGTTGTTGTTTTTTTACTCTTCTATTAAGAAATAAACTTAGACAGATACTTGGTCATACATCGGTCAACCTTGTGACCAACCTTGTGACACTGACTTGTAGGTCATGAAGTGAAAGTCAGCTTTTCTTATACTTCACGGTCAAGTCACTTTACCTTATATCCTGAAGAGTTTTCACGGTCTAGTGATTTTTCCTTATATCTTGAAGAGTATTCCATCTATAAACACTATGCTTTCTAATTATAAATGAGTAAGACCTGAAGTTTGACCTCAAAATAAATGCCGGTCGAAGTGATCTTTTTTCATAGTCCAGTGACTTTGACTTATATCTTGAAGCGTATTTGATATATAAATGTCATACTTTTGGATTATGAGTCAGTATGACCCGAAGCTTTACTTCAAAATACACGTAGACCACAATGACCTATATTTCACAGTCCCGTATTTTTGAATAATATCTTGAAGAGTATTTTTATATTTTAATATCATACTTACTGATTATGAGTCAGTATGACCGGAAGTAGAAGTCAAAATAAATGTAGGTCACAGTAATAGACATGCTCTATACAGAACGACAGCTTCAAGAAAAATGCCAGGAACAGAATATGGGCCTCTACATGACCTTTGTCGACCTTACCAAAGCATTTGACACAGTCAGTCGTGAGGGACTTTGGAAAATTATGGCAAAGTTTGGCTGTCCTGCCAAATTCATAGCAATGGTGCGGCAGTTCCATGATCGTATGCTTGCAAGGGTCCAAAATGATGGGGAGTTTCTGATCCATTTCCTGTGACAAACGGAGTTAAGCAAGGCTGTGTACTAGTTTCAACACTGTTCAGCATGATGTTTTCAGCCATGCTTACATATGCGTTCTAGGATGGTGACAATGGTATATCTATTAGGTATCGCTTTGATGGGAAACTTTTCAACCTAAGAAGGTTGCAAGCTAAATTTAAGGTGCAGACAGAGGTGCTAGACGAGTTCCTCTTTGCTGATGACATGGCAAAGGGTGCTCCAACAGAAGAGAAAATGCAAAAAGGTGTGGATCAAGTATCTGATTCATGTGACAGCTATGATCTCAAAATCAGCATCAAAAAGACTGAGGTAGTATATCAGCCGACTGCAACTGGTAGACAAGTTCACCTACCTTGAAAGCACATTGTCTAGAGTTGTGCACATTGATGATGAAGTCAATGCTAGAATTGCCAAAGCTAGTGCATCATTTGGCCGGCTGCGTGGAAGTATTTGGGACCGAAGTGGAATCAAACTTGACACAAAGCTGAAAGTATATAGATCGGTAGTGCTGCCAACACTATTATACGCATGCAAAACTTGGACAGTTTACCAACTACATGCCAAAAGACTGAGCCACTTCTATACAAGCTGTCTAAGAAAACTTATAAAGATCAAATGGCAAGACAGGATTCCAGACACAGAATCCTGAAAAGGGCAGGGATGCAGAGTGTACATACTCATCTGAAATTGGCACAGGTAAGATGGACAGGCCATGTTACCAGAATGCCTGATGAACGTTTGCCAAAGAAAATCCTCTATGGAGAACTTCAAGTTGGAAAACGCTCGCATGATGGTCAGAAGAAGCGATACAAGGACACCCTCAAAGCATCCCTTAAAGACTTCAACATACCAACAGAGTCATGGGAACAGATTGCACAGGATCGTACAAAGTGGCGAGGCCTCATAAAAAAGGGGAGCTGGTGAATACGAAGCAAAAAGAATCAGCGAAGCCGAGCAGAAACGTGTTCAGCGGAAAGCCAGAGCTAAGGCATCACCAACAGAGCTTTCTTCCTCAGACCTCACTTGTTCTATCTGCAACAGGCAGTTTAGAGCTAAGATTGTTCTCATCAGCCATCTTAGAACACACAAATAATAACACATCACACAGTTTATTAGGATTGGTCATTGTCAGTAATGACAGACGAATGAAAACAAAAGGTCTCAGTGACCTGCATTTCACTGTCAAGAACTTTTTACTTGTATATTGAAAAGTATTCGATGTTCAAACTTCATATTTATGGTTAATGGGTTAGTATGATCGGATATTTTACACCAAAAGAAATGTAGGTCAAGTCCAGTTCTTGCTCCGGTGACTTTGCCTATATTTTGAAGATTATTTGATATATAAATATTATACTTAAGGATTATGAGTAAGTATGATCGACGTTTGACCTCAAAACAAATATGTCACAATGACCTATATATATATATATATATATATATATATATATATATATATATATATATATATATATATATATATATATATATATATATATATATATATATATATATATATATATGTGTGGTACAGTGGTTTCGCAAATACGTCACAATGACCTATATATATATATATATATATATATATATATATATATGGTACAGTGGTTTCGTCTTTAATATTGACGAGCATTTCTTGTATAAACACCATAGATTCTTATTGTGAATAAGTATGACTGAAGTTTGACCTCAAAATAAAGTAGGTGACAGTGATCTACAGTTCAAAGTCCAGCAATTTTATCTTATATCTTGAAACGTATTTCACCTATAAACACCAATATTCCAGAATAACCTTCAGTATCGCCTGATATTTGACCTGAAACTAATATAGGCCACACTGACCTTAATGTCGCAATCCAGCGACTTAGTCTTGTATCCTGAAGAATATTACGTGTATCAACATCATACTTTCGGATTATGAGTCAGTGTGACTCGAAGTTTTACTTCAAAAGAAATGTATGTCACGCTAACCTATAGTTCACAGTCCAGCGTTTTTGCTTATAACTTACAGTTTACATGTTTTATTATCATACTTACCGATTATGAGTCCGTATTACACTAAGTTTGACTTTAATATAAATGTAGGCCACAGTGACCTATATTTCGCAGTCCAGTGAATTTGCCTTCTATCCTGAAAAAGTAAGTCAAGTATAAACACCACACTTTGAGACAGCATGACCTTAAGTGTAGGGTTAATTATCAAGCATTATCTCATTTCACAGATGATGAAATTTTATGTAATTTCAAATTAATACTACACAATAAATAGTAATTATTATTTGAAAGTTTAATGAAAATTTATTGTTGGGAAGTGTCTTTAATATTTGAATATTTAGTATTTTTTGTTAAAACTACAGTAAATTTTCACTATTTGTGTGGATCAGAATGTTGATTATTAGGTATATCAAAGTTTGATTCACATCCTTGAGGCTTTTCTGCATTTTGCATTTTCTAATGCCATTCTGTTGCAATAATTGTAGGTATCTCATAGGTTTTAGTTGCTTGGTTAGAATGATTTTCTTAGTACTACTAGGGCCTAAACAACTTCAAAGAAAAATGCCTAAAGAGGTACATCTTTGAAGCGCCAGAATTCTGATACCAGGTGAAGACTTCTGCCTTTTTATTGTTTTATAACTGTGACAATGAAATGGAAAAGCAAACTGCAGAATTTAAAGAAAATCTATTGTTGGGATAAACAAAAAGTGTACCAGGTGTCAGTAGTGACCTTAAAGCTTAACAAAAACTGTTTGTCATGTTTGTCAGTCATTTGCACTGCATTAATCTTTATTAGTGGGGTTATTGGCCAACTCTTCAGCATTCTGCCCTATGTCATGTATTAAAAATACTATCACATACAAACAGAACGTTCTGCAGAAGGATTTTGACGTTATGTGACCCGCCTGATTAGTAGCTAAATCTAATATGTGTTCTATTCTCTATGTTTTATCTCTGTCTCTCTCTCTGTCTCTCTCTCTCTCTCTCTCTCTCTCTGTTAAATTTGCTGAATTCTCAGAAGAAACGACAAAATAGCAGTTTCTGTAAAGAATAAACATCTTAAGTCTCGTTTAACACGTGATGAAGCTGGCTAAATACTCCACTTGTCCATTGCTATAACAAACAATACAAATTACATACAAGCATTGCTAAGAGGTTATCCATCAAGAAAAGATGCTGATGAAGACCATACGAACAACATAATTCCACTGAGGCTATATCTAGTATCTTATTTGATGGACACATAGAAGCCACGTCGCGAGATAAAGCCAATCTCTCATAACCATGTCCGGACACTTTAGAAGGCTACAAGTCTAGTTTGTTTTGGGCGGAAGTTTCCCCAAGACCAACCGCTTACGTGAGCGAACAGAATTTGGTCTGGCGACACTGTGTGCATGCGCAGGCTCGCCTGAATCTTTGTTGTTCGCGTATGCTATATTGGCTCTTTTTCCATGACGCGCTCATATTCTTGAAGGGATCTAAAGAAAAATGGAATAAAGAAAGGCAGTAGATTTACATAATAGCATGTAATTTGGTATACAATGGCAATCCGGAGTCAGGCTATAATCAAAGTCCACACAGAAACATACTGGGACGGCAATCCATAAACAAGGTGAGAAGTGAAAATGGCCTGGTGCCTTAAACAACCTAAATAAAGTCTTTAACGAATGACCATTCAGAGCAATAAACGCACACACAGAACTGAAAATTGATGAAGTTCCCATATTTTCTAGGCAATACTAGCTTGTTTTGGCCAATTAGATCTCATATAACATTTCAGAAAGTCCCAGAATGGGGTCAATGACAACACAGACGCAGCAAATAATAACCAAACTATAATAGAGTAAGGGTAGTAAATATTATATTTCTGAGGCAGTGAAATATACAAGCAGGCATTTAAGACGTGGCAGGGGAGCGTATGCAGCCTCGCAACTACATAGCTGCATATGAAGATACTTAATAAAACCGAGTCTCCGATTTTTGTTTTTTATGTATTATTGTTAGATTTTTATTAGCTCACCTGAGCACGAAGTTCTCATGGTGAGCTATTGTGGTCAGTCAATGTCCGTCGTCCGTCGTGCGTCATCCGTTGTGCGGCGTCAACAATTGCTTTAAAAGCCTACTCCTCCTACACCCCTGGGCCAATTGACTCGATACTTGGTAGGAAGCATCAGGGTGACTTGTAGATCGAAAATAGCTAAAATCGTGCCGATCAAAAATCCAAGATGGCCGCCATGGCCGCCATCTTGAAAATCTATTTTTCGCTTCTTCTCCTGAACCGAAAGGCCACTTGACTCCAAAGTTGCTAGGAAGCATCAGGGTGACTTGTAGATCAAAAATAGCTAAAATCGTGCCGATCAGAAATCCAAGATGGCCTCCATGGCCGCCATCTTGAAAATCTATTTTTCGCTTCTTCTCCTGAACCGAAAGGCCACTTGACTCCAAAGTTGCTAGGAAGCATCGGGGTGACTTGTAGATCAAAAATAGTTAAATTCGTGCCGATCGGAAATCCAAGATTCCAGCCTTTGCTGCCATCTTAAAAATCTATTTTTCGCTTCTTCTCCTGAACCGAAAGGCCAATAGACTCCAAAGTTGCTAGGGAGCATCGGGGTGACTTGTAGATCAAAAATAGCTAAAATCGTGCCGATCGGAAATTCAAGCTGGCCGCCATGGCCGCCATCTTGAAAATCTATTTTTCGCTTCTTCTCCTGAACTGAAAGGCCAACTGACTCCAAAGTTGCTAGGAAGCATCAGGGTGACGTGTAGACAAAAAATAGCTAAAATCATGCTGATCGGAAATCCAAGATGGCTGCCATGGCTGCCATCTTGAAAATCTATTTTTCGCTTCTTCTCCTGAACTGAAAGGCCAATTGACTCCAAACTTGCTAGGAAGCATCAGGGTGACTTCTAGATTAAAATTAGATAAAATCATGCCGATCGGCAATCCAAGATGGCCGCCATGGTCGCCATCTTGAAAATCTATTTTTCGCTTCTTCTCCTGAACCGAAAGGCCAATTGACTCCAAAGTTGCTAGGAAGCATCAGGGTGACATGTAGATCAAAAATAGCTAAAATCGTGCCGATCGGAAATCCAAGCTGGCCGCCATCGCAGCCATCTTGAAAATCTATTTTTTGCTTTTTCTCCTAAACCCAAAAGCCAATTGACTCCAAACATGGTAGGAAGCATCAGGGTGACTTAAAGATTAAAAATAGCTAAATCGTTCCAGTCCGAAATCCAAGATGGCTGCCATGACAGCCATCTTGAAAATCTATTTTTTTGCTTCTTCTGATCTGAAAGGCCAGTTGACTCCAAACTTGCTAGGAAGCATCGGGGTGAACTTTAGATCAAAAATAACTAAACTTGTTCCGATTGGAAATCCAAGATGGCCGCCATCTTTTTTATATATACTTATATAAGGAAAACCTTTAAAAATCTTTTTGTCTGAAACCAGAAGGCCCTGGCCTTTGATATTTGGTTACATAGCTTCATCTAGTTCACATGTCTATTCAACACTAAGGCTCCATGCGATCATGCTTCTGTCCAGCACCCCCAGCCTGTCATCCGGAAACATTCATTTTCAACAATTTTAAACAAACATAGTCCTATGAAGAGAAATCATAGTCTTTTAGAATATACTAGAGACAATGACACTCAGGTGAGCGCATTAGGGCCCTCTGGGCCCTCTTGTTTAATAATACGATCGTAGTTCAGCCAGATTGACATATGTCTTACCGGTCAGCAGAACACAACTGAAGAGCGCAAAAATTATATTTCATAGCTGAGGGACAAGCAGCATTAAATCTTTAGAAAGACATGCTAACGCAATACCTTGGAAGGTATCCAACAAGACTTTACTTCACAATTCAATAATAAAAAAGATAAGGATATGCCTATGAAATGCCACAGTGACGAAACACAGTTCTCCCAAGGCACCAGATAAGGCTTTAGTGACATGAAATGTAAAAAAATAGCACTTCCTAGAAATAAAACGAATAAACGGAGAGGGTCTGTATAAGATAACCGCATTGAAACTAAAAATATCAACACCAAATCTGTTGGGGCTTTAATCCCGGTTTTATGTGCACTTAATTTTACTCTTACTTCCTAAAGCATCACTTTCTCTCAATCAAAAGCAAATAAGTGAACTTAGGAACTGATACAATCAGATCCACATAAAATTCTCAACATCAAAGAGAAAGACATACAAATATAATTAAATAGGAACAAAAAGGCCACATGGCAGGCAGAGTTGTCAACCCTTACTGTTACCCAAACTGAACTGAATATATCTTTAATTTACATAATTGTTAAAAAAAACTATTTATAAGTAAACCACATTTAAGAAATAATCCCACAATGAAAGTACCGCCTTGAAACGGTCACATTATGAAAACACGCTTATTCAAATATACTGAAAATTTTACCGCCAAAAAACGAAAGTTTTCGGATAAAAAAAATCTGATATTTTTCATATTTCTGCTCAAAACATAGATTGTGGGTACTCGTTAGAACCGCCTCGATGAGGCGGTTCTAACTGGTACCCACAATCTATGTTTCTGAGCAGAAATAAAAAAAAATAATGTATACCCCTGTAAACCCCAGTTTTATTATATAAAAGTGGGGTTTAAGGGGGTCAAAATTATATAGGCTTGTTTTCGTGATGAGTAATAAATAACTGGGGGCTTAAGCTAGCTAAACGGGATCCCAAACCTCGCTACAGTGTATGCCATTTATTACGATGTTAGAAAATGGTTAATTGTTTCTTTATTAAAGGAGATGCCTGGACTCCTTCGGTGACGTCATCGTATTAGGGTTGGTGGGCCAGAAAATGGTTGTAGTGTATGGACGGTATAGACAATTTGTACGTTTTGCATTGATTTGAAAGTCTAAAATGGTAAGATTTAATTAACAGTTAGTTGTATATAAGTGATAGCTCTCAATGAAAGTCAGATTTATTAGGGTCATTCTTGCAATTATTGTAAAAAAACTGTCAATTGAGCGCTTGCCCCGCTATCAGCGTAGAACACGTTTGAAGAGGCCGACTGTGCATTCCAGCTTTATAAACACATAAACATTTAGAATAACCATCAATTTATTCAGTGGTCATTTGTGATAGCCAACAGGGTATATAATTACTGTATGTATGTCTGTTTCTTTTTGTTTCTCCTTTAAATTCGAGAGTCACATTGTTTTACTTATCTGTTTAACCAGCAGATTTCCGCACATGCTGTCCGAAGAAACGAACCTAGCTGAAATTTCTAATACAATCGACCTATGTGAAAATGGCAAACAAATAAATAGATGAAATGCTTGTGAAAGATTGTTAAAGACTTCAACGCAACATACGCGCTTGCACGCAGACATTACGAAAACACGCCTCTTCAAATATATTGAAAATTTCAGCGCCAAAAACTGAAAGTTTTCAGATAATAATTCTGATATTTTTCATATTTCTGCTCAAAACATAGATTGTGGGTACTCGTTAGAACCCCCTCGCCGAGGCGGTTCTAACGAGCACACACAATCTATGTTTTGAGCAGAAATAAGAAAAATAATGTATACCCCTGTAAACCCCAGTTTTACTATATAAAAGTGGGGTTTGAGGGGTCAAAATTATATAGGCGTGTTTTCGTGATGCACACATAAACAGAGCATACGCCTTTTGAATTTAAACTTTACATCACGAAAACATGCCTATATATTTTTGACCCCCTTAAACCCAACTTTTATATAGTAAAACTGAGGTTTACAGGGGTATACATTATTTTTCTTATTTCTGCAAAAAAACAAAGATTGTGGTACTCGTTAGAACCGCCTCGTCGAGGCGGTTCTAACGAGTACCTACAATCTATGTTTTGAGCTGAAATATGAAAAATATCAGAATTTTTTATCTGAAAAATTCAGTATATTTGAATAGGCGTGTTTTCGTAATGGAAAAATGTTTTGATATACATTATTTTTTTTTTCTTTTAATATACCTGATGTCTTCTTAAAAGTTGCAATATTAAACATACTTTTCTCCTTCCTCTGAAATAATACTGGTTTTAAGTAATCTTTCGTCTACTTGAAGACCATATAAAAGAAATTAAAAATGTTTTTTTTTTTTTAAATAAACCAGACCACTAGTTCTTGATGCTTTAAGATGCAGCTTTGGTTAACTTACTTATTTAATGACATTTTATTTTGTAATTGATAAAAATAAATGAAAAGGAATATTTAATTCCGATAGTTTTATTTTCGTGCAGCATGGGATGTTTTTAGTTTGGGGAAGATGGAAATCTATGTGTTTGGGGAAGACGGGAATCCATTCATTAATTTTTATAGCAAACTATATGACAAAATATTTTAGAGAACCAATTTAAACGTGTCGATATGTAAAAATATTATTTTCTTAGCAAACAGATTGTATACGACCGTTATTTTCGTCAGTAATATTGTGTATTTCAATTTATCGAGATTTTTGCCCACCACCTTGGGAACCCCAATTGATTTTCTTATCAGTGACGTCATGCCGTAATATTCTATATAGTTGTATATCAGAATTGTAGGGATTTAAATCCTAGATATTAGATAGAAGTTTGTTTTCATCGTTATAAAGAATTGTTTGTTTATCTTATAAAATATAACATTCTCTAGAAATCAAGCCAGAAAGTGGTTTGACGTCTATGCGGAAAGCAAAGACCGTTAGACCAGTGGAATCTATAAGCATTCGATTGTACAAAATAAACGATTAAGAATATTAATCTGGGACTGGCTGTCCACGAGTATGCTTTGTCAAAACCTTATGAAATCGTTCTTGTTCATCTCAGTCCCAGTGAAAAGTGATTTTATATAACAATGACATTGTTATTTCCTTTAGAAATGATCACATCCACGTTGATGTGTTATTGTTTTTTATTGATAATAGCGCTAATAAGTATCAAATAGGTTAAACCGCTTGCAAAGCGCTTAAAGCAGCACACGTGCAGGATCGGACTTGCCGATATTTAGAATGTAGGGAATCGCGCCGGTCAATAAATATTAGAAGCCCGCAGACATACGCACGAACATACAGGCATGCACGCACCGACATACATATTAATTTTTGTATTAGAGGATACACACACATGTGCACAAATCTGTAGTATACTGTCGACGTCGACAATACAGAAGTAGGTCACGGATGAGTCACGTCAACGTCAGTGATAGATCAAGCATGACGTCGGGGATTCAGCCGCAACGGAAATGATGTCACTCATTCTAACCGTTGACGCGTGTCGTTATTGTAGAAGAAAAAAGTATAGAATCATAACAGCAAGCTTAACTTGTATGACTGTAGAATTGTACAGTTATAAAATTATTGCTTTGTTAAAGATAGCCCTTCCAAGGTGGTTCCATGGTAGATAGCTCCATGGTTTAGCGCTGACTACGTCCTTTGACAAGTCAGACGTAGTCAGAAAGTTTGAAGTAACACACCACCAAGAAAGCTTGAAGTAACACACCAGCGAAAAAAATAAATAAATGTGAACCATAAGGCTAGCAGAGAAAATTGATAACTGTGAGCCATAAGGCTAGCTAAGAAAGTCTGATCATAGTTAGCCATAAGATAAGGCTAACAGAGAATATTAAAAGTAATAGATAATAATACATGTATTCGATATTCCAAGTGCATCGCCAAACAGACCCAAATAACTAGATGTGATTAAAAGGTGTTGCGGGGGAGTGCATTCTCTTCGCATCTGCACGGTAGAGTTCTCCGAGCTCGGTTGAGATTATACTGATCATTCAATCAATTGATTAACCAAGCCAGGTTTATCAAATCATAGACCAGTATATTCTCTGACCGTGCTGTGTTTTCTGCCGAGGCCGAAGTGAAGAGAATAGACCCTTTTCACAATCGTAATTTCCGATAATTGCCGAGCGAAAAATTTTCGGATATGTATCGAGATCGAGGCTGGCGGTGTATTGACAATGCGGAAATGAAAGACACTTGCTACATGTACAACCTGTGATAAATTCAGGGTTATCAGGGACGCAGAATCCTGGACGCATAAATCCGGGTCCGGATTCCTAAAAGTTCCCAAAGCAGAGTCCGCCCGACACGTTTTCCCCGTGGGACTACTACTGATTATGACTGGATTATTTAACTGATGTCTGCAACGTGTTACTCTTACCGTCGGTAGCATCTAAAAAGAATAATCCGCCGCTGGTCGAGCAATTAAAGCATGCAACTGACACCGTTACGCACCCCTTCCCTCATAGTGTATTGCCTCTACCGACCGACTGATTCAACGAGATGCACACGCGGGTGTCATGTCTTTTATCCTCTAAGGCAGGCAGGTTTTTTGTTTTGTTTTGTTTTGTTTTGTTTTTGTTTTGTTTTTTTGTTGTTGTTTTTTTTTTTTGCTTTTTTTTTTTTTTTTTTTTTTTGTTTGTTTTTTTTTTTTTTTTTTTTTTTTTTTTTTTTGCTAGATTTTTTAATTGATCATTTTTTTTCCGATTCAAAATTTTCAGATGTCGAATTTTTGTCATTGATTTCAGAGATGCATGCTCACCGTTTTCTGCTGAAACACGAGAAGCACCAAAGCAAGATAGTATCTTATCCGTTTGCGAGCTTGCGCATCAAAACGGTTATTCCTGCTGGCCACTAAAATAGTTTCTAAGTACATGTACCACCGAATCTTTCACGTAAACCATGTGTAGAGTCTCATCTTATGGGATGCTCAGGTGCAGTCCCCAGACGACGATATTCTGAACTGTTCGCGTTTCTAATATAAGTTGTTTTTTATTTTCTATAGCTCTCGCACGAAAAAAAGCACGTGCTCATAACGGTAGCGCGTGCTCATAATGGTAACGTCAGATGACAGCGTGGTGGGAAAACCGTTTTGGGAGAAAAACGAACTATTACCATGTTGGATTGTAGAGCGTTTTCTTGTCGGGAAAGCATATACAACAGACACATATTAAAAAGAGAACTAATTTACCAAGACTGTTTCGCGAATCAAAGCAGTAGATCGAAATGTCAGCAAGTAAAAAACAAGTCCCGGATATTTTTTTCGTAGCGAATATTGATCACAGCACATGTAAACATTGAAATGATGTTTTGCAGGAAGCTCAACAGAGGTGGTCATGATCAGAATGTGCGGATATATTTCATATACAAATTTGCGATAGCATATAAGAGAGCTTAAATCAGTTTTGGTTAAAATATGTTTCACTTAAAATCCATAACACTCAAGATCACTTAATACAGACAGCAATGATTTTCTTTGGGGTGGCGTACTGAATTTAACTGAAAAACAATGTAGAGGAGTGTCATGAAGAAGAAATGAGGCTGCTTATTGCACGGAAATTTCCACAAATCTTCTATTGTGTACTTAGTCATGGTCTAACGATCTGTCATTGCTATCTGTGATACACCGCAAGCCTCGTTCTGGATTAACGAGATTTTGCGTGGATTAGCGAGAGCGGTAAAACTAGCGATTGTGAAACTGGTCTATTGCAAGTGTCTTGTTGTTGAATGTTATTGTGACTATCTGTTGTAAAAAGCATATGTTCTAACGTTGCAAGAGTCTCTTTGTTGTGGTACAGTTAGGCATCGCCCAACCCAGAGCTTAGTCAACTGGGAAGCCACCCTCGGTGCGTCGGCCGCCTTTAGGCGTAACAACGTGTGTGTCCCACCGTGATGTTTTAGGTCCAAATGGGACGTTACGTCATTCGTAAAACGAGGTCGGCTATCCATTGAATTTTGGGAATGACCTCAGTCACCGAGGCCTATAGCTGTACGTCTTTTGAAGCAATCACTTACTTACCAATCATCTCATGTGTCAACAGTAAAATTATACATACTGAGGAATCTAGAAAAGGTCACAATCACACAACACAGACCTCCCAAAACACCGAATAATGTTATAATGACATAAAACGACATCACAAGTCAAGACTGACAGTTGCTAACGACCCCATCGACTTTGGAACTGAAGCAATATGCAATGTAACCTGAAGATACAGATAAAGCGTGTTCTTTTCCATAAAGTTTAATAACGTTTATATATTAGTAAATAATACAATGTATGAAATATAATCTAAGTGAGTCCGCATATGGCTCTGCACTGTTTCTTAAAGTATCTGATTTGCTCAGCAGGGATTAAATGGCTAAGGAAAGAGATAATGTTTACTGCGATCGGCTTCACAATAAGGGATCTGTCAAACAGCGATTTATGCATTTAGAGGAGTATGTGTGTCAACAATGGATTCAAATTATCTATCCAATCATCGGCGAGTGACAATAATATTTAGGTTTGGAACTGGTATAGAACCATATTTACTCTAAGCATTAAGACACTTGAACTACTTATCATAGTTGTCCTAAATTTTAAACAGTCCATTTCACTACCTGCCGATGTGTCTAAAATATTGCTGGATGAGTGGCAAACAGTGCAGACCTTGACGTTCCGCGGCGTCTGATCTGGTTTTACACTGTTTGAACAAGCCTTCTTGTCTCAATACAGGGTTATTATGGTAGATCAATAAAGAGGCAATCAGACAATATTGTGATTTCATTACTGAAGTCATGTATCTGCAAAAATCGTATTATTTTCTATTATCGCGTAGAACAAATTGCAGGACAGTTTCTAGAATTGCGCAAATATTTGCCTTTCAGTTATTGGCCGAGAAACGGAACTATAACTCTTCTGAAGTCGTCAGAAGTGTGATATAAGACGACGTGAATATTATTGAATCCAGGAAATTGTCTTATGAAAGCTTTATTGTTCCGGAACGAGAATATCCTGGCGGCGGATAATATTACTGTATTTATTATATAGCGAAATTATTTCGGCCGCGTCAAGAGAAACAGGGCCCTTGAACAAGTGCAAAATGCGCATATTCTGATCATTCTGCGCACAGGAAATGTATCTTCCGGGCGTTTGCTCTCAATTTATACTATTTTTAGTATCCAATGATTCTTTTAGCGGACAGACAAGGCCCTGATCTGACTGCGAGGATGCACATGCTGATCTGGGTCTTCGCTGTCCTAATATGCCTGAAATCACGTTTTTGCATGGCGCGCCCCTTTTTGGATTGGCCCATTTGTACCTGGCGTCCTGTAAAAAGGGACATTGGCAAATATTGTAGATCCAGATCAGACGCCGCAGTAAGCCCGATGCTACAGCTGTAGGTCACCCAGCAATATAGCAAAATAAAACCACATATTTGAAACATAGTTTTTCGAGCAAGCCAACAGTCTAATTGATTCCATACCTAGATAGTTATCATTTTCCATTCCAAAGTAAGTCAGTTAGATAGAAATAATAATAATAGTTCTAATAGAATTGATAATAACAATAATAAAAGACTGCATCGATATGTCCGTTGCTTCGACAAATGGCAGCAACAAGTGTGCAAATAAACGCATGATGTTCTGACATGCGTGTTCATATTTCGCTTTTAAAACAAACATGTTTAAAAGACAGAAAATAAGCATTTAGCTATCGTTCCGCAGAAATAATATTGCAGTTTCTTTTTTATATTATTATTATTATTGATAAGGAAACTATTTCGATTTTAATAACACGTCTTACATGATTATAGCAATTTTTAAAGTTGCATTTTAAAGCAAATAATGCTTTCTACTAAACTGTACCAAAGTAATAGCTTCGTGCCATTTTACACAGATAACAAGATGCAATAAAGGTGTCAGCAAGACATCGGAATAGAGCTGCTTCAAGTTGCCGTTAATCTGAGATACAGTTCCTTGGATAATGTAAACATGTACATTGTCCAATTAAATTTGCCCGGTTTTACTCAGAATAGTTATCGAAATATTCTGTTCTATTTAACCAGTTTATTTGTTTGTTTTGAGGTTTTACGGCCCAGCCAACCCAATGGGGTCATGTCGAGCGTGGTCAGTTTACCTAACCACACATTTACTGGGCAGGCTTAGTCCTCTAAGCGGTTAACCAGTATTGTGCACATTCTTTCGCCAGAAACTGACAACTGCCCTTCTTGTATCAGCGGAAGAGAGAATGACCGTAGAAAATATTTCATGATCAATCTCCACGAAAGAATTCAACCAGTTGTTTTGCACGCATCAAATGGTAACTAATCAGAATTAATCGCCATGCCCCAGTATCAGAATAGTTATGATAAGGCACTAATGTGTCCGAATAATCTACGGAAGCTACATGTAGTAGCTAGTCGAGGTAGGCTTGTTATGTTCTCGCATTTGCTATACAAGGCAAGAATGGCCGAAATGACAGTGCAAGGGACACTCATTACTTAAACATGAACAGGTGGTGGTTCATTATGTCTGTTCTGCGTGTGAAAATTGGTTGAAGGACTTGAGAGCTGGACGTGTAAGAGAGAGAGAGAGAGAGAGAGAGAGAGAGAGAGAGAGAACAACACCCGGTAGGTGGTCATTGATGCGATCCAAGTACTAACCGGGCTCGCAGTTTCTTAACGTCCGTGTACGGATGAACCGGCAGTTTCAACGTGATGTGGACATCGCCACACAAATAACAAAGGCGACCATATATTAGCCTTATTATTGGACTACATGTACAGCAATTAAGAGCCGCTTATATTACCTTCCTTGTATAAATTTTCTAAATAAAACTAAGCCACAACCCTGAAATATTCAACAGAATGTCGGTTTGAACCAGAAAAGTATGAAATAGACCACCATATGTTGCGTCACATTGGAACACTAATTCGCATGCGCTATGTATTCGGAAAGCGCTCAGTTAAATGCCTGTATTTGCTACCCTCACTCTTTGCATCCAAACACAAGTTAACATAACATATATGTGTCAAAATCGAGTAGAAAGTTGATTATATGTACTACTTCCAAAAGAAATGAACATATTTTTACTTTTTACGAGCATTTCCGTGTATTTTTTCACTTTACAAATAAGTCCGGGCAGAGATTGGCCTGTGCAGCCACGCAGCCTAATCACGGTCTTCGTTGTCCCGTGAGTGAGTTTTTCGATACTGTAAAATATATGAAATGTTGGCGAACAGCGATGATCCTGATCTGACTTCGCGGATGCGCAGGGTGATCTATGTCTCTACTGTTCGCATATGACAAATGTTTCACGTATTTGGGCTTTTACTTTGATCGGACTGCGCGAATGCGCACGTTAATCTGAATATACACTGTTCGCATACGACATAAACGTTTTCACATATTCAGGCTTATGCATAAAGGGAAAGGCAACATAGAAATAAAGTATATCTATCAGGATAGAACTTTCCAAGTAGAATATTTTGATACAGGTTTGATCAAAATCGACTAGCAAGTAAGAAAGTTATTTGAGTTTAAATAATGGAAAATGGAGGCCGCCATTTTGTGACGTCACACTGCCCAATTAAATAATTAAAATAAATAGTATATAGATGGATAATCTGTTCTATCATTTCTAAATATGTTTTCTTTAAGTGTTAAGCAACTTATTTCTATAACTTATTTTGGTTATAAAATAATGCAAAATTTTAAAGTTAAAAATTCTTGAAATCTCTTTGAATATTCAAAATAACGGCGCCCATGTCGGCCATGTTGAATCATTCATACAATAATAACTTTGTAATTTGTTGACCTATTTTGACCAAGCTTGTATCAATCTTTACAGTTTGTGAAGCTCTTCGTTGTGAAATACATTTTATATCATTAGGGTTTCGTACTCCTTTAAATAGCAACATGAGAAAATAGGTCTTCGCATATGCGGTCAACGAAGGTGCGGATACATCTAGGCCTGCATGTCTGAGTTCACACAGTCGGATCAGTGTGTTACTCTGTCCACTTACAGAATTGTTGGAAGTTACAGAAACATATATTGGCAAAAGAAGAACACCTGACCAGATTGGGCTCATGGTTTTTTGTGTCACTACTATCAGCATATGATATATTGACCCTTCCATCACGAAAACATACCTATATAATTTTGACCCCCTTAAACCCCACTTATATATAGTAAAACTTGGGTTTACAGGGGTAGACATTATTTTTCATATTTCTGCTAAAAACATAGATTGTGGATACTCGTTAGAACCGCCTCAGCGAGGCGGGTCTACCGAGTACCCACAATCTATGTTTTGAGCAGAAATTTGAAAAAATACCAGTCTGAGAGTTTTTACCTGAAAATTTTCAGTTTTTGGATGTGAAATTTTTTATATATTTGAATAGGCGTGTTTTTGTAATGTCTTGTTCCGGTAAATAATAATATTTTTTAATGTTCAGCGATTATGGTTCTTCCTTTAAAGTTTCTGAGTTTCTGTTTTGTCCAAATACCACAATAGATATAATAAGGGGCACTAATGTGTCCAAATATTTACGGTAAATAAGTAGTTGAGTGATGCGCGATGTGCGATGAGAATCAAACATCTACGCAAACGAAACGAAACTGGTACTGGTAAATGGTCGCAATTCGCTGTATTGCAGTCACAATCCGACGCTGTTGAACCACGCTTATGGTAGGCTTCCCATCTGCCGTATCGCATTAAACCAGCGCACGACAAAACCTACAATAAGACTTGTGCGATCAGTCTGATCAGAGTCTTCGCTGATCGCAAGTGCCTTCTACAGCCTCCGGGCTGTCTAAAGAGGGATAAACGAGAACTGTGGCCATTCTGGGTGGATGAACAAGCTTATCTGCTAGTCATACAGGTCTTATTGTAGGTTTTGTCGTTCTCTGGCTTATATGCGAACAACGGAGGCAAAGACAAGTTGCAGATACACAAAATCGAATCAGGAACTTTGCTTCGAATTCAACGGTTCGAAATTGTACAAAATATTAGTGAGCAAGCCAATCTGTTTTGTTTTGTGTTGGGGTTTAACGACACGTCAACCCTTGAGGGTCATTTTGTGTCGTCTCCCAGAGAAAGGGAGAAAAGAGATAGAAGAGAGAGTAGAGGAGATGAAAGAGAGGGACAGGGAAGAAAGAGGAACAGGAATGAAAGTGAAGAAACAGAAGAAATAAAAACATTCCCCCTCTACCCTTACCCACTACAAGGATAGCAGGCCTTGCCCAACTGTAAGCCAATATCAGTTGGACGCCCCAGTGATGTAAGATACACAGCACCTTCGCACCACCCGACCACCCCAGAACTTGACCTCTATTTTATAATTATATACCTGTGTATTAAATATGAATCCAGTACACTTATGTTTTCAAAAGCCAATCTGGATCTCGATGGCTGTTAACACATAAGCATATGGCACAATTATCCTTTCTTATGAGCCAGCAAACAATAACAATAGCCGGAACTTTTCCTAGTTCTGTAATGCTACGTTAACCCTTAAAACACCAAGAAAACCTGCATCTGAAAATGTCGGTTGTATATATCGTCTGCTGAATATTCTTGCAAACTTTTCAAACCTATTTTTGCATACGGGCAAACAGTACGGACCCAGATAAGACTGGAGGAGCAGTCTGATCTGGGTCCACACTGTTTGCAAAAATGACTTTTAAAATCACAAGCAGATGACAAGGTAGACGACAATTGTTGTGACTGGCAGGTTAAAGGTTAAGGTCAACAGTTTGAGTTTTGAAAATGTCGAAGGACAGCGCGTGGAACAATCGAATTCAGGTCACAGATTGGTATTGTCCTTTCAGTGCTGTAGTGTCATGGGCACAAGGAGGCATGTACGCATGCTTTGAATCAAAATATAATTATGACCATTACGAAAACAAGCCTATATAATTTTGACCCCTTTAAACCCCACTTTTATATAGTAAAACTGGGGTTTACAGGGGTTATACATTATTTTTTTTTGTTTCTGCTCAAAACATAGATTGTGGGTACTCGTTAGAACCGCCTCGGCGAGGCGGTTCTAACGAGTACCCTCAATCTATGTTTTATGCAGAAATATGAAAAATATCTGAGTTTTTTTTATCTGAAATTTTTCAGTTTTTTTAGATAAAATTTTCTATATATTTGAATAGGCGTGTTTTCGTAATGGATATCCTGGTAAGGCCCTACAAATATAAGTAGCAATGAATTTTCTTTAACGTTTCTGAATGATCCGTCGGATAGGGTACATTTTTGGTGCGCTAGCGCACTCATTATATACAAGAATTCTCTGGATCCACAGTTTGTTTAAATCTTAAATTAAAATAATATTTCCAAGCTTCAGTATCCTGTGGATTCAGAGAAATTAAACATAATATTGTTCCATGAAACTTGTTTTTAACAAGCGTAGTGGTGCAGTGGTTATGTCTCCTGTCTCTGAAGGGCTAGGCGCTGCCGTCGTAGCCAGCGTGGGTTCGAACCTCACTCAGCCCAGGGGTATTTCATGTTTCTCCCTATACACTTTCTTCTGAATTACTTGCAGCAGTAACGATCCTGGGCCGGAATTCTTTGTTGAAGTTTGTGTATATATATATATATATATATATATATATATATATATATATATATATATATATATATATATATATATATATATATATGTATATATGTGTGTGTGTGTGTGTGTGTGTGTGTGTGTGTGTGTGTGTGTGTAGATATATACAAATGTACCTGTGTAGATAGATAGATAGATAGATAGATAGATAGATAGATAGATAGATAGATAGATAGATAGATTTGAAATCACACAAAAAAAAACCCTGAAAACTGTGACTTTAAATGAAAGAGAACAGATCCGCTTGACAACTGTTTGTGGCAGACATTGCATCAGTTTTCAATGCCAGCTTGCAATATTTGCATTAATTGATTTCAGACACACGTCTCGGAAATATACATGTAATCGGTAATCTCATTTACGTCAGATTTTGATGGATTACTCCAGACAACATTACCATAATCAAAGTCACCCTCAAACCGTTACTGGGAAATGAACCGGGACAGATAAAATGGGACTTTCGCCTTTAGATTCTTTGCCTGGCACGGTCGAATCAGTCGATGATTTACAACTGATGCTTAGCGTACGAAAATGACACGTATCTATGAGCCAGCGCACGACAAAACCTACAATTAGACCTGTGCGACTAGCAAAGACTCAGATCAGCCTGTATATCCATAACGTTAGGCAAGGGTCTCGTTTATCCCTCTTTGGATAGCCAGAGGCTGTAAAAGGCACATACGGTCAGCGAAGACTATAATCAGACTGCGCGGATAAGCCTGTGCATCCGCAGTCTAATCAAAGCATTTTCTGTTTGTCAATATATTCAAAGGTATACATTGATTCTGTTAGCCAGCAAAGAAGATACTAGAAAGGGAATAATATACAGTGAGGGGAATACACCATTACGAAACCATGCCTATTCAAATATACTGCAAATCTTACCACCAAAACATGGAAATTTTCAGACAAGTTCTGATATTTTTTATATTTCTGCTCAAAACATAGATTGTGGTACCCACAATCTATGTTTTTGAGCAGAAATAAGAAAAATAATGTATACCCTTGTAAGCCCTAGTTTTACTATATAAAAGTGGGGTTTAAGAGGGTCAAAATTATATAGGCACATTTTCGTGCTGCGTGACCAAATGACTAGGTACACGGAGCTTGTTTCAATTTTAGCTCCGCATAAGGTAGGACGTTTGAAAATATCTCAATTTATACCCAATGGAATTTGTCCAAATAAAGTGCAAAGTAAAATAAATTCTGGTGGTGTAAGCGCTATTTTGAGACCCGGTCAGATTCTCGAGAACATTCAGAGAATGTTTTTGCTCACAGTCTGGGCTACCGGGACAATGTCCACGAATTTTGACGAAAACTTGTCATCCGAATGTTTTCGAGAAAACAACCAGATCTCATACTACCGCTTATACCACCAGAAAGGGTTTGATTTTCCGCTTACCTCGCATTTTATTTGGACAAATTCCATAAGCTATAATAGAGATATACTAAAACGTCTTCCCTTTCTAATATAGAAACAAGCTCCGTGTACCTAGTCATTTGGTCACGTGAGTTCCCCACACTGATAAGCGTATTGCTAAAAAAATCAAACTGTCGTCTGCTGCAATTGTGATAAACTAAACATTATTCTCTGGTATATAAGGTTTGTGGCATATTGAATGAAAATCAGAATGAAATATGTTTAAACTAACCAAGATATTGCCTTGATCGGACTGCACGACAGTGTAAGCTAACTTAGCCCTTCGTTGCCTGCAGGGGTTAAATGCCTCTTTCGCGTTGCGTACAATATACCTTGGAAGTACATAGTCTTTAATAGTTCCGAGGCTTACAATTCTACTTACGCGCCTGTCAACTCCTTTAAAAGGTGTTCGGGTTGCCTACTTTATAAATTCAGAAAGGTCGTTGGGAAAACTGATTGAAGGAACTGATGTTTTAAAAACATTGTCACTCGCTGCTAAAAGGTATATTTTACATCACTGGTATTCTTCGGCAAACTGCATGCCTTGGTTGTTAACACAATTTCGATTGATAACTTTGCTTCCACGGTCTTCAAAATAAATTATGGCATCTTCGAAATCTATTTCAGAACATTGGTGCCTAATATTCAAAGTCTGTGGTCGGACCAACTGTAGTCCTGTATGTGGTTTTCTTGTGTTCTGGACCAGCTGTTTGCTTTAGAGTGCCACTGAGTCCTTTCCTTTGTTTCATCATAGTGTTTGTGATTATGTGTGATTCATTGTAGGTGGAGAACCCCAATGTGGGCGAATCGTATGCTTATAATTCTGCATTATGAAAATAAGCCTATTTAAATATACTGAAAATTTTACCACCAAAAAAGAGAAAATTTTCAGATAAAAATTCTGATATTTTTTCATATTTCTGCTTAAAATATAATTTGTGGGTACTCGTTAGAACCGCCTCGGCGAGGCGGTTCTAACGAGTATCCACAATCTATGTTTTTGAGCAGAAACAAGAAAAATAATGTATACTCCTGTAAACCCCAGTTTTACTATATAAAGTGAGGTTAAAGGGGGTCAACATTATATAGGCAGGTTTTCGTGATGACCTGCATCAGAATCAAGGTTTTGTGCGAGTACAACTGGTTTAGCCACTATTTTTTCTACCTGACCATTCTAAAGCTGAAGTGTATAAAACCCTGCTGGATGAGTGGCAAATCAGACTAGACCTGTGGCGTCAGATTTTGATCTACACTGTTTGTTCATGCCAGTCTGTCCCAATACTGTGGGTAAATACACTATTTTTCCGTCTCATTTTTATCTGTTCTCTGATATGGTGAGGTGATATAAGGATGCTTGCCGTCAATAAACTTGACATTCTTTATCGGAAATCCATTTCTGAGTTTAACATAACTTTCTTCAGCTGTTTTTTTTTTTTTTTTTTTTTTTTTCATAGGAAAATCGACATGTATATCTCGAATAGAAGATTGGATTTCAACCCGGAAGACCAAACAAATACCTAGGAGATGAATTACATGCAAGCAATATGCTTACCGTTGAAACCTGTACCATATTGTTTAAAGCAAATACCTGTGCAAACCTAAAATCTATGGACCCCGTGTAAATTCAGATGAGACGACTCATCATCAGCATCTACTCTTCCTGCTTTTCTGTTCCATATTTTTATTAATATATCTGTTTGCATTGATGGCCGCATCCAAATTCAAAGACGGGATGATCCACTACAGATACTCAGGGTAAAAAAGGTTGACTTTGGTCTCTCTTGATCTTCAATGCGTATCAGTGTCATGAACAATTAATCTGATGCCACACACACACAGCTTTTCCCTTGAAACATTGTTGCTCAAAGCATTCTTAGCAATTTTGAGAATTAATATATATTTACATAACAGATAATATAATGCATCGTAATATGAGCAAAAACGCGAAAAAATCGCGGCCTCCGCTGATATTCCTAGAACCACTGCCCTTATTTGGAGGGTATTTTACCGCAAGTTTGTTTTCAGTAATCTTGTAAAACCTAAGCGCACAGTTCGGTAATTAGGACGAATACGGTAATTTACTAATTGGAAATTTATGACTCAAGGATGAAAGTGGGAGCAGTAATGTGTGTGTGCTATTTGTGTAAACATTTTGTGTCTTTCTTAACATTCTCTCCAAGCAGACAGAGATTTTATTTCTAATAAGCCCAGAGTCTAAGTCAGTGAAAGGCTAAAACTATAAGACTTAGTCTAGGTGTCCAGGAAATGCCACGGTTACGAATCATAGCCTTCCAGAGACACCAAAAGACGAAAACAGATGTGGGACAAACAGTTACAAAACAAACGCCACATGTAAGACCACCAACTTACGAACGACGAAGAACTGCAACAGAGGAGCCGAGGTAGTGAAATCATCACCAAAACAGGCCTATATAACTTTGACCCCCTTAAATCCCATTTTTTTATAGAAAAACTAGGGTTTACAGGGGTATACATTATTTTTCTTATTTCTGCTAAAAAAAATAGATTGCAGGTACTCGTTAGAACCGCCTCGCCGAGGCGGTTCTAACGAGTACCTACAATCTATGTTTTGAGCAGAAATATGAAAAATATCAGAGTTTTTTATCTGCAAATTTCCAATTCTGGAGGTGAAATTTTCTATATATTTGAATAGGCGTGTTTTCGTAATGGTACTTGAAATGATTCACAATATGGTACTGTATATTTTCAGGTCCTTTGTAATCTTCGAGGCCGTACAGGTATTTTTGAAAGTTTATATGATGGTCACTGACGGGGCCTAATTTGCCGAAACTAGCAAGTCGGGCCCAGAAAACTTGCAACTTTAACTGTTTTGAAATTTATTGTGATTATGTTTATTGTTTTGTTCTCAAGGGTCATTCTTTTTAGAATCTATTCCTTGGTCAAATTTTGAGACAAAACTAGTGAGGAAATTAGGTACCCCAATATTTAGTGTAAATAGGAAAAAGACAATAATCGTGAACAGGATGCGAGCAGAGGCCCAGTATTTCCTACACGATCGCATCGGCGCAGTCTGATCAGAGTCTTCGCAGGACTCTCTGCAGATGGCAAAATGTCCAAAGCGTCTTCAAACGAACAACAAAGCATTACAAAAACACACCTATTCAAATAAATAGAAAATTTCATCTCCAAAAACTGAAAATTTTCAGGTAAAAAACTCTGATATTTTACATATTTCTGCTCAAAACATAGATTGTGGGTACTCGTTAGAACCGCCTCGGCGAGGCGGTTCTAACGAGCACACACAATCTATATTTTTGAGCAGAAATAGAAAAATAATGTATACCCCTGTAAATCCCAGTTTTACTGTATAAAAGTTGGGTTTAAGTGGGTCAAAATTATACAGGCGTGTTTTTGTGATGACTCTGGTCAGCCTACGCATCCGCGCAGGTTGATCTGAGCCTTACCTTGGCGCACATGCAATCTTGTAGTATTCTTGTAGAAACTTATTTTCTCTAAATATTCAGACACCACAAATTTATTGATGTAGAATAGTAAGAAATGTTTGATACTTTCTTATGGAAATGAGTAAAAGTTTGATTGTTGTGCACATTAAGATAGATTTACGCAGTAAAACGGTTCTGAAATGTTAAGAAATCAAAAGGAAAAACCGGCTTAATAGCTGCCAAGCTCTGAAAATCCCCTAAAATGAATGCGCCTACATACCCAGTTCTCATTT
Organism: Anodontia alba; assembly: GCA_964016985.1. Taxonomy (NCBI): domain Eukaryota; kingdom Metazoa; phylum Mollusca; class Bivalvia; order Lucinida; family Lucinidae; genus Anodontia; species Anodontia alba. The sequence goes on from OZ024822.1 coordinate 85,034,391, forward strand.
AACATTATGACTAGAACATGAGGTATACATAAAATAAACTTGTTAACATACATGTATGTAACATATGGTAAGGCAAGAAAATGATATCTAGCGAAGAAATGGTGAAGAGCGAAGATTCAGACTAACTTTTATATTTGCATGCTCTAACATGGCTCTACATTTTCGTGAATATATTATATGAATATTTTACCATGAAACGGAAACGGTACTGTATGAAATGCCTTAATGAGTTTAATATATATGAAAAGTCTGAAGAAAAAACCGACCGTGAATTCAGAAGTTGCTTAAAAGAAATTTTAATAGATATTTGGATCGCTTTCTCATTTTCACCGAAACAAAAGAACAGTTGAAACATTTCTTTCAAACCAAAAGTATCAATCAACTGTCACTGATGTATCAATCAACTGTCACTGATGACAGTATTTTAAAAGTCAAAGCGTTAGAATCAAGTAATGTAGATAACAAGTTAATCCCATATGTCACAACTTTCAATCCAAATAACCCAGAAATATTCCCTGAAATTCATCATATGTTATATGCAAAAGCTCAGATCAGCCAATGCTTCAGCGCTGTATAATCATGACCTTCTCTGTTCGTCTCTATATTAAAAATAGCACATCACGAAAACACGCCTATATAATTTTGACCCCCTTAAACCCCACTTTTATATAATAAAACTGGGGTTTACAGGGGCATACCTTATTTTCTTCCTCTTTTGCTAAAAACATCGATTGTGGGTACTCGTTAGAATCGCCTCGTCGAGGCGATTCTAACGAGTACCCATAATCTATGTTTTGAGCAGAAATATGAAAAAATATCAGAATTCTTTACTGAAAATTTTCCTTTTTTGGTTGTAAAATTTTCAATATATTTGAATAGACGTGTTTTCGTAATGATTAATTTTGTTTCAGTGATTCTGACCAGACTGCAAGAATGCACAAGCTGATCTGTATCTTCATTGCCCACATATGCCCTAAGAGCAATGTTTCTACGTTGCTATGACACTAACCGGGTTGTGCGGACGTGCAAATCGGTTTGAGGTCGTATACGTGATTGAAACTTTCGGTCGAGAACTAAATGCAAAAATTGTTTCCAAAAATGATCTCCAAAGTATTTTACTATTATTTATCCTAATATAACTGAATAACATTCCATCGGATTTGTAAAACTGGTTTTGCCACACACCTCCCCAGCCCCTCCCCAGAAGTGTTTCTACCAACCGTTCCAGTAAGGGTTCTTCCGCTGTTGCATTTCTTTGTGCGTCGATGGTTTCTTCTGACCGTTCTAAGGCGTAGGTCCCGGTGTTAGTCTTACTCTTAGTTGCTTTGCGGTTTATTCTACGGGGCTATTTGTTTTCAGTCTTGCCTTGTGTTATTTGTTCTTATGTTTTTCAGTCCTTTCAGCAGTGCGATTACCTCGCTTGGGGAGAGAGAGCTAATCTTAATGTTTTTCGTACGTTTGTTCGATTTGCGCTTGTTTGGTTTTGTCTGTTTCCTCTTCCTGTTGGTGTCTGGGAAGGGCTGCGGCTTGTGATAGTGACACTCCCTGGACTTTTCTCTTACCTTTTTCGTGTATGGCATTTGCTTTGTTATTATTTGGTCCTCGCCTCTCCTTCTTTTGATGCCTCGGGAAGGCTGTTCTTCGTGAGTGAAATATTTCCTGGGTATCTTCACTAAATGTTATGAAAAAGTGTACACACTGGCTGAAAAATACTCTATAGCATATACTTTGATAAAACAAAAACTGTGCCTAATGGTTATTTGTTCGAGTACACACCGATTCAAGTCCGAATATGTTGGGTAAATATAGTATAAAAATTAATTTCCCCGATGACCTATAAAATCATTTTCAAGTAGTAACACATACAAAAACTATGTTCAGTTTTATTTATTAGCATTAAGAAAACACGCTTATCAAATATATTGAAAATTTCACAACCAAAAACTTAAATTTTCAGATAAAATTCTATTTTTTTTATATTTGTGCTGAAAATATAGATTGTGGGTACTCGTTATAACCGCCTCGCCGGGACGGTTCTAAAGAGACCCACAATCTATGTTTGAGCAGTAATAAGAAAAATAATGTATACCCATGTAAACCCCAGTTTTACTATATAAAAGTGGGGTTTATCGGGGTCAAAATTATATACTCGTAGGTAGGATTTCGTGATGGTCTACTGTTTTTCAATTTAGTCGGTCATAAATCAAAATTGAAAGTAAGAACTTATATTTGTTCCATTTTAAGCGGCCTTTTTCGCTGACATTAAGATAGAGCGTATGAGGTAAACATACCTTGGTGTGAGTGAGCCCAGCGAAGATTCAGATCATGCGTTCAAACTGATAAGAATCTACGCTCGCTTTGATCCTTTGTTATCCATAGAATGCACAGAAAAGACTGATCAGACTATGAGGATGCGCAAGGTGAGCTGAATCTTCACAGGCCGAATTCGTCCAATGTCATTTTCTCATGTTCAGAGTTGTATCATATTATTTAATTTGATGCAATCAATTCTATTTTGCGTTCTTAGAATACTTCGGATTCAAAGCCGTTCTGTCAGTAATGTCTTTCTGATTTGAGTCAGCGCATGACAAAACCTACAATAAGACCTGTGTGACCATCAAAGATTCACATCAGCCTGTACATCAACCCAGGATCTCTTTTATCCCTCTTTTGATAACCCAGAGGCGGATGCGCAGGCTGATCTGAGTCTTCGCTGATCGCACAAGTCTTATTGTAGGTTTTGTCGTGTTCTGGCCCAGTTGTCTGATCAGGGCCTTTCTGTTTGCATATGGTGAAAGGCTGATTTTCTCATATACTAAAGAATCACGAATTAATTATCTAAGGTAAAAAAAAGGTAAGAGAAAAGTCCATAAAGTGACACAATCACAAGCCACAGCCCTTCCCAGACACCAAGAGAAAGAGGAAACTGACAAAACCAAACAAGCACAAATCGAACAAACGTACGAAAAGCACTAACATTAGCTCTCTCTTCCCCAAGCGAGGTAATCGCAACGCTACAAGAACTGAAAAACACAAGAAAAAATAATACAAGGCAAGACTTAAAAGAACTCGCCTCGAAGAATGAACCACAAAGCAACAAATAATAAGACTAACCGGGACTACCGCCTTATAATGGTCAGTACATGTAGAATAAACCACCGGGGATGGGGGGTGCGGGGGTTAGAGCACTTTTACAGCTAGCCAACTTCACCCTGGGTGTCGATGATACTCTTAATACAGAAGTACATAATAAACCACTAACGGCGCTTGAGTGGCAGAAAATGGCTGGACTTGCCAAGAAAACCTCGACACTCCAAATAATTTTATTATGTGTGTATGTTCATTGCTCTCAAGAACCATTGCTGTTTGAATTTATTTATCCTATATTACAACTGGCGGCTGTAAAACGCCTCCCCGCATCACGAAAACTCGCCTATATAGTTTTGACCCCCTTAAACCCCACTTTTATATAATAAAACTGGAGTTTACAGGGGTATACATTATTTTTCTTATTTTTGCTAAAAACAGAGACTGTGGGTACCCGTTAGAAACGCCTCGCCGAGGCGGTGTACCCACATTCTATGTTTTGTGCAGAAATATGAAAAACAAAACGATTTTTTTTTATCTGTAAATTTTCAGTTTTTGGAGGTTAAATTTTCTATATATTTGAATAGGCTTGTCATTACGAAAACAAGCCTATTCAGATACGTAGAAAATTTCACCTCCAAAAATTGAAAATTTTCAGATGAAAAACTCTGATATTTTTCATATTTCTGCTCAAAACATATATTGTGGGTACTCGTTAGAACCGCCTCGCCGAGGCGGTTCTAACGAGTACCCACAATCCATGTTTATGAGCAAAAATAAGAAAAATAATGTTTACCCCTGTAAACCCCAGTTTTACTATATAAAATTGGGATTGAAGGGGGTCAAAATTATATAGGCGTGTTTTCGTAATGTTTACGTAATGGTTCCACATCATAGTGCAGGATGTATGTTCTGGGCCTTTGTAATAGTTGTGCCCATTCCGAAAGTTTGAAGATTGATACAGACAGCCCTCTTAATACCGACACTCGATACAATGATAAAATTCGTTATAATGAAAATTTGACTGTCACGAAACCTTCACTTAAGAGGTAACAATTAGTCACAAATTATGCAAGAATATTGTATTTAATACATTAAAGAAACATGTGTTTTGTATATTTCAAAACATATGTTTTGTATATCCAAAACATATGTTCTATGAGGATATCAGAACAAAAAAAGACCTTTCTTACATATCACTCTGCTCATTAAGTATTCTGTATAACAGAAAATGCATTTTAATGGCAACGTCTTTGGGAATAAATGATGTCGTTGCAATGAGAGTTTACTTTAAACCCCCAGGTGGTTTGCTCTACCGACCGTTCTAAGGTGGTGGTCCCGGTGTTAGTCTTACTCTTTGTTGCTTTGTGGTTTATTCTACGAAGCAATTTGTTGTATGTCTTCCCGTGTGTCATTTTGTTCTTGTGTTTTTCAGTCCTTTTAGTATTGCGATTACCTCGCTTGGGGAAGAGAGAGCTAATCTTAGTGCTTTTCGTACGTTTGTTCGGTTTGTGCTTGTTTAGATTTGTCGGTTTCCTCTTCCTCTTGGGGTTTGGGAATGGCTGCGGTTTGTGATTGTGGCACTCCCTGGACTTTTCTCTTACCTTTTTTACATTACGAGCGTCACTGATGAGGGCAAAATGGCCAAAACTAGCTGCTCTGGCCCAGACACTTTTACATTTCAGCTATTATCGGTTTTATGAGTGTTTCCATTGAGATGTTTATGGCCACCACACAAAAATCCAGGGCCCAGTTGTTCAAAGCGTCGTTAGCTTAACGAGCTCGTTAGTGGTCAAAATGTTAACTGTTCTAGTAAGTACAATATCTAATTCAAAGGCATTTTTGCTGAAAAAAAATGTGAGTAGCTTTTGCAGATGCAAAAACAACTCACATTTTTCAGCAAAAAAAATAGCGTTTATGCCATATTTAATGATCAAAGTTTTAACGATACGTTAACTAACGACATCGTTAGTTTTGAACAGCTGGGTCCAGAGCTTAAACTGCTGGGCTACATGTATCTAGCGACATCACAGCATACCGACTTTGTTGAAATACAATGAGTGTTACAGTTTGTTTGTGTTGAGGTTTAACGGCCCAGTCAACCCGATGTGGCCATGTTGAGCACGGTAATTTACCTAACCAGACTTTTAATGGACAGGCTTAGTCCACTAAGCGGTAAACCAGTATTGTGTACATTCTTTCGCTAGAAACTGACAAATGCCCTTCTTGAATCAGCGGAAGGGAGAGAATGACTCTAGAAAATATTTCATGATCAATATCCACGAAAGAATGTTGCTGACCTGGCGGGGGTCGAACCTGCAACCTCCTGATCACCAGTCGGACGCGCATCCAACTGAGCCACCGAGGCCGGCAGTGAGTGGTACAGCTATTAAATGTATCAGATACAGTAGAAGTTCAGTGACTCGAACGCCAATGTCTACTGTACCTTGAAATCGTTTTGAGTCCCTAGGAAATTCACTCGATAGCACCAGAAAACAAATACGAGTACAGTCGAACCTCGTTATCTCGAACTTGCTTATTTCGAATTACCGCTTATCTCGAAGTGAAAATCTGGTCCCTGTTTTAACATGAAATTATGACAATATGTAACAAAATAATGTGGAAAAGAGGAGAAATTGCTCCTAAGGAGCAATTTCTCCTCTTTTCCACATTATATATATATATATATATATATATATATATATATATATATATATATATATATATATATATATATATATATATATATATACATTTCTAACTTCAGGAGTCAAATTACATATTCATTTGTTAAATATGGTTTGTTCAATTTATTGTTTTCCTCACTCTCTCAACTCTGATATGTCGAGGTACGGATATCTCGAAGTGTTTCAGTGAGTCCCTTGGAATTCGAGATAACGAGAGTCGACCGTATTTGTAGATATTTGAGGGAATTGAGGGAAGGTTTCTTATTTTATCATAAAAAAAAATGTATGCTGTATGTATTGTATGTATCGTTTTATTGTAGCGATTCTAATGGGTACACTCAACATATTATTTTATAAACGGTTGGAATGGTATCTCTTAATTCTGATCTGGCGTTATGATTAACCTTCAGTGACTCGAACTACCCCTATCTAGAACAAAACTTCATGGTCCCAATAATAATCGAGCCATTTAAGTTCGACTGTATGAATGATTAGCAATGAAGTAATTATAAAGCATTTCCACGAACTCCGAAAAATAAAATATTTTGACATAACGTTAAAATATCTAAGTACAATATGCTTTCTACTTTTTGCCTTTTGCCCTACAAATAGGAGGACAGTGAGGAAATGTGATGATTAAGCCCAGGTAAAATATTTCAGTTCAAATATCAAACGCTGGTAAAACAGTAGCAAAAAAAAAACAAGCGCATACATAAGGTTTAAAAACATCAAAATCGTCAAAAATCTTCGAACTATTGTGAATCCCGCACTGATTTTCACTATATATTATGTGCAAAACATGTGTGGGTGTGTGGGGTTTATTACAGAGACTTGTTAACATATGAAAGGATTACGCAAGGAAAAGTCTTCATCGTTAAGGTTTTGTGATTAAGTTCAGTGCTCTGAAGCGCATTCATTGATTCACTCTAGTTTATATTTATTTGCTGTGTATACCCGTACTGAAAATAAGATGCCAGTGAATAAACTATGTTTTCATTAAATATGAATTTATTCCGAAATTTTTCCCAATTTGAAACGGCTGCCTTTAAAATACAATTAATCACGCAAACTCAAAATGCTGAAACCTGAATTATAATGAGAAAACGTCAGGTCAAATTGATTTATATATCGGCCGATTTCAAGCTGTTTACAAAATATCAATATACATGTCATTTTGCTTAAACGGACTTGATACACTTTGTAGGTTTTCCGCTTATTTTTAAGAAAGATAATTGTTTTGAAGTCTTGTTCACTTTCCTTTACATTAAAACCTCTCTTGAAAAGGATTCTCATTAAAACAAAGAATTAGAACCCTTTGGGAGCAAGTTGTTCTCTTTTAGAGTTGACACATTTTCGGAAGGGGATAAAACTAACAGAGACGCTTTTCTTAAAGGTGTATCCATTCACCTTAACCCTTGTCCTACTGAATAAATTAAGATACCACGCCCACTTCTACTTTTCAGCCAATAAGATTACTTGATCCAGGTTGTTGATACAAATTTGAATACATAATGACAAACAGAGCAGATCCAGATCCAGCAGATCTTAGAAGCCAACTGATCTGGATCTACACTGTATGCAAAGGCAGTGTCTATCCGAGAACAGCAGGACAAGGGTAAAAAAAATAACACAGAACACAGTGCACGTCACAATCTAAATAAAACTTTCAAATTACAATGCTGTCATATGAAGGGTCTTAATGAAACCCGATGTTCTGAACTTTGTTCTTGTATGTGATCTTTGTTTCCAAGGGCAACCTTTATAGATTTTCATTACGAAAACACGCCTATTCAAATATATTGAAAATTTCACCACCAAAAACTGAAAATTTTCAGATAAAAAAATTCTAATATTTTTCATATTTCTGCTTAAAACATAGATTGTGGTACTCACCCACAATCTACGTTTTGAGCAGAAATAAGAAAAATAATGTATACCCCTGTTAACCCCAGGTTTACTATATAAAAGTTGGGTTTAAAGGAGTCAAAATTATATAGGTATGTTTTCGTGATGACTTGTACGTTTTCTGGTCGCTACAGATAGAGAGACGACGGTCTTACTACCAAATTGTATATGATTTCTCACGTTGGAATATGATAACGCTACAGAAGCACCTTGGATAAAAGGAAACGGAACAGAAAACAAAACGGAGCCTCCCTTGGATGCGACCATATTAATATGCCAGTATTCAGACCATCATTAAATTCTCAGTTTTGTTTATTCGCAGACGGTTGGTACGTTTGTGTAATTTATGATATCGGTGCTGTCCTCTTTAACTGCATGACGGCGAGTCGGTTCTCAGACTAAATGATTAAATGATAACGCTTCCTCAGTCTGTTACAGATGGTCGGTGCCTGACTATAAACGTTTGTGGTCGGTTTTGTTTGTTTTTTTCTTGAGTGCTGACTTCACTTTTCTCTTGCCTTTTTTCAGATCGCCATTGAGCCTTTTGCTTTGTTTCATCACAGTGTCTGTGATAACGCGTGTTTACTGTGATGTTTCAATGATTAGGTAGAGGACTCTTGTGCGAACAGATAATATGTTTGTAATTTGGAGCTGCATCAGAATTAAGGGCGAGATTTCACAGGAGTAAAACTGGTTTAAGTCTCCAGCAGGTTTTTGCTCACCTTTCCAAACTGTTATTCTCTCTCTCTCTCTCTCTCTCTCTCTCTCTCTCTCTCTCTCTCTCTCTCTCTCTCTCTCTCTTGCAGTTCTTCTTTGATCGTGCGCTAGTGGTTTCATGCGTTGCATTTGTTTTATCATTGTTAAAAGGGTTCCTTATCTTTAAGCTGAAATCGAATGGAACACTTACTTTTACTTTGGAACTGCATTAAAATTAAGGCTGATGTTATGGCAATATCCCAAGTATTGCCTTGATTGATTTCTGAATTAAATTTCTAAATACAAGATCGGTTTGAAACACCTGTTTCAATATGGACTATCCGAACCCGAGTTTTATGGCAACTGAGTTGATAAACTCAGGAAATTGTAGTTCTTATTTTCCTGAACAATTCAGAAATAATATTGATCGATATAAAATGACAGGATACAATGTAGATGTTTGCTACAAACCGCATCCTAAAGGATTAACACAATCATGGTTAACACTTTTTTTTTTGCCCACTTCTTATATCGAGTGGACTCTCTTCTAACTCAGTTCTTTGGACAGGTCTATGTCCTATAAAACGGGTGTCTGGTTAGTTTTTATTGTTACCGTTTTTGTAGAAATTTCATAACTTAAAGCAAACTAGAAATGTGTTTGTAAAACACTATGCCTCTAACTATATGCTTGTCGATACAAAATGCCAAAGCTGAAAAGGAACATCTCCGACCAAAATTTGATCAGATCATCTACACACTGGTTCCAAACTGCTTGCAAAATTTCATGACCCTAACTCAAGTGGGCCCTAAACTATTTTGCTTACAAGATTTTCATTGGCCTAAGTTTGAAGAAGGGCATTATTCCACCATATAGACTCCGACAGAAAAGAAAAAAAAAGCAAACTGACAACAGGCCATAACTCAAACAGTATCTTGCAGTATGAATTCAAATGTTAATCAAGTCATCTCACTAGCAATCTATTCGTTAGATTTTAAGGCTCTAACTTTAATAGTGTTTCAGACATTGTGCTGACAAGAGTTCATCCATATATGTTCTAGGTACGATATCACAGGAAAGGCATATAACTTGGCAAGAAAAAAAGCATATGTTAGCTATCTTTTTATGAGGAACCCATATATGAAATTTCAAAACCCTAGCATGCACAGTTAAACAGTTAGGCTATGCATCAAAGTGTGCAATGTAAAAATGCCCAAAATGACAAAGGGCTATAACTCAAGAATCACTTTTTCAGAATTTATTCAAAAGTTTATCAGATCGTTAACTTATCGCTACCAATCTATTCCTTAAATTTCAAGGCTCTAGCTTTAACAGTTTTTGAGATATTTTGCTGAAATAGTTCATTCATCCTTTTTTCAAAGGGACATAAATCAGGAAAGGGGAATAATCCTAATAAACAAAAATACGTGTCAGCTATTTTTTCATGAGGGATCCAAAGATGAAATTTAAAAAATCCTAGCATGCACAGTTCAAAATTTATGCTACTCATCAAAAAATGTGCAATGTAAAAATGTCCAAAATGGCATAAGAACATAACTCAAGAAGTACTTTTCAGAATTTATTCAAAAGGTGCTCAGATCATTAACTTATCGCTACCAATCTACTCCTAAAATTTCAAGGCACTACCTTTAATACTTTTTCGAGATATTCTGCTGACAAGATTTCATCCATATTTTTTCAAAGGGCTATAACACAGGAAAGGGGCATAATCTTGATAAGAAAATAAAATACGTGTAAGCTTTTTTTTTTTTTTTTTTTTTTTTTTTTTTTCATGAGAAATCCATATATAAAATCTCAAAACACTAGCATGCACAGTTCAAAACTTATGCTATGCATCAAAAAGTCTGTTATGTAAAAATGCCCAAAAAGACAAAGGGCCATAACTTTAGAAGCATTTTTTAGAATTTATTCAAACTTTAAACAGGTCATCTACTCATTGCTACCAATCTATGCCTTAAATTCCAAGGCGCTAGCTTTAATAATCATAGAGATATTTTGCTGACAAGATTTCATTCATTTTTTTCAAAGGGCCATAACTCGGGAAAGGGGCATAATCCTGATAAGAAAAACTATGTATCCGCTATTTTGTCATGAGAAATCCATATGTGAAATTTCAAAATCCTGGCATGCAGGGTTCAGACTTAGTGTATAAATTCAGAAAAATATATGCTTGCAATGACTTCAGTACCCAATTTCGTAAAATCATTCTTCGATATAAAAAGATTGGGTACAACATAAATGTTATACGACAGACTGCATGCATGGTTGTTAACCCAATCACGGTCAATAACTTTGCTTCCTTCTTTAATTGCATGCCGGCGGGTTAGACCTCAGATTCTATGATGGTTCCAGCGTAAAGGCTTACTTGAAATTTAATTTTGGGTAATGTTGGTTGGTACTTGATGCATGCAGGGTTCAGACTTAGTGTATAAATTCAGAAAAATAAATGCTTGCAATGACTTCAATACCCAATTTCCTAAAATAATTCTTCGATATAAAAAGATTGGGTACAACATAAATGTTATACGACAGACTGCATGCATGGTTGTTAACCCAATCACGGTTAATAACTTTGCTTCCCTCTTTAATTGCACGCCGGCGGGTTAGGCCTCTGATTCTATGATGGTTCCAGCGTAAAGGCTTACTTGAAATTTAATTTTGGGTAATGTTGGTTGGTACTTGATGCTCTATCTTTGGTCGGGCCCATCGGAGTCTAACTGTTGGTTTTCTTTTGCTCCAGCATTTCAGTTGTTTCGTGCTGTAGAGTCCTCATCCTTGTTTCATCTCTGTAATTCGTTGATTTTTTTGTGTTCTCGGAGATGTTGCACTGATGAGTTAGGAAGCCTTCATGCGGACTGAACAAATTATGTGTCTAAACCGCGGCAGAAGTAAGGTCGAGGATTGTGGCCACGTAAAATCGATTTAAGGCCCCCGGTGAAATACTTTTTACTGACCGTTCCAAGGCGGTTCTTCTGTCATGGTTTATTTTTGTTATACTTGGTCTTTGAATGTGTGTGTCGCTTACATCTTTTTGTTTTGGATAGGCATTTGGCCACCTTGTGGGAAAGTAACTGTCTGTTTGGCTTTCTGCTAGTGATGTTTCCATTAGGGTCTAGTTATTTCGTGTTTGTGTTTCTTTCCCTTTGATGTCTCTGATGGGAGGTGTGGGACAATTGTATCGATTCCTGATCATTGCCTTCCCTTCTATTTTTCAGAAGTTTTGCTATGCATCAAAAAAGCGTAACTCACGGATGGACGAACGAACCAGAAGCAATATGCCCCTCCAACTTCTTTGAAGTTGGGGACATAACAACGTCGATCCTGATCAGACGACGCGTTCTTTGGCGTCTAATTATGGTCTACACTGCTTGCCCATGCCCCTTATAGAACGCTAGGCATAAATGGGTTAATTCCACGACAGTGGGCTGGGCGCAAATTCAGTTGAGCGATATTCTTTTCTACCTTTGCGGAAGATGCAAATTGGTAGGACTGCATAAATGATTAGGCGGGTAAGTGTTGATATATACCACATAACCCCAGATCGTCCATCCAGTTCCACATTGAAAATAGTATTATTCAAAAGATAGACCAGATTAACGAAGCATCTTTGTACAGAAGGATATGTCTAGACGCCGAGTTTAGCAAGTTCAAAGTATTACAAACATATCGAAACTGTTATCTGGCAAAAAGCAGACGATAAACCGACACTAATGATTTTTTACAGCAAAGATTTGGGCAAAATCAAGCAGGGATTATTTAGAACCAGAATAATACACTTGGTGAAACAAGTTTACCTTTGACATCTTCAATATAGTGGCTGGATGTATAAATGTATGATACATGAACTGTATCGCAGAATTTGTTAGCTTGTCAGGACGCCTGATTACACCCTTTATTCTGGGGTCCATGTCTGTTGGTCTGAACATTCTGATTCATCATTCATTTGCGGATTTATGAGTTTGGATTATGGCTTAGATACCATGATCGCAACTACTTGGTAATGTTTTGCCTCAAAATGATTTTGGCTTACTCCTTCGCATTCTTCTGAGCTCTAGAATACTTCTTACAGAGGATTTAAAAGTGACCTTGGTAATTACAAATTATTTCTGTCACGGTCATTCAGGTTTGTAAGTGGCACATTCAGCGCTTATGAAAATTTAATAAATCTGTAACCCGACGGTTTAATAATTTTGTTTTCTCACTTCAGCCAAGTTGATAGAGCTCTAATATGAGCAAGACGTAGTTTTGTTTATTCCATTCTAGTGTATTTCTGTCCCAAAATAATATCTTAAAGTGACATACTCTGTGTTACTTCAATAAACTATCTTATCTGTCCTGTAGCAGTTACTGTTTGTTGGTTGGTTCTTCATTTCATTTGTTTCTTCTGTTTTCGGCAGAATGATGTTTGGTACTTCTAATCATTAAACGTATCTAGTTCCTTGTTAAGGCTGTGGTCGTTATTGTATTCATTTCTAACTTTTATAATGTATGTACCATATTTCCACGTAATATATAGCGAAAACGTGAATATGCAGATGTATACATCATAATTCGGATGTTCAGAATTTAACGGTTTAAAAGCACCATTTCAATTTGTTGATTACACCGTATTCATTACGAAAACACGCCTATCAAATATATTGAAAATTTCACCACCAAAAAAATGAAACTTTTCAGATAAAAAATTCTAATATTTTTCATATTTCTGCTCAAAACATAGATTGTGGGTACTCGTTAGAACCGCCTTGCCGAGGCGGTTCGAACGAGTACCCACAATCTATGCTTTTGAGAAAAATAAGAAAAATAATGTATATCCCTGTAAACCCTAGTTTTACTATATAAAAGTGGGGTTTAAGGGGGTCAAAATTATATAGGCGTGTTTTCGTGATGTCTAGCATTTTTTTAACTGTATCAAATGTCTGAATAAGTATAATTTATATAAAAAAACTGCAAAAGAATTCGACCGTGATTTCAGAAGTTTCTTAGAAGATCATTTTTTTTTAAAATTACCTGGACGATTGTTCTCTTATTTTCCCCAAAACAAAAGAACAGTTGAAGAAATTTTATAATTTAATAAATAACCTCCATCCTAGCATTAAGTTTACAATAAAAAAAATGAGACCCGTCTCCCAATTTTTGGATACATTCGTTATTAATGGACAGAAAACTTCACACAGACATTTACTACAAACCTACAGATTCTAAACAATACCTTCTTTACACGTTAGCCATCCGAAACATACAAGCAGTAGCATACCGTATAATCTAGCAAGGAAATTAAGAATGATCATTTCTACAGAGAATTGCATTACTGACGAGACTTGAAGAGTTAAAAACATTTCTTTCAAATCAAAAGTAACCACCAGTTCTCATTGATGACAATACGTTAAAATTCAAAACGTAAAAAAGATCTGATCTTCTCCAACAATAAGAATCAAGCAATGTGGATAACAATTTAATCCTATATGTCACAACGTTCAATCCAAATAACCCAGAAATACCCGTCGAAATTCGGCATAAGAAATCAATTCTTTTAAGAAATTACAGAATGAAGTCTATATACAAACACAAAGAATTTACATAGAGTAAATGTAAATCACCAAACATTTAAAAAGACCGCATATTCCTACTGAATTCCAATTAAATACAACAAATTCTTCCGATAACGAGGCACCTTTTCTGGATTTGAATCTATGTTTAGCTAATGGTACAGAAAAAAAAAGGTAAGAGAAAAGTCCAGGGAGTGCCACAATTACAAACCGCAGCCTTTCCCAGACCCCAAGAGGAAGAGGAAACCGACAAATCTAAACAAGCACAAACCGAACAAAAGTACGAAAAGCACTAAGATTAGCTCTCTCTTCCCCAAGCGAGGTAATCGCAATACTAAAAGGACTGAAAAACAGAAGAACAAAATGACACACGGGAAGACATACAACATATCGCCTCGTAGAATAAACCACAAAGCAACAAAGAGTAAGACTAACACCGGGACCACCGCCTAAGAACGGTCGGTAGAGCAAACCGGGGGGGGGGGGGCGGGGGGCTTTTAAAGCACTTTTACAGCTAACTAACTTCACCCTGGGTCCCGATGCTACTCTTAATACAGAAATACATAAAAATCCGGTTCGCATAAAGGCGCCCAACTCAGTCAATGCATCAACTTGAAAGCGAAAACATAAAATCAAATTAATCACTATAATAAACAAAGACGAGTACTCATGGCTAATTCTACTGTATGCCAGAGTAAATGAAAACCAATAGTTGACCCCCTCTTTTTTATAGTAAAACTGGGGTTTTCAGGGGTATACCTTATGTTTCTTATTTCTGCTGAGGCGATTCCAACGGGTGCCCACAATCTATGTTTTTCAGCAGAAATATGAAGAATATTAGAATTTTTTATCTCAAACTTTTCATTTTTTGGTGATAAAATATTCAGTATATTTGAATAGGCATGTTTTCGTAATGAGACGGTTTGTGTCCTCTGATGAATTAAGAAAAACCTCTACGCTAACAGAACAGATATAATTACTTGGAAGTGTACGCGATTAAGGGTCAGGTTAATCATTCTTAAAACCACGTTTAATTCCCACAGTGGTTTATATTGTTGTGCATTCGAAGGTGGAATTTCATATTGCTCCATTTTCTATCTCTTCTGGCATTATTTACAGTCCTTGCTTCCAACTTTATTTACTGTTCTGTGGTACAATGGATATTGTTATACCTAAGTTACTATTGTTGGTGCCGCTCCTTGAGTCTTAAGTAGCCCACTTTGCTTTCTGGTTTTCTGTCATTCTACGCTTTTGATATTTCTATGTTGTGTGTTGATATTTGTAGCTGCTACTGGATATAAGGATGTGGTCTGATAGAGTTGGATGTCGATAAACATCCCCTCTTTCCCACATATAACCGTTTTACAGCTGACAATCATAGGACAATATTTGTTGCAGTTTCTTTTCGTTTGTTTATTCTATCTTTGTTTGTTTGTTTGTTCTATTTCTGCCGAAGTACTGTTTTGTGTAGTCATTTCATGTAGTTCAGTACGAAAACACGCCTATTCAAAAGTATTGAAAATTTTACCACCAAAAACTGAAAGTTTTCAGATAAAAAATTCTGATATGTTTTTTTTTTTTTTTTTTTTTTTTTTTTTTTTTATTATTATTATTTCTGCTCAAAACATAGATTGTGGGCACTCGTTAGAACCGCCTCTATGTTTTTGAGCAGAAATAAGAAGAAAATTTATACCCCTAAACATCTCAGTGTTTCTATATAAAGGTGTGGTTTAAGGGGTCAAAATTATATAGGCATGTTTTCGTGATGTCAACCTTTATCCAGTGACTTGGTAGGAATGTGTTCCGCGACTTTGGCTTTTCCGTGGTGTCTCCATATTCACTGTTTTATTTAAATACAAACCAATATGAATGGAAAATTGTCGATACCTATTGAACGTTATTGTAAGTGGCTGTTCTCCGAACAAATATTGTGAAATATTGTGTGAATGTGACATCGCCTTATACTTACACTTTTTAAGGTTCTATTTTAATTGTGCCTCAGTATTTTACAGCTCTTTCTTCTGTGTGAGTACAGTAATATTTACCCATTTATACGTGTGACAAACAAAATGAAACAATATCAAAGAATCACACCGTAACATTGTATGCTTAAGGTCAACCAAACAATGTCAGATTAGATGTTAACGTCCTTCTGTGTCTGGAGATTGAATAAGTACCTTGTGTGCTAAAATCTGACAGACGAAAACAATAAAGCAACAAGAAAACCCATTAAGTATGTCAGCTTTATTTTGTTTTGACAAATATCTATCGCTTATTGTACTAGGAACTTAGCGCTTATCATGCTGATCAAAACTTCTGCAGACGCTTCCTGAAATATTTCCTTATTTTTTTAAGAAAATAGGGGTTCGACATATTATGCACATTGTCCGCTAAGGTATTAATTGAATAAAATAAGGTTCGTGGATTACAGTCTGAACCGTCTAGAATGCTTCCTAGAAATCAACTGGGTAGTATGGAAACTTTTCCGTGCTATCGTATTCCATTATGAAAACACGCCTATTCAAATATATTTAAAATTTCACCACCAAAAACTGAAAGTTTTCAGATAAAAAAAATTCCGATATTTTTCATATTTCTGCTCAAAACATGGATTGTGGGTACTCGTTAGAACCGCCTCGCCGTCTCTGATGAATTAAGAAAAACCTCTACGCTAACAGAACAGATATAATTACTTGGAAGTGTACGCGATTAAGGGTCAGGTGAGGCGGTTCTAACGAGTACCCACAATCTATGTTTTGAGCAGAAATAAGAAAAATAATGTATACCCCTGTAAACCCCAGTTTTACTATATAAAAGTGGGGTTTAAGGGGGTCAAAATTATAAAGGCATGTTTTCGTGATGCATATTAATATTTGGAGAGACTGGCCTAGGCAAATACTGTAGACCCATTTTTTGTTATACAATTGTTCGTTTTATCTACAATAATAAAAGCCGTTTGAATACAAAAAGTATAAGAAACCCGAGGTACTTTTGAAACGAGGCCATTCTTCTAATGGACTGCGACAGGAATATGCCTGTTTAAGAACGCAGCTAACGAGCTTTTAACAAAGCACACACCAGTATTAAAAATGTTCATGTAATGGACTTGTTCGCAACTGTATTTAAAACAATTATTATTTTAGTTTTAAATTGCTCAAAGTAGAATATAATAAATTTGGTTGTGTTTGGACGGCTTTATTACTGCAGCTCTGTTCTAATTGATCATTCTCTTCTTCTTTACGATTAGATGCTGGGTAAAACTTCCAGCAGACGACATTTTAGATATGTTTCTTTGTTTTCAGAAAATAGGCTTTGACCCTCCTAAGGAGACAGTTTGCATGAAATGTCAAAGCCTATTTGCTGAGAAAATCAGCAAACCTCATCAGTTTTCGTTAACTGAATTTGCCTGTAGGGTGTAAAAGTTAATTCCGTAACGAAGACGGACACTTCAAGCAAAACCGACGAGAAAGATTAACGGTAATCAGCTAATTTTGAGATGATTCCATTATGCCTTCTTTTTGATACTTCTAACGTAATCTCAGCTCTTGTAGAGACGTGTTAAGATTCCATTTCGGTCTCTAAAATATAAATGAGATTAGCCTCCTAGAAATGATTAATGACAGAATCCCCAACAGAACGCCACTTTCCTTTTCTTTGCATTATTCAATAATTATGAGCTTAACGATTAACCGGATTTCTCTTTGGTGTTTCATTGCTCTTTTCGATATTTATTTCTCGTGAGTGCCACTTCCCAGCGGACACGTAACGTTTATACAACGTCATATCAACGTCGATGCAACGTCATGACGTTGCATCGACGTTGATGCGACGTTGTATAAACGTTATGTGGCCGCTGGGTTTGTTATTTTCAATGTTGATTTCGTCTCGGTTTCTTTTCCTTTTCGATGTTGACTTCTCTCTATTGTCTCTTTGTTCTTTTTGATGTTGGCCTCTCTCTGGTGTCTCCTTGTTTCTGGATTTTTTTTCTTGTTTATCCCCACGCTTTAGCGATGGGGATATTGTAAACGCCTCCATCTGTCCGTCCGTCCGTCACGCTAATTTCTCCTAAACCACCGGGCGGAATTTAACCAAACTTGCTACATGACTTTCCCGCGTGGTGAGAGTGTGCGAGAACAACATTATTTTACACTCTGCTCCATGTAACCTTCGAGAGGGGTCAAAAGGTCACTGTCTGTCCGTCTGTCTGTCCGTCCGTCACGCTATCTGCTCCTAAATCACTCGGCTGAATTTAAACAAACTTGCTGCATGACTTCCCTGCGTGGTAAGTATGTGCGAGAGCAACATTATTGTTTCGTCCGTCCGTCCGTCCGTCACACTATTAGCAACATTAGCACGGAGCGTAGGGATTTTGCGATGGCGTGCCATCAACTGCGCAATCTATTTTGTACACCCTCTTTGGTGTTACTTTTTTTTTTGATATTTGCAACAATCTGTGCTGATTTTGTTTCTTTTTTTATTCAGTGTTTGAAGACAGGATCCTTCAATAAATTTACCATATCGCTTGGATGACAAATATTACGCGTTCCACATATTTATGTATATATATGGAGTCTTATCATGGCCTTTACTGTAATTAGACACTGTGTAAGAATGCTTTGTCTTGTGTCAAAAGTAACATTTTGTCTATTTTTACACAGCTTTTGTCCTTTTATGTGAGGGAAGGGTTGATACTTGTTGGTATACATGTATTTGGACAAAATATACTTTTAATATAGGACTAATTACCCAGCAAAATCTTTCCTACACAGATAAAGATAAATTTCAAAATCTGCTTGCACTATAAATATTGTTGCTGTAATCATTATTGAAATCTTGATTTAACATGACAAAGAGCACCGATAAGGCAAATTCCAACACATTTTGCAATGCCTATATGTGTATGGCATCAGAGGCTTATAATTCTACTAATGGGACTATGATCCTTGAAACGACTTACAGGAGGATACTGCCATATCATTGGCTAGCTGACACCAGCAGTGATTGGCATTAATGTGTTTGCATAACCCTTGCTGCAAATTAAGAAGATCGGTTTAAGAAATTATTTCAAGTTTTATCTTTACTGTGTTCTTTTAATTTTACCACTCGCTAGGCAAAATAAGCGGATGACAATTTGATGATAGTTGATGTTTTGTTTTTTTGTTTGTTTTTTTTTGTTTTTTTTTTTGTTTGTTTGTTTTGGGTTTTTTTCTTCAGAAAACAGAATTTGACATTTCATGCAAACTGTCTCATTAGGAGACATTTTGCATAAAATGTCAAACCCTGTTTTCTGGAAAAAATAAGATAATTATTTCCAAATGTCGTCTGCCGAAATGTTTACCCAGCATGCTAAGCGTTAAACAGCTCTGACTGGGCAACTGGCATGTGTAATTATCATTTCTGTAAGCATTTAGTGAAGTACTGCAGAGGTGAAAGCTAGTATCATAACATTTTCTCTAAGAGGACTGGATTGTATTCCTGGTAAGTTTTCAGTCAGAAACCAATCAGTTGATAGGCAACCCGCACACAACACGTTGTATACCCTATACTAGGGAGCGGATAGCCCCATTAGTAGAATTATAAACCTCTGGTATCATAGAAATGGGACTTTCTGTTTACTTTCCTCTACAATACGTCCCTTCCGAAAAGGGGTCTACTTTAAAAGGAATGAATTTGATCCTTAGTTGTTTTTTTTTTTAAAAAAGGCTCTGCTCTGAAAGAAATGAATATATGGAATAATATGGAATAGTTTTTTCCTTTTAGGGTAGACCTTTTTTCTGAAGAGAGAGAAAACAATTTTGAAAGAGTTGGCAAATCTATGTAATATGTTCTCCCACAATAGTGACAAATAGGGGTAGGCAGGGCTTTAAATAATTAGGCGGGTTTTCAAAATGTTGAAGTTTTTAAACCAGCTTTTCTATGTGTTTTTACTTCTATCAAACCTATACTACTGCATAAATCTAGCTTAATTTACTTAAAAACCGGAATATATGGTGAAGATATTATGGCTTACATAGTACTAGATAAGAGGGGTTATAAGATACCTGTTTACTAATTTCTTGGCAAAAATATGTTGTTGGCACTCATTAGAAGCGCCTCTGAGTGCGCTTCTGATACCCACAACATACATGTTTGTTGAGAAATAAAAGAAATACATAAACATTTCGATGAACAGTTTTGGTTTAAAAAATTACTTATCCAGAGCTATGGCTATGATATATACACTTTACGTAGATGTGTTAACGTATTGCCTCTGCAAGAACAATATTTTCTATTTGCAAATTGTATGGCCATATAAGCCCCGTAGATTGTCCAAGTGCCAATACACCATATATATTGTATTACATTATTGTTTATCTGACTGGAAGAGTAGCAATTGTTTGGCAATGCAAACATACCGGCCATATTGTAATAAGAGTTCATCTATATCTGTAAATAGCTTCAATGACAGATATCCCATAGCTACAGATTTTGTGTCATTTTAACCAATTTATGGCTTCTTCTGTCGCATGATTTCAACAGCTCCATTTCCAATTTAAAGGGCTGTTGGTTTGTTTTTTATTATAACTTCTTTTAAGAGAAATACCTGTACTGAATACAAACAGTGTGGACCCTGATCAGATGCCGCGTCCAACGGTGTCTGATCTGGGTCCGCACTATTTGCCAGTGTCCCCCTTTATGAGATGCTAGGCATAAACGGGTTAACAGTTTGTTTGTTTGTTTGTTTGTTGTTTTTTTGTTGTTGTTTTTTGTTGTTGTTTTTTTTTTTGGGGGGGGGGGGGGGTTGGGGGTTTTTTCTATTACAGGCGAGCTTAGTAGTAATATAGCGCAGCCGTTGACTTTACTCGCCCTGTATTCATAGGCTGCCCTTCAGAATATTTTGTTTTCCAGTAATTTTCTTTTCTAAAGCATGTGTATTTTTTCTTTCGACAAAGTAAACTTGCACATTCATGTGCTAAGTATTCGGTCTGGCGTAATTCCAAATATTTGACGCTCCACGGAAAAGACCGAAAACTTCCGAATGGTTTTGTGACTGTCACATTTCTCTTGTAAGAAAGTTTTCTGTTTAGAATTCCACAATCCAATCAGTAGCACCACAAACCACAAAGAATTTATATGTCCTATTTCTTTGTTTCGTTTACGGGAATACTTATCTTCTCAGCGTTCGAAAATAAACTTTCCCATTAATAACTCTGATATGGACATTTTTACCTCGCCTCTCATTAAGAGCTACTCCTAAAGGACAAACGTTGTTCGATCTGCAAGCAAGTTATCGCCTTTAAAATTATCGTCCTTTCTTAGGTGCATTCAAATACATAACAAGGAAACTAATGCTCATCTGCTAAGTTGGATCCCTTTCAAAAGAAGCGGCAAAGATCCTCGGCTGTATCCATTTATCTTTAGCATTGCAGTAGCAAACTGGATTAGGACTAGTTCGTGCAGTCTCGTTCTGCAATATTTAATCTAGAGAGTGAAAATGTTTGAGACAAATTGTCCTCGAAAACAACATGAGCTTGACATTCATTGATTTTGAAATGAAGCAGCAGAGTTGCAGGAAGAATACATTACCTAATTTTGTAATTGCCACGGTATCTGTACAATACAAACAGAAGAGTCTTCTTAGTATGTTTCGACTGCTTCTGTCTGAATAAGAAATACGCCGATGTTAACTCTTTTGTTGCCACCGATGCCAATAAGAGGATTTTGCAAACCGCGTCGATCCAGATGATGTTGATCATATTAAGGAACTCATTGGTGTCTACTCTGTTTAACATTCAGTCTTTACTGATATATATATATATATATATATATATATATATATATATATATATATATATATATATATATATATATATATATATATATATATATTTGTTTGTGTTGAGGTTTTACGGCCCAGTCAACCCAATGGGGTCATATATATATATATATATATTTTCTAAATGTATTTCCATCAGACAGCTTTTTTTAAAGAAATAATCATGAATCGACTATCGTCGTTTGCAGTTTGGCACCTAAAGTATTAATGGGGGGGCTGTCATTACGAAATCACGCCTATTCAAATATATTGAAAATTTTACCACCAAAAACTGAAAGTTTTCAGATAAAATTTTCATATTTTTGCTCAAAACAAAGATTGTGGGTACTCGTTAGAACCGCCTCGCCGTTTTTAAGCAGAAATAAGAAAAATTAATACCCCTGTACTGTACAAAAGTGGGGTTTAAGGAGGTCAAAATTACACAGGTATGTTTTCGTGATGTGTTTTCTAAACATATTTCCATTAGACAGCTTTACAGAAATAGTCATGAATCGACTATCGTTGTCTGCAGTTTGGCACCTAAAGTATTAATGATGGGGCTCTGCTGGTTTGTGATGTTTATCTGTTTGATTGAAAAGACATGAAAACTAATCAAATCCGCATTATATTGGTAGATTACTTGTAAAGGCATTGTTTTATGGCTTAAGAAACGTGTCTTTGTCCCGTTGTTCAGAACTTAACGAAGTTGTCAGTTAACGTGACGTTAAAATTTTTATCTTGAAATTTGGCAAATGCATTGATATTGTTTGCTGAAAAAATGCGAGTAGTAGCGTTAGCATTGCAAAAGCTGCTCATGCATTTGCAGCAAAAACGTCAAAGTATTTGAAAATATCTTAGCTACAACAGTTGACTAGTTTGTACTTAATGAGCTTGTTTAGCTAACGATGCTTTTGAACAACTGGGCCCTGGATTATAATGGAATATTAAAGTTTATCTACAGTTTATAACTGTACCTAGGTTGTGTACAGTTGTGTTAAAAGTTAAATCTCATTTCTAGCAGCATAGAATAGATGGCCATTTAAACATACATGCCATAAATGTATTTAGCTGTGAAAATGATGACAGCAAAATTCAGTGACAGCAGCTGTAGAAAAAATAAACAATACCTCACCCGCCTTCGGCAGCGTTTTAGTTTTTAACAAAATTTGCACTTTTCGAGTGACTCGCCATCTCAAAGCCAATGCCTTGCCCCTAGGATGCTTGATTTTTGCAACAGCAAAGCAAATTCACATATTCCACAGAGTACAAACCTGGTCCAAAATCCGGTTTTGTATTTCCTGTTTATATCATAATAGTGAGGTCACGCAAATCAACTTAAATCATTATTTTATGCTTAGCATTCAAAGAGTATGACAATATAATAGATATAAGCTTAGTATTCCATAAATATTAGCATTTCAAATACCAATTTCTAAACCCATCCCTAAGTATTTAGATTTTTTCCAGAGTCACTTGTGGCAAATTGTGGAACTATAAGTGGATCGTTTATGATGAAGACTTATCTTAATGGATACACCTCTAATGGAGAGTATTCTGACTAGAACCTATTTTGCTACCTTCTTGAAAAGTGCCGCAATTAAATGAAAGTATTGCTCTCTCCGCAACACAACCAATTCACTATTTCCTGAAAACTTAGCTCCCTTAACAAAGAAATTCATATACAGAGAAGCAGTTTTAAAAGTGGAATGGTCTCTTATAGAAATGAAGGGTTGAAATTTTAAATTTCAGTGCATTTCTTTTACAGTTTACTCCATTCATTAAGTCAAAATTATCAGTGACATAAATGGTACTTTAAGTACGGGAAGTAAAAGTGTTATCTCTTTACAAAGGATGTTACATACGGGGAAGCATGTTTATTGGTAAATTGGTCTGTTTATAGAATGAAGTGTTAAAATGTTTATCTTTTAATGTTGTTTATTTAAGGTTTACTTCTTTAACTTATAAGTCAGTGACATAATTCTGCTAGTAGTAGGAGGAGGAGGAGTGTTATTCTTACAATTATTAAAAGTCGTAAAATTTCTAAAAGTTACTGCCTTTGCATTTTGTGGATCACTCCGATTTCCATTCCGCTGTAGATTGACGTTATTTATTACGTCATAAATGGTAAAAGCTAATTACAATACCTGATGATCTTCGGATTTAATTGTGTCCACTTTGTTTGTCCCTTTACTGTACTACGGTTATGTGCAGTTCGAAGAATCAAACCTGATAATATGACAGAGCGGTAGGAACTAGATATTATGTCATTTTGATGCTACGGCGAGAGATACGTTTTGGTGCCAGCGGCGCCAATAACTACTTTTGTTTTCAAACAGCATAGATCCAGATGAGATGACTAATGGACAGTCTCATCACGATCTGCGCTGCTTGACAATAACTCCAATAAAAGACGAATATTTTTTCTTCTCATTACAAGCGTTAGTCCTTATTCTATTCTTCAGAATGTTTCTTCTTCTTCCAGTTAAAGAGCTGGGATCTTCTTAGATCGTAAGTAGCTCTGCGGGGTAAGTAGGGTGATGTTAAAAACGCCCCAAGGACAATGTTCATCTTTAAAGTTTAAAAGTCTGGTAAAACTACGTACAATGATGTTATTTTATTTTACGTCAGTGCTTGTGAGTGTGCGAGTAGGCAGCCCTGGTAAGTATATTGCTGTCATGGTAAGATTCTCAATTAAACGGAGTCCCCGAGTTTTGTTCTTTTATTTGTTCTTTCTTTCCAAGGACAATCTTTATAACTTTTTTCATCTTTCTTTCAGGTTTTAGACACAAATAAGAAAAACCAAAATCAATTAAAGGTACCTTGACTGTTTCATACCTGTGCCAGCTGATACATAGTCAAACCTGTGTTCAGCAAGTGCCTAAGGGAAAGTCAAAAGTGGTTGCTAAGGACAGGTGCTTGCTTAATGCAGGTAAATGTACACTTGTTTGACTTTTAAGAGATTCGAAAATATGGCTTTAAATAGAGGTGATTGTTTTAATACAGGTGACCTTTGAGACAGATTTGATTGTGTTTTATATGATTTAACCAGCTATACATTACCACTGAGTTATTCTAAATATATATTTTTATTAGTGAAAACTGACCAAATAAGATCTGAAAAATTATGAAATCTTGGTGTTCAAAGACGTTTCAAAATAATATTGAAAACTTAACTATAGTAATTGCATTTGATTGTTGTGGTACTAAAACTATGAACACGATTTCATCACTTTATGAACATCCCACTCCATAAAAATTTGATATTTGAGCCGCAACGTCAGAAAAGGTACCTTCGGATATGTGCGACAAGCGAAGATTCAGATCAGCCTGCAAATTCCCGCAGCCTGATCATAATCCTTGCTAGGTTCATTTTTAATTGCTCATGATGCAAAGTTGCTTCAAATGGACAACGAAGATTTTGATCGATCTGTGCGAATGCGCAGGCTGATTTAACATCACGAAAACATGCCTATATAATTTTGACCCCCTTAACCCCACTTTTGCATTGTAAAACTGGGGTTTAAAGGGGTATACATTATTTTTCTTATTTCTGCTCAAAAACATAGATTGTGGGTTTTCGTTTGAACCGCCTCGCCGAGACGGTTCTAACGAGTACCCACAGTCTATGTTTTGAGCAGAAATATGAAAAATATCAGAGTTTTTTATATGAAAATGTTCAGGTTATGGAGATTAAATTTTCTATATATTTGAATAGGTGTCTTTTCGTAATAAATCGTCGTTTGGCGCACATGTCAGACAGTACGTCTTTCTCGCGCTGTGGCTTATTAGGTCGTTGTTGTCTATAAGTAATATGAGGTCTATTTTTGCTTGTCTGTGCCTAGTCATATTTCTGATTGCAAGTGTTATATTGAAAGGTTTATTATGTCTTTTCTCTCATTAGGGATTTAGTACAGCAATTCCATTCCTGCAGATAATGGAATGTGACCCAATCTGAGAAAAGGTCACGTATCGCACAAGTAGGCAACAATACCACAAATCACCTTCTGCATTCTCATAGTCTGCTAACACAAGTAGGCAACAATAACACAAATCACCCTCTGCATTCGCATAATTTGATCGAACAAGTAGGCAACAATAATACAAATTACCTCTGCATTCGCATAGTATGCTCGCATAAGTAGGCAAAAGAAACATAAATAACCCAATAAAAAAACAACAACACAAAACACCCTCTGCATTCGCATAGTCTGGTCGCACTAGCCGATTATAATACAAATCGCGTCTGCATTTGCAGAGTCTGCTGGCACAAGTAGGCAAAAATAACATACCCCCATCCCCATCCCCTACATTCCTATAGTCTAATCGCACAAGTAGGCAAATCACCCCCTACATTCGCATAGTCTGATCGCACAAGTAAACAAAAATAACACAAATCACCCCCTCTGCATTCGCATCGTTAGATCGCACAAGTAGGCAAACAATAATGCAAATCACCCCCCACATCCACAGTCTGATCGCACAAGTAAGCAAAATTAACACAAATCACCCCCTCTGCATTCGCATCGTTAGATCGCACAAGTAGGCAAACAATAATGCAAATCACCCCCTACATCCACACAGTCTGATCGCACAAGTAAGCAAAAATAACACAAATCACCCAGTTCGATCGCACAAGTACGCAAAAATAATATAAATCATCCCCTACATTCGCATAGTCTGATTAGAGTATTCTTTACCCGCATACGGAACCTATGGATTCGTTAAAATATATATGAAGGCCTTCACCTTTCCTGTTCGTCGACATATATTCAATATAGAGCATATATGATAAGGCCCCTTTCTTATGATCCGCATAACGGTGAATGGATACACTTGGTAGACTTACATACCGCCATTTGCGACAAGGCATTACGAAAACAATCCTATTCAAATATATTGAACATTTCACCACCAGAAACTGAAAGTTTCAGACAAAACTTCTGATATTTTTCATATTTCTGCTCAAAACATAGATTGTGGGGTTCTAACGAATACATGTACCCACAATCTATGTTTTTGAGCAGAAATAAGAAAAATAATGTCTACCTCTGTAAACCCGAGTTTTACCACATAAAAGTTGGGTTTAAGGGGGTCAAAATTATATAGGCATGTTTTCGTGATGGAAACAATTTCGTGACTTCCTGGATGCTTTCCTAGACATCGACGCCCTTCTGAAAAGGGATATACTCTAAAAGGAATAAATAGGTTTCAAATGGTTGTCTGATCAAGGTTCACAATATTTACTCAGGCCTATCTATCCAAATACTTGGGGTAAGTACGGTACTTCAACACGTATTTGCTCTTCGTGTGACCAAATACCATGAGAAAGGACAATCTGGCAACAATTACGGATTAAACGGCAGTGTGCAATAACCTCACTTGTTTCTGATTGATTTTAACCCTGGTCCTGCTGACCTCGGTATGCTCTGCTTTTGCAAATTGTGCAGATCCACATCAGTTGGCATCTCTGGGTCTGCACTGTTTGTCATTGAGTATGGGAATTTGTATCAACAACCTGGAATAAGTAAACTGCTTGATTGAGAGTTAGAAATGGGCATTGCGTATTAATTTATTCAGCATGACAAGGATTATATCTTGTCAGGTTTAGAGTGCCTAATAATGCTCTGTCTGTCATCATGTCGAGAACCGTGCTTTGAGCGGTGATACTGGTGTATTGGTTCGATAGCACAACGCAAAAATGGATATAAATGGAACTCAATATGGGAAAACAGAATAACATATATCACGAAAATAATCCTATATAATTTTGACCTTAAACCACACTTTTATATTGTAAAACTGGGGTTTACAGGGGTATACACATTTTATCTTATTTCTGCTCAAAAACATAGATTGTGGGTACTCGTTAGAATCGCCTCATCGAGGCGGTTCTAACGAGAACCCACAATGAGTGTTTTGCGCAGAAATATGAAAAATATCAGATTTTTTATCTGATTTTTTTTCTTTTTTTTTGGTGGAAAATTTTTCAGGATATTTTTGCATAAGTATGTTTTCGTAATGTATGCGAACGGTGCAGACTCATATCATGTGCAGCATCTGAGCAATCTGATCAGGGATTTTCTTCTGCATTCGTAGATACCAATAGTATCCATAGTGTTAATTATCATGGATGACGAGGTTTGTCCGCACGAAGACTGTATACACTTGGTGCTTGTCCACGATTATTCCTTTCGAAAACACACCTATTCAAATAAATTGAAAATTTCACCACCAAAAACTGAAATTTTTGAGATATAAATGCTGCTATTTTTCATATTTTTGCTCAAAACGTAGATTGTGGGTTAGATGCGCCAATGCGGTTCTGATGAGTACCCACTATCTATGTTTTTTTAGAAATAAGAAAAATAATGTATACCCCTGTAAACCCCAGTTTTACAATTTAAGGTGGGTTTAAGGGGGGTATAAATATATAGGTATGTTTTCGTTATGAGGGAGATAGTTTTTTGACTTCCTGTTATCTGCGCACTATCTCCTTCCGAAAGTGGGGTGTCTAAACTACTGCTACTACTAATAATAATATCATTAAGATTATTATCGAAATTACATTATAGTGCGATCTAATGAATTCCACTGTAGACAAATACTGCAGTCAGTCAGTCCAACTTCTCTCTCTCTCTCTCTCTCTCTCTCTCTCTCTCTCCGAGCCATTTGCTTGCTTTATTGCATCTATAACATATGTTTTAACTAAAAGGGGTCTACTATAAAAGAAAAAAAATACTCCCTAGGGGAGTTCATTCTTTGCTTTTGGAATAGACCTCTTTACAGAAGTGAGGCAAAACGACTGTCAGATTTGCCTCCCCTGAAATGTATCCATTCCCCTTAGGCACAAACCACAATAATTTTACTGTTTTGAATGCGATGTTTCTGCAGGAGACATCTGTCCTTTCTTCTTTCGTGAGAGTGCTGTTGTGAGTGTTGTTTTGAGCCTTCCTACCGTTATCCGGTGCCCTGGAAAGGCTGTATTCCGTAATTGAAGCCCTTCCCATGTGTACCTTGTTTTTCATTGATTCTGTAAGCAGACCGCAAAGGCGATAATAAGTATGCACGAACGTGCAGGCTAATAAGGCGTCATATTATTTGTCGATATATGCAACTCAGGTATATAAAATTGCATTTTTGGGAGCGGATCCCAAACACATTTCGACTATCCGTTTTTTTGTTACTACCAACCTAATAACTACCTACCAAATAGTTCCCTGCTAACGCTGATAGCGCTAAATTCTGCATTTAAACGTGTTAGCCTTATACATATTGGTGCTTATACGAGTAAATAGCAAATATTATTAAAACAAAAACTTCAAACTTTCTGAAGAAATAAGATTTAAACCATATTCAGTGATATATCGGCGGACGAATATGAATACTCCAGTAATATGTGCCAACTATTCAGCTTTTAATAAAACGTGTAACCCGAGCCGCGGTCTCACTAAACACCGAAAAGGACCGACTATACCAACTCACCAAACCTGCAAAATGTTAAAAAAGGGTAAGTGGCCAAGCCTGACTTTCTGCTATCAGATTACAAATTACAAATATATACTGTTTATATGCGGCTTTTTTTAGCGTATTTCCAAATGAGTTCTAGAGTCATAGAATTTCACGCAACCACCCCTATCAGCACTCTCAGTGCTTTGATTTTATTTACTTATTTCCTTGCCGCAATATTGTATTATGTTTAAGTTCATATCATGATGAAATTAGTACAAAAAAAAACGCTAGCCGGAAGATAAATACCACGGAAATATTTGGTAAATTTTAGCTTAATCAGAATTGTAATCTTTGACATCTGCTAATTGCAAATGTCAGTTCCTGCACCCTGTCTGACATTTGCCTTTAAGTTGTATTGGAAAAACCAATGCAGCTTAATGTACAACTCAGACGTCTGATGAGTTTAATATATTTCTTCATAATCTGTCATAGCAGATTTGTGGCTTGTCGAATGAAAACTGTAAATTATGTTCACAGTGTACGAACCCAATTTGATTCTCCTGGCTTTTTTTTTAATCATTAAGCCATTCGGCTAGTCTCTGTTTTTACGTAGCATGAAACAAACTCAGAACACTCGCTTGATTTTTCATTGATTGTATAACCGCACATGGCAAAGCAACGTCAGATAACTGTACCTTAAGATATGTGAGCCCAACGAAGACTCAAATCAGCCTGCGCATCCGCGCAGGCTGATTGAGAGTCTTCGTTATCCGCATGAAGAAACGTTGCACACTTGGTTATCCAAAATGCGAACACTGAAGATTCCGATCAGACAATGCGCATGCGAATGCTGATTTGAATTTTTGCTGGGCGCACATGTCCGAAGGCACGTTTTCTCATGTTGTGGCTAATCTGTAGTTCTGGCCCCGACTCGTGTGTGTGTGGGGGGTAGGGGTGCGGGGGAGGGGGTAATATGGCATAGTACAGATGTGCGTGCCGAATAGCCCCCTTTTTCAGCGCTGCCAGGTATATGATTGGCCCCCTTTTTTCAACAAAAAGTATATGAATGGCCCGATTTTTCTGGATTCCTTTGTGAAAGGCCCCATTTTTCTGACATCCTGGTATATGCTTATCCTCCTGGTACATTTATTACATGAATTGACTATGATATTTGTGTAATAACCAACAAAAAATGGGTACAAAAAATCAAAGGGCAGTATATGAATAGGTCAACAGTTTGGATGATCAAATATATGAATGGGTCCGTTTTTTCGAAGGTCAGGTATATGAATGGGGTAGGTCTTGAAATACTGGCTCGCACACCCGTACCAAAATTACCCCCGAAGTTACCCCCCCCCCCTCTCCCCCACCCTGGGCCCGAGGTTATAAAACTTTTTTCATGCTCAACTCAGCTGAGCATGAAATTTTCTCTGTTAATAGATATGAAAATGCCAACAATAGTTGGCATTTTCATATCTATTAGCAGAGAACTTTTCATGCTCAGCTATGTTTAGCAAGAAAGAATTTGCAATTGTTAGTAATCTGAGATTTATTAGCAGGAAAAATTTCATGCTCAGCTGAGATGAGCATGAACAAGTTTTATAAGCTTGGGGCCTGATCACATGGTATGAGTATGTCTATCACAGTAATAGTAACTGTTCGGATTATTCTAGACTCATACCAGAGGCACCCATATTTTTTCGGGGTTTCACTACATCAGTATAGGAAACAGGGGTGCATTTTACGTGATACGATTATATACAATACAAAATAGAGACCGATGGCCCGCGGGGGAGTGGAGAGGACATTTTCTGGTCCGCTTCGTACCGATGCTTGAACAAAGCATTGCGAAACATACCCTGAACAGTATGCTCGAAATATTGATTGATATCCTTTTCACTGTGTTCTCTTTAAAACGCAACCTTTTCACTGTGTTCTCTTAACGTAACCCTTTTCACTGTACCCTTTTCTTTGGCAGACATTTAAATCACTAACTCTGTTTAAATGCTTGATAGGTAAAATACCACAGGAAATTTTTCTATGTTGCATAGATACAGATGACCTGATTGAAGAATATATGTCATTCTGTACACACGTGGTTTTAATAGCATATTACGAAAACATGCCTATTCAAATACATAGAAAAATTCACCTCTAAAAGCTGAAAATCAGACAAAAAGAAAAAAACAAAACTGACATTTTTCATATTTCTGCTTAAAACATAGATTGTGGGAACTCGTTAGAACCTCCGAAGTGAGGCGGTTCTAAGGAGTACCTACAATCTACGTTTTTTTGTGCTGAAATAAGTAAAATGATGTATACCCCTGTAAACCCCAGTTTTACTATATAAAAAAGTGGGGTTTAAGGGGGTCAATATTATATAGACATGTTTTCGTGATGAAGTCACTAAGACAAGTAATCCACAAAAAGAATGTTTCACAAATAAAGGATTTGATGCTGAACATTATTTATTGGCATGAAACTATAAACTCATATAATCAACAACATCTTAGTAGTACACATTTTATCCAATAGCTTTTAGACACATTACGAAAACAAGCCTATACAAATATACTGAAAATTTTACCACCAAAAAATATAAATTTTTAGATAAAAAAACTTTGAGATTTTTCATATTTCTGTTCAAAAACATAGATTGTGGGTACTCGTTAGAACCGCCTCGACGAGGCGGTTCTAACGAGTACCCACAATCTATGTTTTGAGCAGGAATAAGAAAAATAATGTATACCCCTGTAAACCCCAGTTTTACTATATAAAAGTGGGGTTTAAGGGGGTCAAAATTATATAGGCATGTTTTCGTGATGAAGATATTCATAAGCTTCTACTCAACAATGTGCAAAGGAGTATCTAAATTCATAAGAGTTGGGACAAAGGTAAACGATGTTGTTTCGGGTAACTGCTCCTCATTGTATACAATGGTCTCCAGAGTGTATTTTACCCTCTAATAACAACGTTTTACATGCAGCAGACCCGTGACAGCATACCCTTTTCCCTTTACAATACCATTTTACTGTTTTAAATGATGACAGCGCTCGCACTGTCCAGCTTGAAAAAAACAACAACAAAAAAACACCCTTTCTCATCGTTGTGTTCACGCATCAGTACCAAGCTGACAAGCTAGCCCCCTCCCCCCTCCCCCTCCCCCCACCCGCCGACCTCGGAAATGATGGGTATGATTTATATGCAAAAACTTCAATACAATGTTCTTATAAAACGAATGTCTGTAGATTGTCACATATAAAGAAAACATCTAAATTGTAGATATAATCACTTTCTACACGGCTGCTTATCAACGTGTTGTGAAAAGAAAATCGTAAGCAGATCTTCTGGTGGTGGTTGCGAAGAATCAGTTTAGTAGCATTGAAGGTGGGTGTCAGTTGAAATAAGGCTTTTCGATATCGTATTTTATTCTACCGGTTTTCTTTCTTTCTTGTTGAAAACTATGGTCTTCTCAATCACAACATATCCTTTCACTCACCACCGTTCTCCTTACATACCAGCGTCAATAAAATGCATAGTTTCTGTGCAATGGCAAAAGAATGCAGTATATTTTCTTTTGAACTACACAGCAACATGTTAAACCTTCACTTAAACGGTGATGTATTTAACCAGCGATTTGTAATCTCTCCAAGTACTGGAGTTTAACAGGCCTGTCTGTCACCAAAACGGCTCAGTCGGACTACCCTTGCATCGGGAGAAAAATGATTTTGGTTCCGTATTCGCTTAAAGGACTATAATTCCGTTCTGATTAAATAGGAGAGTAAATAAAAGGTTGAATTACGTCGCTTGATTTTGGATATCGACGACCGTGCGAAAATGTCAGCCTTATTTCATTGATACCCACCTTTAATAAACATGAAAACGACTGCCTTTGGAAACAAAGAACACACTACAAATTAAAAAATGGGAGTCTCGGTTTTACTGAGACTCTTCATGAGCAATAATGAAGTTTTCAACACTGCTTACGCCCTCTAGCGTATACATGAGCAGAACTCCATTTTCAAATACCACAATGGCAAAAATGATCCTAAAGGAAATGATATATAATCTGAACTATGGGCATATACGGGGAGACGTTCTACCGCCGCCACCGGCACTAACACCAGCTGCAGTGTAGTAAAATAAATGTGAAAAAGATTGCCTTTGGAAACAAAGAACACACTACAGATTAGAAAATAAGAGACTCGGTTTTATTGAGACTCTTCATAAGCAGTAATGAAGTTTGCAACACTGCTTACATCCTAGAGCGTATACATGAGCAGAACTCCATTTTCAAATATACCACAATGGGCCAAATGATCCCAAAGGAAATGGTATACAATCCGCACTGTGGTGATGTACGGGGAGACGTTCTACCGCCGCCACACGACACTAACACCAGCTACCTAAACTGACTCTTTGCGACCACCTCCGGAAGATCTCTGTACGATTTTCTTTTCACAACACCGCGATGCGCGTGTGGAGATAAACAGCCGTGTTCTAGGTCTGTATCTAAAACCGATCGTATGATCATACCTTCAAAAAGCATAAATAGAATCTGAAGGAAAAACAAAAATCATTCTTATGAACGAACTTGTTTCGTGCTAGTAATGTCGATTTTGCAAATCTCTCGAGGTATCTCTCCTGCACTTTAAAATAAGGGTGCATTACCTTTATACGTCACATGTGACGTATTTTATTATTTTGGAGCGGAATTACAATACCGATATCGTACACGGGAAGAATATACCATTCTATCTTTTTTGTTTCCAGATCTGTTTATCTAGACTGAAAAATGAATTTTGGACCAATATCGCCGATCTCGTCACTGAATATTGTAGATCTACTACGCCAAGTAAGCTTTATTTGTAAAACGCATTTACTTTATATTATCTTACACATGCAACCAAAATATTTTTAAAATGTCAAACCGTCGAGACTGCTAAGGCTCTAGCATGTCGGAGATAGGAGTTTGTTTGAAGGTTTTCACGTGTGCTAGAAAAGCATGGCGAATCCGGGAATTATTTTTCTGGGATGCTTTTGATTGGTGAAAAATAGCATTTTCAAATAAAAGGCATTCTGATCACTGCTGAGTGTCATTAAATGTGAACCAAAAAATTCCATCAAAGATGAAAGGTCAATAGGTATTGCAGAACGGTAATGGATGGGGTGATATTTCCTGAAACATGCGTTATCGCACAGCAACCAACTCTCGTTGTGAGCCGCCTTGGGCAGCCCTTAACTTGTTGGTTGGTTGTTTGCTATAAATGAAATTACCCAGGAAAGGCCAAGTCTGACACTAATCTTTGTCCGCAATTAATATTGCTTGATGAAGCAATGGCCTTCATTTGCTTTAACTATGCTGATGCTAGAGAAATATATGCCTGGCAATTATCAGAAGTATGCAGTAAATGAGCTCATTTTTATGTTTGGTAGAGAATACGTCGCAAGAGAACGAATCATTCTCTCTCTCTCTGTCTCGCTGTGTCTGTCTCTCTTCCTCTCTGTCTCTCTGTCTCTCTCTCTCTCTCTCTCGTTTTTATATTAATATTTTGTAATAAGTATTTAGACCCATTACCATTCACATAAACTGCAAACCATTGTGTCGTTCAGGAGACGACTAATACATTTTCATCGCTTGCTGTCAAGATCCTGTTTCCATTTCTTGTATTCATTGTATATTGTCATTGACTGTTGAATAAATACTATTTAAAACAGATATAAACAGCTTCAGAAACTAGCATAACTTGTCTGAATGAATATTTTCTGCTCTTGCTTTGAAGGAAAACATTGGTTTTAATGACCAAATCCATCTTTTTTCCCTGTATTATATACTATCTGTAAGAGGAGTTTCGTTTTTCGTTGAGGCACGGAAGCACATCTAACAGTGCTAAAACCTGTTTTGTGGTAAAAAAAGAGAAGAACATCGACAGTTTTATGGAAAATGCTTTTTCTTGAAACAAGTTAAAAACGTAAGTATTTATATAGATCAATTAACATAATGCCACGGTCTGTTCGTATGACCCAACAACGTGCATATTATCATAACCAGTGCGCGCGCGCTTATGCACATGTTTAATTTATTCAGAATTGGATTCAGTACTTTAACTGCGTTTCTGAACTTTTCCTGGGTAATCTCATACACATTAACAGTTCATTTTTGTTAATCAATTCTAGCAGGAGAGTTAGATTAAAACTTGTGCAAACACTTTTACTGTCACATGAAAGAAATAATTAAAGATTGATTAAAGATCGGTTTGTCAGTGAGACCAGTTGTAGTGATTATAGGCTGCAGTGTAAACACAGAGAAATAGTTTGATCTGAGAAGATCAGGATAATTCCTTCCAAAATGTAAACTAAAATACACAAAAATACAGATTCCACGAAGCTACCCTTCACGAGACTTCGGAAAAAGGAGAGATGGCAAAACATAGCACAACTGTGCTAACCCAAATAAAAACTAAGAATGCCTGTAGGCCATTCTTTATTTTTCATAGCCCTGAATTTATGTGAAATAGTACATTAAGATATCCTGGAAGAGCCACAATCACAGAATACAGCCTACCAATGACACCAAGTTGAATAAGAAACATAATCCAAGATGGCTGCCATGGTGGCATCATGAAAGTCTGTTTTTCGATTCTTCTCGCGGACCGAAAGGCCAATTGACTTTAAACTTGGTAAGGAGTATCAGGGTGACTTATAGATCAAAAAAAGCTAGAACTGATTGGAAATCCAAGATGGCCGCCGGGATGGTCGTCTTGAAGCTTTTAGCTTTTTTTTTTTTACCTACAAGACACTTCCTACCAAGTTTCAAATTATAGGACCTTTCGGTTCAGGAGATGAAGCGAGAAACAGATTTACAAGATGACCGCCTTGGTGCCCATTTTTGATTTTCGATCGGAACGATTTAAGCTATTTTTGATCTACCAGTCACCATGATGCTTCCTACCAAATTTAGAGTCAGTTGGCCTTTCGGTTCAGGAGAAGTAACGCAAAATAGATTTTCAAGATGGCCGCCATCGCGGCAATTTTGGATTTCCGATCGAAGCTATTTTAGATATTTTTAATCTATAAGTCACTCCGATGCTTCCTACCAAGTTTCAGGTCAATTGGCCTTTTGGTTCAGGAGAAGAATAGTAGATTTTCAAGGCGACCACCTTGGATTTCTGATCGAAACGATCTTACTTTTTCTGACTTACAAATAACCCCGATGTTTCATACCAAGTTTGAAATCGATTGGCCTTTTGGTTCAGGAGAAGACGCCAAAAAAGGTTTTGAAGATGGCCGCCATGACGGTCATCTTGGATTTTCGATCGGAATGATTTCATCTATTTTTATTAACCAGTCACCCCGATGCTTCCTACTAAGTTTCGAGTCAATTGGCCTTTTTAGTTCAGGAGAAGAAGCGATGGCGGCAATTTCGGATTTTCAATCGGAACGATTCTAGCTATTTTTTTATCTACACCCCGATGCTTCTTACCAATTTCGAGTCAACAGGCCTTTCCGTTCAGGAGAAGAAGTTCAAAATAGATTTTCAAGCTGGCAACTGAGGCCGCCATCTGGTATTAACGATCGGAACAATTTTAGCTATTTTTAAACTACAAATCCTGCCGATGCTTCCTACCAAGTTTCGAGTCAGTTGGCCTTTCCGTTCAGGAGAAGAAGCGACAAATAGATTTTCAAGATGTCCGCCATGGCGATCTTCTTAGAATTCCGATCGGAACGATTTTAGCTTTTTTTTTATTTATAAGTCATCCCCATGCTTCCTACCAAGTTCCAAGTCAATTAGCCTGTCGGTTTAGGAGAAGAAGCGAAAAAATAGATTTTCAAGATGACGGCCATGGCGGCCAACTTGGATTTTTGATCGGAACGATTTTAGCTATTTTGTATCTACAAGTCACTCCAATGCTTCCTGGCAAGTTTCGAGGGAATTGGTCCAGGGGTGTAGGAGGAGTAGGCTTTTAAAGCAATTGTTGACGCCGCACGACGCTCGACTGACGACAGACATTCACTAACCACAATAGCTCACCTTGAGCACTTCGTGCACAGGTGAGCTAAAAAGGCATGTGCTTTCTAAGTTGTAAGGAGGATACGAAAATTTCTGGATCAGTTGTTGACTCAAGTTGCAATCACATCAAAACCAGGTTCTGTGTTGGGACAGGGAAGTGTAGCAGAGTGGAGACTTTTTAACTCTTTTCAATGTTTCCTATTGATAAAAAATACCAGAGGTGCGTCACCTAAACGTGTAATTACACTGGTCTATAAAGACACAAAGGCTTCGTAAAAACGCCCACGAAATCATATTTTAAACGCACAGGCTTTGCAGAATAATTGTCATAATGGATGAATTACTTTTACATTTGGTCAACCAGCTTTATCCATATAGAACCTTAAATGCAGCCCCATTTTCAACTGTGGTAAAATGAAATTTGAGTCACAAAGCATGAAGAAAATAGAACTCAAAAATCGAAATATGTCTTGGTTCTTTTTAATTTCAAATGTATTTCATTTTTACGTGTTATGAACAATGATTGTGCTGGCGTATCAGCCCGTACGTTACTCGCGAATGTTCTTTAGTTGCACTACTTGTATGCAACTTGTATCGCGTCTCAGGAGGAATTTTCCGGAAGTTTGGATGCAACGTACATGCTTTGTAGTTGTTTTTTATCTTAGAAATACGAAGCCAGGTACCTGGTTTTATAAAAATAAATCTAGTGAAAATGTCTTCACACGGGGTCTAACACCAGCAGCTGGCACTCATTTCGACCAGATAATACTCACTATCAATTTGCCGGTATTTGCAATTGCATAAGATTAAGAATAAAAATCAGTGCAAATGGAAATTGTCTTGGGATCCTTTTCTCTTATGCTTTGTTATTTAAATATACAGTCAATTCTCGTTATCTCGACTTCGCTTATCTCGAATAACCGCTTGTCTTGAAGTGAAAATCTAGTCCCTGTTTGAATGTGGTAATCTAACATCAGGTAACAAAATATTGTGTAAAACTTAAGAGCAATGCCTCCTTTTTTCACAATTATTTGTATATATCTCTAACTTCAGTAGACAAATTACATATTCATTTATGAAATGTGGTTGTTGGATTAAATTTTCCTCAATTCTGCGAATCTGATATGTCGAGGTACGGATATCTCGAAGTATTTCGGAGTGTCCCTTGGACTTGAAGATAACTAGTCGACTGAATTTTACACAATGATAAGGGGAAGGCAGATAGTTTTCAGTAGGGCGAAATAGAACCGCAAATGTTATCCATTGCGACCATTTTCTTTCGAAGCCTGTGCGTTCAAAATGCCAATCCACGGGCGTTAAATGCGAAGCCTATGCGTTTCTATCGACCTGCATGGTAATGCTTCGAGGTTTAATTTCGTAATAAAAATTCAGGCTACCAAACGCGCTTGAATGGCAACATCAATTAAAAACACTCAGAAAAAAATGTTATTTAAAAAAATCCGTTATAGCAATGCTTCCCTTCAACAGAGCGAGCCCGAGACTAGGGCCTCGTCTATCCGCACTTAGTATCACATTTATATACATCGCAGAAATTAAGTTAATTTCTTAATTTCCGTGAATTCGAAAATTGACTGAAGCGCTTTTGTGGTTGTCTGTATAAAAAGGCTTCTTAATCTCGATTATTTCAAACTTAACAGTCAAAGTAATGAAGTTGATCTATAACACGTGAAAAAAGCCCTTATGCCATTTCGGGCAACGACGGCCCAGATCAGCCTGTCAAGGTCAAAATTTTATTATTCTTTGGTATACACAGTATACAGCAAGATAGTCACATGAAAATACATAACCTAGCTTTAACTAAACATCTACAGAATAAATAATTCTATGTAAAAAGAACAATGTAAATTAAAGGTAGTGTGGATTAGTGACAAAAACTCCTGATCAGAATGGAGGTCTCGTATCACGTATCCTCCATCCCTTTAAGCTCTTATTTATCAGTTTATTTGTCAATATATTTTCATTGGCAGACTAACTACCCATTTGTACTTCATGGGACCAGCATGAATATTTCTTTATTTGCACATTACGAAAACATGCCTATTCAAATATATAGAAAATTTCACCTCCAAAAACTGAAAATTTTCAGATAAAAAAGTCTGATTTTTTTTCATATTTCTACTCAAAACATAGATTGGGGTACTCGTTAGAACCGCCTCGCTGAGGCGGTTCTAACGAGTACCCACAATCTATGTTTTTGAGCAGAAATAAGAAAAATAATGTATACCCCTGTAAACCCCAGTTTTACTATATGAAAATGGGGCTTAAGGGGGTCAGAATTATATAGGTATGTTTTCGTGATGCAGTTGCCGACCCATGATTTTTTCATAGAGTACGGAGGTCGGCCTTTTGTCTGCAAAATATAAAAATAGCCCAAATACTACAAAATGATACATAAAATTTTGTACACTTTTACAGTAAATACCCATGCTACTGAGATCGTACAATGTGAACAAATCTATTTTTCCCACAAAAAGTGTACCCAAAATCTGCAGATGGAAAGGCAAACAGTGTAGACACAGATCATACTGCTCCTTGGAGCAGTCTGATCTGGGTCTTCACTTTTTGCCCAGGCCTGTTTGTCCTACTAAGGTGATCATAGTAAATTTGCCATTCAGAAAAAAAATGCTGTCCCAAGTGGTCAAAACAAAATATATTTTGGGCAGGGAGGATTTTGGTGGATAGGTAGGCCATTGCAATCAAAAAAGATTTAATTTTTAGCCTGATATACCACATAAAGGTTGGTGATAACATAGAAATGTTTGATATAACTGTTGGTAATTTATCGTCACTTTTGTCGACCGACGAAGAAAAACTCCTAGTAGAAACATATGGCCAAATCATGCCTGTACATACACACATACATGCACGTACATACACACATATGCCGACCTCGGTGGTAGCTCAGTTGAATGCGCATCCCACTGGAGACCAGGAAGTCGCGGGTTCGATCCCCGACGAGGTCGGCAACATTCTTTCGTGGAAGTTGATTATGAAATATTTTTTTACGGTCATTCTCTCCCTTCCGCTGATTCAAGAAGGGCAGTTGTCAGTTTCTGGCGAAAGAATGTGCGCAATACTGGTTAACCGCTTAGAGGACTAAGTCTGCCCTGTAAAAGTGTGGGTAGGTAAACTGACTGCGCTCGACATGACCCCATTGGATTGACTGGGCCGTAGAACCTCAACACAAACATTCACACATATACATGCATATATACACATGTAAATATGTATGCTCGTGTATATACCTGTTTTACCTGCGTTTCTATATAACATTAGCCGTTTCTACTACCTTACGGAAACAAAATGAAATCAGTAGTTTCCTATATATAATACTCGTATGTGTCATGTGCGTCCGCACACACATAATCTTCGTTGTCTGCTTACATCAGTGGATACTGTAGAATATATCGACGAACAGAGAAGATCCCGATCAGACTGCACATGGGCAGTCTGATATGGGTATTCACTGTTCACATACGGCACAATTGGACTTTTTTGTACTTTTACGCATCATATATAATTCATTCCGTGTGGCAGCCGCTGAAAAAATGTGACTGTAATATACGAGGGTCGTGCAAAAAGTTCTGTCACTAATAGGCTTCCTTTGTTTTATCTCAGTTATATTTTAAAATGCTTCACTGCACTTGAATGGTATGTTGAATAGCTTACGATACCCGTTTATTTCGTGCAAATTGCTTTCCAACTGACCGAGTTATTTTAAATTGAAATAGATGCAGTCATATACACTAACCAATTTACTTACATTGGAACATGGACCGGAAGACTTAAATTCGTAGCTATATTAAATGCCGCATTAGGCTTACTATAGATTCAAAGCAGATATTTAATGAATTGTGTGGTATATATGGACCTCAGACCATTTCAATGCGCACAGTTTTTAGGTGGGTTAAAGCTTTTAAAGCTGGAAAATTTTCTGTTTAAGATGATACCCGTCCTGGAAAGCCTAAAACCTCTATTACCAAGACTAACATCGCTGCTGTAAAGATTGTGGTCGAACAGGATGCGCGATTTCTGTTAAAGATATAGCTAGTTGTACTGGCATATCAGAAGGCAGTGTGCAAACAATTCTGAAAAGGCGTTTGGACCTGAGAAAGGTTTGCGCTAGGTGGGTACCTCATTTGCTCACTGAGAAGCAAAAGACACAACGCCTTAAATGTGCCCGGAAACTTTTGAAAACATACAAAGGCTGTAATATTCTGGTTATTTCTAACTTGCTTACAGGTGATGAAACCTGGGTGCACATGTTTGAGCCACAAAGAAGGGCTGATAATAAGCAATGGAAGCGAAAAGCTTAAAAACGCCCATGTACTGCCAAGAGAACCATAAGTTCGAAAAAGATGGTGTACGTAATTTTCTTTAATTCAAGTGGGCCAGTTGTTCAAGTGCCTTGTCCATCTGGTCATACAGTCACTGGCCGATTCTACAAGATTTCTGTACTGAAGAAAGTGAAAGAGTTTTACAATAAGAAACGACCAAGCAAATGATGGTCAGGAGTCCACCTTTTACAAAGACAACGCCTCCTCTCATAAGTGTGAGGTTGTTAAGTCTTTTTTGGCTTCTGAAAAGGTGAAACTTTTAAACCATCCACCTTATTCACCTAATCTGAGTCCCTGTGATTTCTTTTTTTATTTCCAAGGCTTAAGAAAATGCTTTCTGGAAATAGGTATACGTCTAGAAGTTCTCTTGGCAGCGTTATTTATCAGTGTCTCCAACAGATACCAAAAGAAAACTATTCATCTGCTTTTCGCGCCTGGGTAAAAAGGTTACAAAAATGTGTTTCAGTAAAGGGGGAATACTTTGAAGGTTTGTAATAAAAATATGTTTGATAAAACGTACCACTGAAGTAATCCGAACACAGTGACAATTTTTTTTGCAGACCCTCGTAGCTTTAGTAAAATACATACAAAACAAGAACACGTTTAATATGCATTCATTCCCAGTAGCGTAACCAGAATGGAATGATTATTACGCGCACCCCGAAATAATCTGCTAAATGTTTTCTTGGTATTGCTTCGAAAATTGGAACTACTCTTAAAGGAAAGAATCAAGAGGGTGTAAGTTCTTTTCTTCAAGGTAGTCCCAATTTTGGAAGCGATTAATATTTATCTTTATGAGCAGTCCCTATGGTAAAAAAAGCAAAATATTGTATGTTAGGTGGTATCTCATTATTGTACATAACTTTTGTTTTCTTACGATCATTACGCACATGCGTAATGTGCGCTACGCCTATGCATTCATATTAAGGGCAACTGATATATTTATTGGGAAGTAACTTTAAAGATTGCTTTGGCTCTCTTTTGAAAAGGATACTCTAAAAGTAAAGAGTTTCCTTCCGCGTTGGGAGCAAATTCTTCCCTTTCAGGGCAGGCCAGAAAAAAAGCACTTTGTATTTAGGAGAGCAAACAGGAAATCTCTACTGTTGTCTTCATTGTACAAAATGGTGAAAGATCTATCAAGTGTACATGTATCCAGTGTCCGTAAACAAGGATGTCTAAAATGCGTTTGCTGAATGGTAAGCGTAAATAATTAGACCGCAGGAGTGGCTAAACCGCTCCTGTATCAATTTAATCTAGATTTACACTCTTTTCTCGGGTATATGCGTCCGAATATTTAAGGTAAATGTGTGTATACGTATTTGGGAATGAAATCCATTGGGAGCAAATGCTTTCATTTTATAGAAGGCTACTTTCCAGAAGAGGGGCAAAACAATTGTGACAAATTCACACCATCATAGTGCGGTTTGTATTTCAATATTTCTTGGAATAATTTGGCCATTTTGGCCCCGCGGTTATAAAACTTTTGTCATGCTCAACTCAGCTTAGTATGAAACTTACCATGCTAATAAATCTCAAATTACTCAAAAATGCAAATTATTTTGTGTTAAACATAGCTCAGCATGG
The DNA here is from genome assembly GCA_964016985.1 of Anodontia alba. NCBI lineage: Eukaryota > Metazoa > Mollusca > Bivalvia > Lucinida > Lucinidae > Anodontia > Anodontia alba. The sequence goes on from OZ024822.1 coordinate 85,077,531, forward strand.
AAATTTCTCTGCTAATAATTATGAAAATTATGGCATGGTCATATTTATAAGCAGATAAATTGTCATGATCAGCTGAGTTGAGCATGAAAAAAACTTTTATAACCTAGGGGCCTGAAGTCTTTGAAAGTTGATGGTAGGGGACGTATACGATCCTGCAAACTACATTGATATCATATGTAGAATCTCAATATAACTGCTACTCCGATTAGTGTTCTTTTTTTTTTTTTTTTTTTTTTTTTGTTATTTTTTCTTTGTTTCCAGGGGCATCCTTTATAGATTTTATTTCCTAAAAGTTTATACATTCTCCTGAAAAACGTTTAGTTGACATAACATTTGACATCAAACAGTATGTTTTATGTTTTGTCATAAATTCATCGTTTTCTCATTAAAACTACTAAATGCATACAGTTGAACAAGGCAATGACACGAATTAATCATTAGTGTCGGAACATTAGAAATGTTCGTTGGATCAGAGTGGGTCGTAGGAGTTCAAATTTGTGCACAAGTCGCTTAACAACTTACCTGCTTTGCAGTTCCGCAGTTATTGAACTCATTACGCCCACGACACGCCCACACGCTATGTGTCCATCTCATACATATTTTGGGCTTAAGTTTTAACTATCAGATGGATATAGTGATATATTTCGTACTTATTCACAGAAAATGAGACTTACCATTCTGACAATTAAGACAAGTTGAATGTCATTTTATTTTATTTTAAAAATAAGAGAAACAAAAACGTTTAATATGTTTCCTTGCGCACATTAAGGCTCCGATCCATTCCTTAATTCCCTCTAATTATACTATGAAAAACGAAAACTGTAGAGGAAAGATTCTTAAGCAAGTTTCACGATTTAGTTGTTTCTAGATTTTTTTTTCAGAACATAGGCTTTAGGAGGAATTGTAGGGATACATCGGAATCGTTCCATCAGAAAGCTAAAAATAAAATATTTCTTGGGGATACTCAAATAGAATTGCCTTAAATGTTAAGGCCAATCCCACAGTCGCTCTGTGGCAATTCTTCTTTGTTCAGAGCTCCATTCTGTGTTTGTTTGTTTTGTCATTGCTTTTTCTCTTCTTAGTCTTCCTTCGGTGCGTTAATAAAATTGCTCTTGGAATAGTTCTGTTCAGGGCACAACTAGGCACTACACTTTTATTTATCTGTCGAGATTTTTGACTTGCTTATACCAACTTCTCGGTATCAATTTTTTGAGCTTTAACAAAACACACCGCACATCTAAAGGAAACTAAAAATGTTACATCTTTAATCTATTTCATACATAACTCTGTATCAGCGATTCACGGTGGCTATTCCAGTACGTACAGACAGGTTTACAAAAACGTACTGATGCAGCGACAAGGCGGTTTCAGTGAGTACATAATGTGTTTTGGTGCAAAACAATTATGAACGGGTGCCGTATCAATCAGTCTTTCAATCAATCTTTATTCAGCATAAGGCACAGCGTGCCCAATTGCCTAACACAACATACAAATATGAGAAGAGTAAAAAATATTTACTAACATACAAACAAAAATATCAACACACTATACCATAAAGTACGCAAAATAGCACAACTTTCGTGTGATACAACACACTGTCATAGTACACGAAATACATGTAACCTTAGTCAAGTATGCTTTTTTCTTTTGTCCATAGCAAGAAAAACAAACTTGGCTAATCGTTTTACCACACTTGATTGGGACTCGGTCATACTTTTCTTAAATTTGGTAACAGATGGCCATCTAGAATAACATGATGGCAAACACTGTCTGCGAATATCACTAAAAGAAGGACACATAAGTAGAAAGTGAGACTCGTCCTCTATCATACCCATATTGCAACATCTACAAACCCTATTTTGTCTTTCAACTCTATTATAATTATACCTCCCAATTTCAATTTCTAAATTATGAGATGAACACCTATATCTTGCAAGCTCGGTTCTATGATTTGTATTAGTAACATACTCCAAGTATTTTTCAAAGGTTGGATCTGTTTTGAACATATTATACATAAAAAGTTTAGGCATTGTACGTAAGTCTGCAAACCATCTCTGAATGTATCAGGAATCAAGTGTAAAAATACGTAATTTAAATGACATAAATTACATTGACATAATGATTGATACGCTAAGTAGTACATTGTTTATCTATTATTTCGAGTACCGGAAAATGTAAACAAAATAACTTGATGTTATTTATTAAATAAACTACAAAACAAAACGAGCTTACGTGCCACTGTGACATTATTTAAAGCACTGTTTTCAGTGTAACGGTTTTGGTTTATATGTTTCTTTATTCAGTTCAGTCTGTCTTAAAAGGATCCTGACAGGCTCCTTCGACGATTATGACCAAGAATGTGACCTGTGTATATTACTTCCATTCGGAGACGAAGCAGCAATCCAAACAGCAGAACTTTCCTAGAGTTGATACCCACTCTCCCCAAATTCATCACTTTATATTGTCCGACGAGGAATGAATAGGGATCAGAAGTTATGCGGTCATTATGAAATCCATTAACAGTCCTTAAACCCGTATAACTATATAGTGAAAAAACGAGGTATATAGAGGTACAGATTATAAGGCATGTATCGCAATTTAATTGTTTCTATTTGTTTGTTTTCAGGATTTTACGTCATTATACTCCATAATAGCTCTGTAGGTGGACATGCATGAAGCAGCTCGTGCGTTTCTTACCTTAAACACTCTCTGGGCCAGTACATCAGTGGACTAATGGATGATATTTGTCTTGTTTTCCCAGAAAAAAGGGCTTTAACGATTTATAAATATTGTCTCCTCAGAAGGAATAATGGGAATCATCCCATCGAAAAGCTTGAAACAAAATATTTCTGGGTGGACTCAAAAGAATCACCTTACATGTTAAGGCCACCTCAACAGAGCAGCTTCTAAACTGACCGCTCTGTGGTAATTTGTGTTCGTTTGGAAATCAATTATTGAAATGTTTTGGTTTGTTTTATAATTGTTCTCCTACCAGTCTTCCTTCGGCTCCTTGTTAAAACTATATACTTCTTATTTCATGTATTTCCTGTGCCTTTTAATTTATGTTTCACTGTGGCTAGCCCAACACATACTTGCAATAAAGTATTGGTGCAGAGGCAAGTCGGTTCCAGTGGGTACCATTGTGTTTTGGTGCAACAGTAACTAAACTAATCATAAACCGGAGTTTTGTGTAAAATTCTTTACTTAAATGACATGAAGCACATTGACATATGGAATGTTAAGTAGTACAATGTTTGTTATGTCGAGTGTCCCAAAAACTGTATATGAAATAACATGATGTTATTAATTTTACAACAAACCAAACGCTTCTACGTGCCAATCTGACATTATCAAAAAAGAATTCAGTGTGACAGTTGCATGTTTCTTGAAGTTCAGTCATGAAACACCATTTGATGTGTTTATACAATATATATATATATATATATATATATATATATATATATATATATATATATATATTATATATATATATATATATATATATAATATATATATATATATATATATATATATATATATATATATATATATATATTATATATATATATATATATATATATATATATATATATATATATATATATATATATATATATATATTGCCCAAAGTGTGGTTAAAAAATGTGTTGCTGAAATAATGTGTCAACTCACATTTAGTGAAGTAGCAAAACTGCCAAGTAGGAGAAGGGTATTAAGTATTTGTTTGTTGTTGTTTTTGTTTTGTTTTGTTGTTTATTTAATGATTCATTTTTAGACACGCTGAATGTTTAAATTCAGTCGTGGCAAAACATTTCAACGACATCCAGGACGCATTAAGACCCGTATGTACCCCTCAAAGTATTGCCAAACACTTTTATATACGATTTCCTCAATGATTCTGTGAACCATTACCCAATTGAAGAACAGTAAATATATTTCATGCCTAATTAAAATATTTCACTGAACACCTATCTTTGTAAGCAAACGTATTTTCAGATACGTGCACCCAACGTAGATTCAGATCAGATTGCTTATTTGCTATTCTAATATTTTCAATAAAGAGAGATCAACTAAATTGTTTCCTCTCTTGTCATACTTTTGAAGGAATGAAATTGCTTCTTCTGACAGCAAATTATTTCCTTCAAGACTAGCCCGGACTTTATTGTGTTATTAGGAAGGTTTTGTAGATATTACCTGGATGTACATAAAACAATTTCACTCTGGCAACGTCATTGAACCAGACTGCATGAATGGCATCAAAACTAATCAAAGGGCTGAATAGCCCTGAAATGACATTCTATGAGAAACTAATAAATTCCAGGTATCATTCTGTTCTCTATTTAAGTATGTGAGACGCTTCTTCGTCGAAAAAAAATGAGCTACAGCCAACAACAAAGGCGCTGATCAGCCTGCGCGGACGCGCAGGCTGATCTGCGCCTTTGTTGTTCGCACATATATTAAGGTGGGTTTTCTCAGCGACTCTCGCCATAGATCACGCACAAGTTGTACTACTTTTGTATGGACAGCTCTTCAATGGCGTACTAATATACACACATTGAAACATTGGGTCTACTTTTGTGCGCGGATGAATACGAAATTGAATAGTAGTCAAAGTCACTTTCTCTAAAACCGTGCGTGGCAACGAAGATTGACAGATAGAATCTGTCATTAAAAACTGAAAAAAGGACAAACTGAACAAGGGACAATATCGTTATACCCCGATATTTGAAACACACAAAGCAGTAACTTCCCATTTGTCTTGTCAGAGGAAGAAACATTTAAGCTACAGCACATCATTTCCTACAAGATTGCATGTGAGCCAAGCGAGTTGGGTTTCCTTGCAGGCGGTTCCTCTGTTGAAGTCCGTCCTCATGCATTCTTCATATCTCGCTTGAAGGCTTTGTTTCGTGATTGTGGCAAATTCTAGGTATCTTCACTTATATTTTTGATTAATCATTTGTTCAAGGCCGATAATATTAATATTTAACATATCATCTAAGTATATTGAAGTAAACTAAAATAACTAAATACTTCAATAACATCACAACCCGGCGGTAGATGTTACTACTTATCGTTCTAAGTTGGTGGTTTTCGTGTTGTTCATTCTGTGTTTGACCTTATGGCTAACCACTACAGGGCGTTTACGCGTTTGTCCTGTTTAAAGTCTTATTTTTTAGTTTGGTGTGTTCTGTCTGGAACTGTGACCAACTTGTTAGGGTTGTGCTGGTGTCTTTGCTTTTCGTGTGCTATTCGTAGTAGTGTTTCCGCATCCTTTTTGTGTCTTTGGTAGGCTATGTTCTGTGGTGCTTTGCTCGTGCATCTTGTCTATTATTCTAGAAGACAAAACTAGGTCTCTTAATAAGACACAAACAAATTAGCTAAAAGTGCTGCTCAATTTGCACAAACAGAAGCAAATCAGCAAAAAGGGCTATTCAATTTGTACCCATCGGTCTAACCATTATTGTCATTAAAATTTACTACCGAAATAAATCGAAACAGAATCCTATGGAAAAACAGATCAGTATGATTATGTAATTTAATAAAAGAACAGATGTGCATGGAGTCCCTATGTTCTAAGAGCACTTTACGCGTTCTTCATTTTCGATATTTAAATATAAGAGCGTATAAACTCATGGACCTTATGGTGCCAACAGAACTCCACCCTGTGCCATACCAAAAATTTTTGGTAGGTATTTTCTGAAATAAACGTCAAAACAATTGCCTTGGGAAACAAAGAACACATTACAGGTTAGAAAATGGGAGTCTCGGTTTTATTGAGATTCTTCATAAACAGAAATAAAGTTTGCAACACTGCCTACGCCCTCTAGCCCATTCAAACTCCGGTAGAGGAAAACATGTTGGTACTCTATGTGTTTGGCTTTTACCCTTTGCCGGTCTGGTAAATTCGTTGCCTATAAGATGTTTTACAGTGTTTTATAGAATTTCCTTTTGCAGTTTTTACGGGGTTTAGCATGCGGTTTATGATAGAGACCATTAAATTAATTATAGTGTGGAAGCAAATATTTTAAACAAGCGACAGTCTTGCGATATCAGAAAATTGATATATAGTTGTGTATCCAACATAGCCAATGTAAAATAAGTTTTCAACTAAATGTACTCAAACCATCTGGATTATTTGGTGTATGCACTTATAATCATAATTACATGGTCCTGTCTTTAGTTAAAGTATGCAGCTGTCTTGTCAGTGTGCATGTAGAAATATAATGAAATACCCAGTCGTTCTATTCAGTAATATGTTTACTTGTGTTCGCCTCTCTCTCTCTCTCTCTCTCTATATATATATATATATATATATATATACAGTTTAACACAAATCAGTAAAACATATCTTAGTCACTGTCATCAAAAAATGAATTTTTAAAACCTTACCAGTGGTGCTTAGTATATAACATAAAGTTTTAATGGCATCGACCGCGCGATCTAGTTGTTTTTGTAATTATGTATTGAACTTTCTTCAGTCGAGGATAGAAAATAATACATCTGTGTCATTGTATCGTTTATTAAGAACGCTATAGTTAAATGTTAACATAATAATTAATATTTTCAAGATGACGATAGCGTGGCTATGACCTGGTTGACTTTTTTTTTTTTTTTTTTTTTTCATTGCTGTGGTTTCCTTGATACCTTAAAACCAAGTGCTGCAGAATTAATGTCATATCTTTTCCCAGTCGGAGGCGGTCCGTCTTCAAATACGTGACCTAGATGTGCACCACACTGAGAACAGGACACCTCTATCCTGTTCCAACCTATAAAATAATAAGTCAAGCTATACCTATGAGCATACTACCAAAGAAGACTTCATCTAATTCATTATTATTATTATTATTATTAATGATAGTAATCAATAATAATAATAATAATAATAATAATTATAATAATTTATAATAATAATTTATAATAATAATAATAATAATAATAAAGATGATTCTGATAATAATAATTAGGAATTAATTCAACTTGGTTTGATTGTGAAAAGCAACTTAAAATTTCAAAGTTCAAAGTAGAATTAAAGTAAAGTATTTACTTTAAAGTAACCAAACGAATAAAGAGCAAATATAAGAGTCTACATTCCAATTGCCAATCAAGACACACAGAAGCTTACAGGGCAAATCATCATAAGATTGAGTATGCAAAAAAATGACACAAAAATATGCTATTTACAGCTGGGAGAAATGAAAAGCATTACCTTTCACTTTACATCTACAACAGGACAATGTAGCGAGCACATAGTTATGTAATAACCAAGACTGGATGACTCTATACAGAAGCATACCGTATTTTCCCTGAGCATACGGACAGACAGATCTGGTTTGTATATCGGTTATAATAACTGCTATTGTGTCTTGTCATTTGTTTGTTCTTCCTCACTTCTTCTTTCCATGTCTTGCGAATGCTGTGCTTCGTCAGTTTGACCTTTCCTGGTCCCCTTGTGCGACATTTCCGTTTTACGACGTTGTATATACGACATAGAAAACCGTATAATGTATGGTTACTTCTCAGTTAAGGGTCTGAGCCTGCCTTTGATTCTTGAAAATTACTCCTTAACAATTTTCTAATATTCTGAATTGATTAAATTTATCTAACGTCATGAAAAAAAGACATTTTCTTTCCCTTTTTTTTCAAAATACGTCTTCAGTTTGGCATTAACCTACAATATATTCGCAAACACAAAAGAAAGTGTGCACTCATTACTTGTTTATATTTTTGAAAATCCAAGGGTGGTATATTATCATATATGGTATCATTTTTTAGCTTATACTATTACATTTTAACCAATTTGATAATGTTATTGTTATGAATTTCTTGAAAACTGAGAACGTATCAATGTGCAGCAGGGGTAAAAATAAAAATAAAAAATACAGAAGTAGCCAAAGAGCCGTTTCTTTGCTTAGATTCACAGTAATTTGTTGCGAAAAGATGCAGATGATCTTAATATTTGTCTGGTATGGCGCCATTTCGTCTAATACATTCTCAAGTACGTCACCGCATGGAATGCACGTAACGTTGGATGACCTGTGCAAGAATATTATTCCATTGTACCTGAAAGGCGTTGCGTAGATCACGTAAATTGTTAACGGCTTTGACATCACTCTACTATTGTTGGCTATTTGTGACTTTTTACCCTTGCTGCATACTGACGCACTGTAAGCTCTTGAAATATTCCAAGACAATAACATAATAATATTGGTCAGAAAGGTAATTTAATGAGCTAAATATTATATCACATATGATAATATAGACTGGCTCCAGTCTCCAGTGCTTAAATATGTCTAATAATCAACTAGAATAAAACCAAAATAATATCATGACTATACAGCCTGGTCACTAGATCTAGTCACCAGCCTCTATAGTCATGATATTATTTATAGTTTCATTTTAGTGGATTATTAAACAGGATTATAAGAAAAATATTAGTCACTGGAGACTGGAGCCAGTCAAATGATAATATTCAATCCTGAGAGTTTCAGAAAATCAACAAGCAAAGAGACTTTTACGTGTTATTTTATAACAGTTTTACCACATTTATCCTTAGTATTCGGACAGGCAGATCTGTGCAATGGAAAGCCGTTATTTTAATATATTTTGTGTATTTTTGTCATCGCAAGGGACATGTGATAAACAGAATCTTAGATTCGTGGTCATTTAAAATGAAATTTATGAAACTCGTTGGGTAATTTCGGTATTTTTCTCGCCTAAAGGCTCATTATTACCCAAACTTGTTAAACAAATTTCATATTGAATGTCCACTCATGTATGATCCTCTATTTATCAACATACGTCACTGAAAAAAATGGCAATGCTATGTTTTAAATGTATTTGTAGAGTTAAGCACGCTGATCCAGAGAACAAAACTATTTTATTTGATAATAATCGTTTGTTGAATGTTAGACATGTTCAGGAAACGGGCTCAAATGTTATTATGAAGTCATGTTGATGCGTACTATTGAACAAAATGTAATATACGCTATCCCCATGCGCAGTGTTGACAGAAATATCAACGAAATACAATTGACTCAAAATACATAAAACCCTATGAGACCAGAATGTATGACTTGATATAACAGTAATTTATATAAAGGAGTTTGATACTTAGGAACGTATAGTAAGTGAAGCAGTATTGTCATTTATCATTTAGTTTGACTCAGGCAGTAGTTTGAGATATCAGTAGTTGAGACAGCGAGAGTTAATTGTACTTAAAATATAATTGATGTTTTTTTGTCATCAACTTATATAACTAGTAGACCAGTACAGTTAATGTCCCACTTTCGACTAAAAACTAAGACTAAGAACTATCCTTTGAAAACTAGGGTGGCGGATTCACATGACATTCACAAGTGTTTACAAAAGCAGACATACGCACAGCATCACGAAGTCCTTTCGGTTTATGTGAAGTGGTTCGAGGATAGCTTGTCTTACCTAACGAATTTTTTAATTAAAAGTCGATTTCTTTAATTACAGGTTTAAGGCTAAATAATTATTTAAATTAACTCCGCCATAGAATCAAAAATCCATCAATCATATAATAAAGTTATACGTCCACCCTTATGTGAAGCTGCTTTCAGAATGAATAAGTTAATAGTAAATTGTTTTAGTATCATCTCCCACAAATGAATGAATTCGTGCTTTCAGGAGGACGTGAGCATTTATAAGAGGCGTATTATACATAAATGGAGGCATGATGCTTGGAGGAAAAGACCTCAAAGAAAGGAAGAAAAAAATCAAAATAGCACACTCTTTTGTGACACACCTGTTACATTAACAGAAGTAAACCAGGGTTTCAAATAAGTCGAATAAATATTTGTCCAATCTTTTTGTTTTCGTATATTATGTTTGGTTTCTTATTACATATACCTCAATTCTCTTTGCTATAAACTGTTATTATGCATTTCAAAATATGTCTTTGGAACCCACATCCTAAAAGACAACACTTTAATCGGAGCTCCCGGTAAACTGATATATACCCCAGGTAGAAAATTATTGGCCGGCGCGCGAATCGCGCCGGTCATGTATGGAGAAGTATTCGATTAACGCAGAGCGCAGTTTGGTAAGTTTAAATATGACCTGCAGTCCATCTTTGGTAAGTTTGACTATGACCTGCGGTCCATACTTGATTCAAACATATTCATATCTGACGCATGCTAAAATGGGCTTCTATATAAGATCTGGTAACTTATTTAAGTTTTGGCATGTTTTTTTTGTTTTTTTTTTTGTTTTTTTTTTTTTTTTTTTGTTTTTTTTTTTTTTTTTGTTTTTTTTTTTAATAATGATGTACAAACTAAATCTCGTGGAGATCCCAGTATGACTACGATTTGCATATTGCTTGATCAAGAATTTTCATAAAGCTAAATAAAAGCATACATTAAAACATCACATTTTTGTTCTTTTTTACCTATTACACTGAAAATTTATTAAACTTTAGTATACCCGTGTCCCATATTTCTAAGTAAACATGAACAAAATTTACACCGTACTTAGACGTTTACGTCTAAATAGTTTGTCTTGTTCTTGTTTACAGACATCAGAAGGCATAAGCTGCTCACCGTCTGAATCGCTTGCCAGTCTGTCCATGTCTTCTTCTTTCATAATCGATTTGGAAACGACTACAATAATAATAATATTAATAATAATAATAATGGCATACTCTATTAGCACGTAGTACATGGGCTAACATAATGGCATGCGAGTGTGGACGGTCCATACAGCTTGCCAGTCGGTCCATGTAATCGAGCCAAATAGTTTAAAACATTCTTTTGATGATGTTTTGAATGTAAATATTCTGTTAAAGGTTATAAAAATTGACAGCAGATATGAAATAGTGATGTTTTCTCTTTTGTGTAGACAAAGTTTTATCAAGGTGCTTGTATTTCTTTGTATAATATTAGGATAACATTGAATTCAATAGGGCCTTTTTGTGTCCCCTCTCCTGGTGTTTCTGTCGCCTCACGGCCGAATATCGAACTGTTATAAAGTAATGTTCGGTGTTGGACACCGTGTAAGGGACGACCGTATGATGGCCGGTGAAGCGCTACGTTTTTCCGTATTGTCTGAATATGTAGGTTAGTGAAATAATGTGCAATGGCTAATGTTTTACTTTCAGATCAGATCTTAAGATACGACAGATACATTTTAAGGGTCATTTTATTATTAGAGTGCTTTATAAGGCGATAAAACGTCTTGTTTTAACAAACATAATCTTTTAGGATACTTAATTACTTTTATTTGCTTATTATCCAAAGAAAATTTTAACTGCGATTCCTAGACTGTTTGAACGTTTTATTTCTTTTATTAAGAAATTACCCGCTTGGCGTTGGGACGACGCCAGAGCAACATACGGTCAAGATGAACCAGCGTTGCTCAGGCTTCGAGCAAATTTGTCGGCCGATTTTGCAATGTAAATGTATATAATATGTATATATTGTTAGAAGGTTTTAATCAGGATCATATGTTAGATTAGTACACTATTTGCTAAATATGTCATCCTCGTAAAAAAAAAGACATTATTACTATTATTATTATTATTATTATTATTATTATTATTATTATTATTATCGCGAGTAATGTACTTAGACGAACATATTTATCTAAACCGAACTTCAAGGTCAGTAGCGGTGCACAGCTAAGCAGGGAGCCAGTTACACGTGATCTGTTCATTCGCCATCTATTTATACAGTGCCCTAGATAAGGCTTTAAGCAATTGGGTACTTTAGGCTCCGTTTCTCAATGAATTTTGTATCAGGATTTTTCCTTTGGGTACCCTATTATGTTAATGGGTGCAATAATTACTGGTAATTGGGTATTTATCCTATAGATTTAATTCTAATTGTTTTTTTTTGTTTTTTTGTTTTTTTGTTTTTTTTTGTTTTGTTTTTTTTTTGTTTGTTTGTTTATTTTTTTTTCTTTTTTTTTTTTTTTTTTTTTTTTTTTTTTTTTGTGGGGGGGGTTTGTTTTGTTGTTGTTGTTTTTTTTTCAAGATTTTAATTGGGTAAATACGCCAAAATTTACCCCAAAAGCAGCTTATCTAAGGTACTGAATTTATGTAGGTGGATAATTCGAGAAAGATATTCAGCTACTTTGGAAGAATCGGAAAAAAAATGTATTATTTTTCAATTAAAAAATCAGAAAAAGCAAACAAAATTCCATAAATCTCAAATCGAAATTATCAATGAGGGCAGTATGCTGACGGATCAGTGTTGAAACCATCTTATTAATCTGTACCGTTATCTCGGTTAATCTTACTATCTATTTATTTTGTAATATAGATATTGAGAATTTTACCACCCAAAAAAATGAAAACTTTCAGATGAAACATTCTGGTAGTTTTTATATTTCTGCTCAAAATATAGATTGTGGGTACTTGTTAGAACCGCCTCGGCGAGGCGATTCTAACGAGTACCCGCAAATCTATGTTTTTGAGCAGATATGTTTTTTTTTTTTTTTTTTTTTTTTTTTTTTTTTTTTTTTTTGCTTCTTTTTTTTTCAGAAAATAGACTTTGACATTTTCTGCCAAGTTCTTGGGGAAAAAATAAAAAAAAAAAAAAAACTTTTCAAAATTTCGTCTGCTGTATTTTTACCTCGAATACTAACCGTTGATTTAGTTTGAACTATCATTTAAAGGCAGCCAAGTCTGAAGCCTTCTCTTCATTTTTAGCTCACCTGGAGGTCAGTTTATGCCATGGACAGTTGTTCGTTGTCCGTCCGTCCATCATTAACTTTTTACATTTTTGACATCTCCAGAATCGTAAGTCGGATTGAGCTGAAACGGTGAAATGTATTGGGACTACATGGAAATTCAGAATTGCAAAAATCGTTGCGTGCCTATATCCAAAAATGCCGCCATGACACCCATCTTGAAACTCTTAAAACCACATCTGCTTTCGAATACTTGGTCGGATTGAGGCCTAATTTGGTGGGGGGATACTGGGGCGACATAAAGATTCAGAATTGCTAAAATCTTCCTGTTCCGATATCCAAGATGGCCGCCATGACTGACATCTAGAAATTGTTCATACGGCATCTCCTCCCGAACTATAAGTCGGATTGAAGCTTGATGGGAGGCATCAAGAGGACAAGAAGTTTCAGAATTGCTAAAACGTTCCGTTCCGATATTCAAGATGGCCTCCATATTGCGGCAATCTTGAGCATCCCCAAACCACATCTGCTCCCGAATGCTTAGTCGAATTTAGGCCAAACTTGGTGGGAGGCATTGGGGGAGATAAAGAATCGCTAAAATTGTTCTGTTCCAATATCCAAGATAGCCGCCATGGCATCCGACTTGAAATTCTTCAAAAAAGGTAAGAGAAAAGTCCAGGGAGTGCCACAATCATAAACCGCAGCCCTTCTCAGACACTAAAAGGAAGAGGAAACTGACAAATCCAAACAATCACAAATCGAACAAACGTACGAAAATCACTAATATTAGCTCTCTCTTCCCCAAGCAAGATAATCGCAATGCTAAAAGGACATTCAAACCACATCTCTTCCCAAACCGTAAGTCAGTTTAAGTTGAAATTTGGTGGAAGGCATCGAAGCGAAATGAAGATTCAGAACAGCTAAAATCGTGTCGTTTCGATATCATAGATGGCGGCCATCTTGAAACCACATCTGCTTCCGAACGGTAAGTCGGGTAAGCCGAAACTTGATGGGAGGAATTGGGGAGACATGGAGATCAGGATTGTTAAAATCTTTTCGTTCCGATATCCACGGTGACCATCTCAATTTCATTCTAAACGATATCTCCTCCCAAAAGGAAAGTTGGATGGAGCCGAAACATGATGGGAAGCATCGGAGAAACACAGAGATTAAAAATTGCTAAACAGCGGCCATCTTGAAAAGCTTTAAACCATATCTGCTCCCGAATGGTAAGTTCGAATGAGCCAAAATTTGGCAGGGCATTGGGGCGACATCGAGATTCAGAATCATTTTGTTACAATATCCAAGATGGCTGCCACGGTGGCCATCTGGAACATCTCCAATTGATATTTGCTCCCGAACAGTAAGCAGAATTGAGCCGAAACTTTATGGGAGGCATCGGGACAACATGGTAATTTATTATTGCTACCCGTAAAAATCATTCCGCTCTGATATCCAAAATGGCCACCATGACAGTCATCTTGAAAATCATCAAACCACACCTGCTCCCAAACGGTAAGTCGGATTAAAATTTGATGGGAGACATTGAGGTGATGTGGAGATTCAAAATTGTTAAAATCGATCCGTTCAGATATACGAGATGGCGGCCATCTTGTAATTCTTCAAACCACATCTCCTTCCAAACCCTCAGTCGGATTGAGCCGAAACTTGATGATAGGCATCGGGGTTGCATGGTGATTCAGAATTGCTAAAATTGTTTAGTTCCAATATACAAGATTGCGGTCACGACGGCAATCTTGGAAATCTTCAAATAACACTAGATTTTTAATTGCTAAAGGAAATCTGATCTTGAAACTCCTGAAACAACACCAGATTTTAATTTCTAAAAGAAATCTGACTTTTTTTTTTTTTTTTTTTTTTTTTTTTTTTTTTTTTTGAACATAAGAAAATATTTCAAATGTCGTTGGCTGAACTTTTTACCCAAAGTGCTAAGTGGTAGCCTTTGGTGCCATGTTTCATGTAGTCAAGTACAGTTACAATTTTTATTTAATTGATGTTTTGCAGAAGAAAACATTCAGCAAATATTTATTAATTTACAAATATGAAAAACCTTTTTGTCGGGAGAGAAACAAATATTTCTGAGAAATAATTGTTTGTTTGTTTGTTTTTTTGGTTTTTTTTCGTTTTTTTTTTTGTTTTTTTTTTTTTTTTTTTTTTTGTTTTGTTTTTTTCAGAAAAAAAGCTTTTCATAATTCATATTTCATTCTAATTTCATATAAAGACAATTTGAATGAAAAAAAAATAAGAAAAATATTAAACAAGCGGAAATAAAACATCGCAAGTTTTCTTTTGGAGTAAATAATAAAAATATTTAAAGGGCTTCAATCAAACGTTTAAACGTATGCGTGCTTTGTACAATTCTGATCGAGTTTTTATGAAAACTTTAATCCTGTACCAGATATCATGTCCACAGTAACGTTTTTACGTAGACAGCCTACACTAAGTTATGACACCAAAACCCAACTTGCATTTTTCATTTCCGCTAGTATATTAATTTATTGACCGGCGCGCGAATCGCGCCGGTCTCTTAATATAGCTTTGGATTTTTACATATGGGAGCGTGTTCGATTAGCTCACTAAGGGCTTTTTTATATTTGCCGGGATCGTCACAAACGACGATCCCGGCAAATATAAAAAAAATATCTTATTAAAAACTGTGTTATAAACAGATTAATGTCTATTTTATTTTCATTTCAATCAAGAAATTTCAACTGATGATAATTTAAAAGAGGATTTTACAACACGGTACTCTTTTTGCAACAGATTTAGCTGTTTTGAGGGGGTAAAAATGGCCAAAAATGCATGTATTTTTTTTACTTCTGCAAAACATTGGTAAAATATATGCTATATTTTAGGTTTTAAAAGGTGTATGTTTTTGCATAGAGGTAAAATATATGTTATATTTAGGGTTTTAAAGGTATATATTTTGGCATTTTGGCATAAGGCGTGGTACACGTACCACCCCTGATGATAATCCAAATACAATTTACTCTCATAAGGACTGTTTTACAACTGGATAACATAACATCCCCAGCTTTCTTGTTGCTTTGGCAGGGGTGGTACACGTACCACTTCAGGTTCAAAATCCAGCCATCTCTTTGTTCCATAGAAATATTTACCATAAATTTGAAAGTATTGATTTTAAGGCCCTTCTGTTAAAGTGGTACACGTACCACTCTCTGGATTGTGACCTTTTTTCTGATTGTGTTATTGTAATAGTTGTTATCTCCACTACCGATAATCTTCCGGTTCTTAACAGCAAGTGGTACACGTACCACACCAGACCATAAATTCATTGTTTCTCAAACCTATAGGCATATTTACCATTACTTTGAAAATAAATATTTTTTAGACTTCTTTTAAAGTGGTACGTGTACCACTCACTTGGTTTTGACCACTTGAGATTGTTATTATTGTAAAAGTTGTTATCTTATTTCAGATAATTTTTTGTTTCCTCAATGACAAGGAGTGGTACACGTACCACTCTAGACCAGACATTCATCTTCTTCTTTGCCATAGAAATATTTACCATAAATTTGAAAATATTGATTTTAAGACCCTTCTCTTAAAGTGGTACACGTACCACTCTCTGGATTGTGACCTCTTTCTGATTGTGTTATTGTAACAGTTGTTATCTCCACTACCGATAATCTTCCGGTTCTTAACAGCAAGTGGTACCACCCCAGACCATAAATCCATTGTTTCTCAAACCCATAGGCATATTTACCATAACTTTGAAAATAATTATTTTTAGACTTCTTTTAAAGTGGTACGTGTACCACTCCCTTGATTTTGACCACTTGAGATTGTTGTTATTGTAAAAGTTGTTATCTTAATTCAGATAACCTTTTGTTTCCTCAATGACAAGGAGTGGTACACGTACCACTCTAGACCAGATATTCATCTGCTTCTTTGCCCCATAGACATGTTTACCATAAATTTGAAAATATTGATTTTAATACCCTTGTCTTAAAGTGATACACGTACCACTCTCTGGATTGTGACTTTTTTCTGATTGTTGTTATTGTAACAGTTGTGCTCTCCACTACCGATAATCTTCCGGTTCTTAACAGCAAGTGGTACACGTACCACTCCAGACCATAAATCCATTTTCTCTCAAACCCACAGGTTTTGAGAATAAATATTTTTTTTACTTCATTCAAAGTGGTACGAGTACCACTCCCTGGATTTTGACCACTTGAGATTGTTGTTATTGTAAAAATTGTTATCTTATTTCAGATAATCTTTTGGTTTCCTCAATGAAAAGGAGTGGTACACGTACCACTCTAGACCAGAAATTCATCTGCTTATTTGTCCCATAGAAATATTAATCAATAAATGTTAAAATATTGATTTAAGATTCTTTTCTCAAAGTGGTACGTATACCACTCGATGGATATAGACTTCTTTTAGTTTTACTAGTAGTTATTGTAACAATTATCTACACTTCAGCTGTTCTTTGAGTTTCTTTGACAGAAAGTGGTACACGTACCACTCCAGACCATAAAGTCATCTGCCTCTTGGGCGTGTCGCTGGCAAGAGAGACAACTCTCACTTTCTTCGTTATATACTTATGTCCCGTGAAGCCGAAACCTTGTGCAGACCATAACTTCCATACTGTCTGAGATAATTAAAAAATATTGGGTAGATGCCATACACAAGAAGAATAACTCTTCCCTTGTTCTCTATCTAGTTATCTCATCTGAACGAATTTCTTAGTCGAATTGTTGTGCGCTCCATAACTTCTAATTGCTTTCTAATGTTTTGATAATATTTGACAGAGGCATAGATAAGGACCAGTCGTGTGTTGCGTGCAAGAGAACTTTCTCCATTATATACTAATCTCCCGTGAAACCGATATCTTGTGCAGGCCATAACACTCATCTGTTTGAGTTAACTTGACAATATTTAGTAGGGGCATAATAGGTCAAGTAGGATTGTCGCATGCAAGAAGGACAACTTTTGCTCTGTGACAGTTTTACTCTAATAAACAGACAGCAGGTAACTTTACAAGACATTTATCCTGGCTATTTTTGTGAATATGTAGGCTCACAAATTTAAAGTATTTTGAAATAATGTATGTCTTGTGCAGATAATATTAAGTTATCACATCAAAAGTCACTGATAGATTATTTTTGTAAAAAACTGAATAAAGAATATGCAAAAAAAAAATCATTTACTGTGCATCTATAATTGTTTTTACTTATTAATTTTGCCATATTCGTACTATATTTGCGTCTTTCTTTGAGTTGTTTCAATATTTTTTATGATATCTTATTCAAGGACCATTCTATATGTAGCACCAAATGTAAACTCAGATGAGATGTGCAGGCTCATGTAATGCTACGGTGGTCGCGTATCATAAGGTTGTTTTATCGTCAAGTATACATTAATTTGTGGTCTTTTGTTATAGGCAGATTTTTAAAACTGCATGCATGTTCTAAGTTCAGTTAAATTCACATGATATGGGCGGGGGATGGGGGGAGGGAGGGGATAAAATTAGATTAAAATATAAATAATCCATAGTTCAATATCCATTAAAACACATCTGTTGTTCACAAATTTCTAAATTATAATTCGCTGTCCATAAAACTGTCGCTGTCCAGAATTCTACTAATCCACCAGTTAAGCTTAAATTGACCACCTGCGGAGTACACTTATGTAACCTAGGCCATGTGTTTTTCTTAGATATGTCAAATCCTCACGACAATGTATACGCGTATATAAAAAAACTTGTGCAGGAATAAGATGCTGTAACTGTATTTACCCTAAGTATCTGGACACCTCAACTCCTTTAAATACTTGTTCTAAAATTTTAATAAGTACAATTTACTACCCAATATGCAGTCTAAAAACATCTGGATGGGTGGAAAACAGTGTAGACTTAATGAGACGCCGCGTTATGCTTGTCTGTCCGAAAGCACACGGTAAAAGGGTAAGTATATAGTAAGACATATTTCGTGCCCAGAAATATTTTAGCAAATAGACTGTAATGAGAATTGAGGCTAACGTGTGAAATTATTTATTTGGGTCACTTTGCACAGTCTAATCAGGGTATTTGTTGTTCGCTTGCATAACTTTTGTTCACAGAAGAACCAACCCGTGAATAATTGCCATAATCAGTGTCACTATAACAGTTGCTTTAAATTCCATTTTACGTGACTCGACTCAAATAATTAAGAACATAGATGATATTATTGTTTACGTATATATAAATGCCTCAAGGCTATTATTATTGCTATCATTAGCCAGAATGTCATCGGCACATTGCGCATAAGGCGCTGCCTCTATGTGACTCAGTTGCCTGGCAGCGTTAAAAATCTGAAAACTGAAAACTGAACTGCACATTGCGTCCAGTGTAGACACGACCAGACTTTGCTGTATCAACATTATATATAATTCACAGTGCAGAAATCTGGGATACTGCAAATTGATTTTTTTTCCTAGACAATAGGATTTGACATTTCGTGCTTATTGTCTCCAATTATAGGCAATTTGCATGAAATGTCGAATCTTTTATTCTGTGAAAAATTTGAAAATGTTTCAAAATGTCGTCTGCTGAAAAATTTACCCAGCGTGCTAAGCGTTAACTGACCATACGCAGGGCATATATATATATATATATATATATATGTGTGTGTGTGTGTGTGTGTGTGTGTGTGTGTGTGTGTGTGTGTGTGTGTGTGTGTGTGTTTTATTCGGGCGTAAAGTCAACTTCAAGAATCCATCAGTCATAACGCGACGGTGTCTAGATACAGCAAGTATCTCAGTGCTCACTTTTAGAGTGTTGCTTCGCTGAATATTACGCACAAGACACTTGACAAGATATTCCACCCAGTCACATTATATGGATACTGAGCTGACCACTCCAGGTTCCAAGATCTTCTTTCTTAATCTTGGACGCCAAGCGAAAGAGCAGCTTGCACAATTTTTAAAATCGGATACTATGATATAACAAAGGCCATGTGGTTTGTCATAACTCTGTCAAAGTTGAGTAGACAAAAGGGAAAATGAGATGAATTTCAGTATACACGAGATCAGGAATATGTGAAATGGGACAAAATATTGGCGGTATTAGATCAAGGTGAAGCAAGACGATTAACACTCTGTTTTGATACCAAAAGTGGTTATTTTTTTCTGGATTGAAATATATACTTTAAACAATATTGTGAATAATAGAATCTTGCGAATGATAAAAGTCCACGCAAGGACGTCTACATGTTTATTCACAGCGGATTATAACTTGTGTGTGTGTGTGTGTGTGTGTGTGTGTGTGTGTGTGTGTGTGTGTGTGTGTGTTCTAAAATATGTGGTTTGATAAAGAGTAGTGTATGCTTGTTTATAATAGTATATTACATAAGGTTGTTTTATTGTTGAAAGGACACGTTATTTGCAGTCTTTTGCATAAGGTTGTTTTATTGTTGAAAGGACACGTTATTTGCAGTCTTTTGTTAATAGCCGATATTTACGCCACAAGCATACTGGCAGGGAAAAGTTATCGAACAGACCCTGATCATAAAACGCGCGAAAGGAAGGGTAGTGAGAATCTTCAATTTTTTACATATGACATAGTGCTTACATTATAACTATTCCAGTATATCTTGGCCGGACAATGATGGCCATAATAATAGCCTTGAGGGATTTATATATACATTGTAAACAATAAAATTAACACTGTTCTTAATTATCATTTGAGTCGAGTCACGTAAATGGAATTTAAAGTAATTGTTACAGTGACAGTGATTATGATAATTATTCACTAGTTGGTTTTTCTATGAACAAAAGTTAAAAAAGCAAACAACAAATACTCTGATGAGACAGCGCAAGTGACCCAAAGAAACAATCTCTGAATCATTTATATACTAAAATATTTCTGGACTGAAATATTGTGAATACCCTTTTTACCATAGGCATTCGGACAGACAGGCCTAAGCAAACAGTATAAACCCTGATGAGACGCCGCATAACGCTGCCTTTCATCAGGGTCTACACTGTTTGCAACTCATCCAACAAGTTTTAGACACTATATCATGTAGTAAATTGTACTTGTTTAAATTTTAGAACAATTATGCTAAAGGGTAAATACGATAACAGCATCTTCTATCTATGTAATGGATGGTTAATGCCATGAAAGAACGTGTAAACGTGTACCATTTTTTTTTTACATGTATGAATTGTCGTGAGGATGAAACAAATCAGAGAAAAACACATGGACCCGTGCCCCGCAGGTAGTCAGTTTAAGCCTTTGTTTAGAAAAATGATTCTTACCAGATTCAAAGATGGAAGAGTCGACTTGAGACATTCAGGGGTGAAAGGGTTAATCACTTATTGTAGTTTTTGGTGGGTTCTGCCTGAAAATGAGATCACCTCGTTGGGAATGAGGAAACTCGTTGCTTTGTTTCGTTGGTGTATAACGTGCGTGCAGTCTGTCTAGTTTATTTTTATTTTTTTTTTATTTATTTTTTTTTTTTTATGTTGTTTTGTTTTGTTTTTAACTCTTCCTCTTTGTGACAGTTATTGATAATCTATATTCTGTGATGTGGCATTTAAATCATCTTTACTATACAGTCGAACTTCATTGGCTCGAACACCTTTGTGACCATAAAAATATGATCTAGACATGGCTAGTTCGAGCCACTGGATCATAGCGCCAGGTCATGAGGAAAATGGGGAAATTTCAGAGGGGGTTGGGGATGTCTTTTAATCTTCTACTCATTAGAATCGCCCCAATGAGGCAAGTTTAATTAGTAGACAATATACAAATTCATGATCAGGAAAAGATAAGAAAAATACTCTAGATTATCCCTAAATGTAAGCTCACATGAGCCTTTCGGCTCACAGGTGAGCAAAGTATAGGCAGGATACGTCGTCAGTCCGTCCGTCCGTCGTCCACACTCTTCAAACATCTTCTTCTGTGAAACCACTGGGCCAGTCAAAGCCAAAGTTCATATGGAGACTCCACGGGCCGGGGTCACGAAAGTTTGTTCGGCGCATCTGGGTAGCATGACCAAGCTTGCCGCTACGCCCATTAATGGCAACAACCCATTAAAATCTTCTTCTCCGGAACCAAAGGATCAATGGCTCTGGGGCTTGGGATGCAGCATTGGGAACATGGTTCCAATAAAATTTGAAAAAATTATAACCTTGGGTTTACCTTGACTTTTTTACGGAAAGGTCATTTTTTATGGGTTTTTTCTTAGGCAAAACTTTAAAAATCTTCTTGTCTGAAACTAAAAAGCATAGGCCTTTGATATTTGGTATGTAGCTTTATCTGTAGACCACTACCAAGATTTTTAAATTATAAGCCCTGGGGTCAAAATGAACCCGCCACAGATTTATATAGGGAAAAAGAAATATTAAAAAGCTTCTTCTCTGAAACTAGAAGGCCTAGGCCTTTGATATTTGGCATGTTATTTTATCTAATGAGGTTCTACCAAGAGTGTCGAATTATAGTTATGGGATCCAAAATGGCCCTGCTTCGGGGCTGACTTGTTTAGCATAGACTCATATAGGGACAAACATTTTAAAACACCTTTTTGTCTGAAACTTAAGCGCCCAGATCTTTGATATTTGGCATGTAGCTTTATCTAATGGACCCTACCAGTTTTGTTCAAATTAAAGCCTTTGGGTAAAAACAATGGCTCCGTCCAGGGGTGTGGGTCACTTGTTTTACATACCCATATAGGGAAAAACTTAGAAAATCTTTTTGTGTAAAACTCGAAGGCCCAGAATGTTGCTTTTTGGTACGTAGCGACATCTGGTAGGGATTTACCAATAGTGTTCAAATTAAAACCCTGGGGTCGAAAATGGCCCCGCGGGTCACTTGTTTTACATAGACATATAGGGTAAAACTTTAAAACTTTAAAAATTTTCTTGTTTGAAACTAGAAAGCCCAGGCCTTTGACATTTGGTATGTAGCTTTATCTAGTAGACGACTACCAAGATTTTTCAAATTATAGCTCTGGGTTCAAACACATCTCACCCCAGGGGTCACTTTCTTTGCATATTCACAATTAAGGAAACTACACTTTTCTTGTCTGAAAACTTGAAAGCCAGAACTTTGATATTTGGTATGCAGCTTAAGCTACTGGGCCCTTACCAAGATTGCTCAAATTATGGCATTGGGGTCAAAATGGCTCCACATCGGCGGTCACTTATCTTACATAGACTCGTATGGGATAAAAAATTAAAACTGTCATAACTAGAAGGCCTAGGCCATTGACATTTGATATTTAGGCTTAGCTTGTGAACCTTTACCAAGATTGTTCACATTATAGCCATGGGGTAAAAAATGTCCCCGTCCCAGGGGTCACTTGTTTTATATAGGCTCATGCGGGAAAAACTTTACAAATTGTCTTGTGTGAAACTAGAAAGTTCAAGCTTTTGCTATTTGGTAAGTAACTTTATCAAAGCCAAATTGTATGTGAAATGTCTGTTTCACCAAATTAATTAAAGCTAAATTCCCTAAGTTATTTTAGGAAACAGAGACCAAAGGTTTTCCAAACAGTACCGGCTACCATACCTATATGTTTCAATCTTTAAAAAATGTTACCATAAGCTTGCTCAGAACAAATTGTCTCAGATGAGCTACAAGACCATTAGTCCGCTGGTTTTCTTGACCTATTGAATTAATTTCCTAGGGACTTAAAAATAGTTCGAATCAGTCACGGTAAACTAGTCATTGGTGTATGAGTCATTTAATTTCGACTGTATCGAGCTAATCGATAGTTTTATAGCCAGAATCAGCGAAAACATTGTCGACTACTTTGAAAGCAAGGCTGTTTGACTGAGGCCATATTCAGTTATTCTATTAAAACATCCTAGTGACGTGAGATGAATTCATAAACTATTCTTCTACTGCTGTATGTATCCTTCAAAGGAAACCGTCTCTTTTATTGTTGCATAATTGCCAGTAATAAAAAGATGTATTATTTCTTAATGGACCATTATCTTTGGTTTAAGCACGGACTTCCGATGCAATTTACCGTGGATCAAAGAACGTTTAAGTAATATCCGTGTTTCAGTGACGGGACATTTGCCTGCTACATGCCAGTTTGTGCTTTGCTAATACCGAACAAGTAATATCGGATAAAATAGAGTTCCTACAAGATCGCATGTCCGCCAAGCAATTACTAAGATCAGCCTGCGCATTTGCGCAGGCTGATCTGAGGCATTGCTTTGCGCTCTACGAGTAGCCAAACATCCAATCTTTTAAAGAGGTTCTGCTTAGAATGTATGGATGCGCACGCTGGTCTTAGTCTTCGCTGGGTGCACAAGCAACATTGTAGTTAATGCTGTGATCCGGATCAAATGTATTATTCCAAGCAAGCAATATAGTACAACTCGTTGAGGCTGAAATATGTCTGCATACGACCTTCCAAAATATCTGAAATATCTATCAATTCTAGCACAGGCAAATAGACGACAGCTTCATTTGATTATATCGATTTGTAATTAAGGAACCGTCATTAGAGGACTGTGACTAGTAATTGGCTATTTGCAAATTGGCGTAGCCAATCATTATCCTCACAAATTGATAAATGTTTGCCTTGTTCTGAATTACTTTGTTTAGGAAGCTTTCGTTTATAAATGCTTCATATATATATAGAAAGCGTTAATACTTTATATGCTAAATCATCAGACGAAAACATAAACTGAAGAGTGTGCTTTTATGGTTTGTGTTTGAAACTTTATTCAGTTTGTTTAAGCTCACCTGAGCTATGCTCAGGAAGAGATTAGTGATCACTTTTTGTATCGTGGTCAGTGCGTCCGTCCGTCCGTCCGTTAACATTTACAAAAGACTTCTTGAGAAGCCGCTGAGCAAATATTGCTCAAATTTTATATGGAGCCTCGTTAGGTTGGGGGACCGAAAGATTGCGAAAATGGTTGCGGTCCGTTGAACAAGATGGTCGCCATACCCATATAGGGTTAAAACATTTAAAAATATTCTCCAAAACCGAGGATACCATGGGACTGAATCTTTCCGCTAATCAATGAGGACAGGAGTTCTACCAAAGTTATTAAAATGATGGTCGTACATTGACGTTTGATTTTTTTACGGCGAGGTCAAGTTTGCTTCCCTTTGCATTTGTATTGGCCCCATACATTTGTATGGGGAAATGTCGAGAACTTCAAACGACTTCTCTTCTAAAGTCGCCGGGTCAGTGTTGCTCAAATTTCATGTGGAACCTCCTTAGGACAGGGAAAAGTAAGATTGGTAAAATGGTTGTGGTACACTGACTTAGATGGCCGCCATGCCCATGTATAGTAAAAACCTTTAAAAATCTTCTTCTCTAGAATCGTTGATGCCTTGGGGCTGAATCTTTGCACAAATCATTGAGGAAAATTGGTCTACCAAAGTAATTAAAATAAAGGTCGAACATTGACGTCTGATCTTTTCAACGGAGAGGTCAAGTTTGCTTTCCAATGCATTTGTATGGATCCCATACATTTGAATGGGTAAAATGTTGAGACCTTCAAACGACCACCTCCGGAGCCGCCGGGCCAAAGTTGCTCTTAAAAATCTTCTTCTCTAGAACCGAGGGCAACTTGGGGCTGAATCTTTGAACAACTCGCTGGGGATGATCGGTCTTCCAAAGTTACTAAGATGAAGGTCGGTATGTGGAAAATGTTGAGAAATTCAAACGATCTCTCCTCTGAAGCTGCCGGGCCAATGTAGCTCAAATTTCATGTGGATCCTCCTTGGGGCAGGGGAATTACAGATTGCTAAAATGGTCGCGGTCATTTGCAAAGATAGCCGCAATGCCCATATATGGTAAAACCCTTTAAAATCGTCTTCTCCAGAACCAAACAAGCCTGGGGCCTAATCTTTGCACAAATATTTGGAACGGGAAATCTATCAAAATAGCTGAATGGTGGTTCTACGTTGACGTTTGACCTCTTTATGGCAAGGTCAAATTTGATTCCCCATGCATTTGTGTGGACCCTATACATTTATATGGGTAAAATGATGAGAATTCATATTTTGAACATCTCCTCTGAAGGCTATGATCCAGCTGAGTTGAAACTTGACGAGGAGCATCGGGGCGCCTATTAGACACAAAATAGCTAAAACTCAGCCGATCGAAACTCCAAGAAGGCCGCCATCTTAAAGATCTATTTTCGACATCTCTTCCCAAACCTTTGGTCTATTTGAGCCATAACTTGCTCTGTAACAACAAGATGACTTCTAAATAGAAATGAGCTAAGAATGTGTCGATAGAAAATCCAAGATGGCCGTCAAAGGCGCCATCTTGAAATCTGTTTTGGACAGCGCGCAAACCACAAGGTTAATTAAGTTGAAACTTACGAATAAACAACAGCTAAAATCATGCCGATTTAAATTCAAAAATGGCCGCCATAGTCGCCATCTTGAAATTCCATTCATTTGAAACACACTGTAGCAACAGGGTGACCTCAAAGATTGTGCCGATCAGAAAATCTATCTTCGACATCTCCTCGCAAACCACTCTGCGAATTAACAGGAAACTTATGATAGAGCAACAGACCGAGCAACAGACCGACCAGTATATATAAAAGTAGTTGTGGCCATGGTACCTAAGCCATAATCCAAACTCATAAATTCGTAAACGAATGACGAATCAGAATGTACAGACCAACAGACATGGACCCCAGGATAAAGGGTGTAATCAGTCGTCCGCGGATAGTTAGCATTACTTGGTAAGCAAGCTTCTCCCACCATGCTAAAATTGTGTTGAATGAAAATCCAAAATACCTACCACAGCCACCATCTTGAAAATCCATTATTTTTACGTCTGCTCCTGCACCATTGGGCTATTTGAGTTGAAACTTATATTGTTGCAACAGTATGACTAGTGGATCAAAAGTATATAAAATTTTGCTGATCAGAGATCTACGATAGCTGCCACAGATGCCATCTTCAAAACCAAATTTTTTACTTATCCTCCCAAATCAGATTTGAGTTGAAACTTATACTATAGCAACAGGATGAATTCTAGATCGAAAATAGCTAAGTGTGTGCCGATCGGAAATCCAAGATGGCCACCAAAGCCGCCATCTTGTTTTAAATGTCTTCTTTGAAACCGCTTCAACAATTTTCACCAGATTTCACATGGGGCTTTCTGTCGAAAGGGTATGCGCAATTTGTCGAATGGTTCCGCGCCATTAAACAAGATGGCCGCCATGCCCATATATGGTAAAAAGACTAAATAATCCTCTTCTCCAGAACTAAAAAAGCGTTGAATCTTAGTATATAGCATCGGAAGACTCAAGGTCTATTAAGTTTTCCAAATGATGGTCGAAGGTTGACCTTTGACCTTTTCACGGCAAGGTCAAATTTGCGTACCCATTATTTTGTATGTGGAAAATGTTGAAAAATCTGGATAACAATGACTAATGGCTGAAACTTACAATGTATGAATAAAGTAGTAAAAATGTTTAGCTACTGTCAAAAGTTTGTTGGGTTATCTTCCCTTGCGCTTAGGCTATATGCATGTATAAAATTGTGAAATCTTTCAATATTTTCTCTGAAACAGCTTGTACAGTTTTCACTAGATTTCATACTGTTCACAAAGGGTCTTCTGTTGTAAGGATATTGACATTTTTAAATGGCTCTACGCCATTTAAAAAGATAGCAGCCATGCCATTATAGGGTTAGACACATAAAAATCTTCTTCTCCAGAACTAAGATGACGCTGAGGCTCAGTACTGGCATACAGCATCAGGGACACAAAGTCTACTGAGTTTATTGAAATAATGATACTAGAATGACTTTTGACCTTTTCATGGTATGGCCAAATTGTTTTCCAGTTGCTGAGGCAACTCTGGAAGAAGTTGCATGGCATTTGCAGATATGCAATTGCTGTTTTTATCAGGTGAGCGAATCGTGGCCCATGGTCTTCTCCTTCGATTTTTTTTTTTTTTTTTTTTTGTTTTTTTGTTTTGTTTTGTTTTGTTTATTCAGCCTTTCACTGACAAGGAGCAGATTCTAACATAGCGCAGAACATTCTAAAGCTGAATGCTTAAAGTTTGATCTGTTTACTGTAAATGATAACAGATAGCAAATTGAAATTTTGAGGACTCTAGATTTTAATATCTCATTCGATTTGTTTCTGTATCAGACATTTTTAATGAATTCAAAGCTAACTTTCTGAGAAAATCAGAAAAAATACATTCCATTTAAGCCTAGCGTCCCATATGATCAGGGTCTACACTATTTGCATTAAGTTCAGATATTTCTACGAAACATGATAATAATAAAAACTGACCAGATATACCTTATATAAGAAATTGACCTGTTCAAACAATTATGGTAGAAAAGTCCACTCAGCTTAAATGGGTTAAGGTGACTGGATACTTTCTGTAGATTTCCACCATCTTTTCACAAGAAAGATAAGTTTGTGACTTCTTGCTTGCTTTCCTTTCCTGCCTACATATAGCCTCTTCTGAACAAAAAAAATCTACTCCAAAAGACGGCCAGGCCTAACATTATGAAAACATACCTATATAATTCTGACTCCCTTTAATCCTACTTTTATATAGTAAAACTGGGGTTTACAGGGGTATACATTATTGTTCTTATTTCTACTCAAAACATAGATTGTGGGTATTCGTTAGAACCGCCTCGCCGAGGCGGTTCTAACGAGTACCCACAATCTATGTTTTGAGCAGAAATATGAATAATATAAAAAAAAATTTATGTGAAAATTTTCATTTTTTTTGGTGGTAAAATTTTCAATATATTTGAATAGGCTTGTTTTCGTAATGGTAAACATTGGAGACACTAATCAGACACCGCAGAACGCAGCATCTGATTAGGGTTCACACTGTCCATTCACAATTTTTACGGACATTAACCCATTTATGCCGAGTTATCTCTTCTTCCTTAACTCTTTAGACCAGTCCATCTCCAAAAGAAAGGATGTCTGGTTAATATTTATCATTACTATATTTTAAAAAAATCTTGTATGTAATGCAAACCGAGTAGATCCAGATCAGACGCCGCGTTCTGCGGCGTCTGATCTGGATCTACACTGTTTGCCAATGTCCCCTTTATGGAATGCTAGGCGTAAATGGGTTAGCAGTTAGTACAATAGATTTGTTGAATTTTTAGGACAAGTATAGCAAAGAGTCAAATGACCGACAACTTAGCAAATACAGTTCAACCATCTTTCGAACCATGAAAGACATGGACAGTTCAAGCCACTGAGTGTAAATTACAGCGCCGGGTCAGTAGACACATGGTGATACTTCAGGGATGTCTTTTTTTTTTTTCGATCTTCTATAGAATAATGGTATATTTTGGGTACTGTAGGCGATTCTAATGAGTACGCAACACATAAAAAATTTCATGATAAATTGAGAAATTTCCCAAAAATATCCCTAAATATCTGTTGTGTTTTAGTTATCCGAAAACTTTTCTAGAGACTTAAATACGATTTCGTATTAGCCAAGGATGTTCGCGACATTGAAGTTTTATTGTGTATTGTATATTATGTTTCTTGCGTTTGTTACAGCTGTTGATAGCTATAACTGGGAGGCTAGTAGTAATAGCATAGCAGAATGCTGTGGTACTTGTTTTCTCCCCTACTTCATAGTAAAAGATGGTTGCTTCTTCTTTTCCTTTCGGTGGCCTATTTTTTTCCCTGGCTGCTATATTTATTTTTGATTGATATGATATTGTAGTCATCCTGACTAAAAGCATTACGATAAAAAAGAATATGCAGCGATTTTAGATAGGATTTTCAGCATAGAACCATTTAAACCGAGGGAACAAGATGCTATTTTCCTGAGCCTACATTATATATATATATATCATCTTGAGGTAGCAAGATGTTATACCGAATGTACGCTATATTTCGGTCTTAAGATTAACTTTTATTCCACCAAAATACTGTTTGGTGGTCTCAAAATAATATATTGTGGCTTCAAGATATTGTTTTTGACCTCACTTCTCTTTTTTGTGGTCTGAAGATGATATCCTATCTATTCTGTTAAGAAAAAATCTTATTTCCTCAAGTTAATAAGTGCGTCCAACGGGAAGTGCCCCGAGCCGCGGAGCGGTTTGGCGTGCAGACGCACTACTATGGACTACCGATGTGACCAGTGATGTGTGTGACCAAAAATGTGATGGTCAAACAAACACTTGGGTGGTTCAGTGCTTATCAAAAAAAAAATAATAATAATAATAAGCGTTCCGTGATTTTGCAGAGACTACTGACACGGCGACCGTGCCGAAAATGGCAACAAAACAGCCAATAACGCCATGTATTCCAATTGCAAGAAGTTGAATCACGAGACTTATGACGTCAGCCTACAATATTTGCGATCGCGGCTATTTTGAATTTTGTCTCCACTTCGAATTCTATTTCTATCCATTCTTCGTCTATTTACAAGATAAGCATAATTCGTTTTGTGCGTAAGGTACACATGATGTAGATTTTTAGATAACACATAGACTTGACGCTCTTTTCACGTGATAATCAAAAATCGTAATTCATGCAGTGTATTTAGAAGTCAAGCGTGGTCTGAAATAAATTCAGTTAGATCTGGCCAACCCACCTATGAAGCACGTGATGACAATTTAGACGCACGGATATAGGTAGCACCTATTCAATTCATATTATACAGAAGCATGAAGATCTTATCAGCTGGTCTCAACGTATTATCGCGTTCACTCAAGAATTTATCTCCCCCACCCCCTTCAACCCCCTCCCCCAACACCCACACACATACGCCCCAAAGATAAAATCTTCTGTCTACAAGTTCTTGAGGAAATTTCTTCAAACAGGGATAAAGAAATAAAGTACTGTCGAATATAAATGACGCGAACATCTTTCGGACCATGGAATTAAGTTCTAGTCATGGTTTGTTAGATCCATTTAGTGTTTTTATAGACTAACTCCATTCGTTTGTGCACGTGCCTTGTGATGTCGTTCTATATTTCAATTCATGCCTTATTTGTCTCTCTAATCCCACTTTACTGTTACAGCAGAAACTAAAGGACATATAAAGCTATACTAGATTGTATTTTGAAAGAAACGATAGACTCAAAACAGACTAGGTTACTCATAGAGCCAGCGTAGGAGGCACCTTGGGATAAATTAGGGATGTCTTTTCAATCTTCTATAGAATAATTGCATGGTGAGAGTACTAATTAGACTCGCCTTAATGAGGCGATTCTAGTGAGTACACAGAACATGCAATTGAAGATAAAGGACAGTTCCCTAAAATATCCCTAAAAACAGTCGAACCTCGTTATCTCGAACTCGCTTATTTCGAATTACCGCTTATCTCGAAATCTGGTCCCTGTTTTAACATGAAACTATGACAACAGGTAACAAAATAATGTGGAAAAGAGGAGAAATTGCTCCTAAGGAGCAATTTCTCCTCTTTTCCACATTATTTTATATATATATTTCTAACTTCAGGAGTCAAATTACACATTCATTTGTTGAATGTGGTTGTTCAATTTATTGTTTTTCTCACTCTCTCAACTCTGATATGTCGAAGTACGGATATCTCGAAGTGTTTCAATGAGTCCCTTGGAATTCGAGATAACGGGAGTCGACTGTAGTTGGTTTCTTGAGCGATCGGAAGAATTTCCAAGGGGCTCAAACACGAGTTCGAATCATCCACAGTAAACGTGCTGTCGGTATTCGAGTCATTGAAGTTTTACTGGTCAAATATGTATGTAAGTGCAGTTTCTTTATCGTGACAGAAAGTAAAATATAGTTACATGATTATAAGGCCTCGTGACTATGGCGTCTGTGATGCTCATTCAAAATTTAGATATTTTCTCGCTAAGGCTGGCAAAATATCCTATTGATCTTTTAGTTTTGTTAAAACACATGAGATAACAGTCATCTCCATTTGTCGAACGACGAACAAATACTTCATCACGAAAACACACCTATATAATTTTGACCCCTTATACCCTTTATATAGTAAAACTTGGGTTTACAGGTATATACATTATGTTTCTTATTTCTGCTAAAAAACGTAGATTGTGGGTACTCGAAAGAACCGCCTGGCGAGGCGGTTCTAACGAGTACCCACATTCTATGTTTTGAGCAGAAATATGAAAAAATATCAGAATTTTCATCTAAAACTTTTAGTTTTTGGTGGTAAAATATTCAATATACTAGAATAGGCGTGTTTTCATAATGTATATTACCATTTGATGTGCCATGACGTCGATATGGAATTTTAAATGAAATCTCAACAGTTTCAACACCCTGACCACGAAGCTTGCTTCACAAACTACAGTCGACTCTCGTTATCTCGAATTCCAAGGAACTCTATGAAATACTTCGAGATATCCGTACCTCGACATATCAGATCTGCAGAATTGAGGAAATAAATAATTCGAACAACCACATTTAACAAATGTATATGTAATTGGACTCTTGAAGTTCGAGATATATTGAAAATATTGTGGAAAAGAGGAGAAATTGTTCCTTAGGAGCAATTTCTCCTTTTTTCCCCAATATTGTTTTACCTGTTGTTAGATTTTCATGTTTAGGCAGGGATCAGATTTTCACTTCGAGATAAGCGGTTATTCGAGATAAGCGAGGTCGAGATAACGAGGGTCAACTGTATATGGAAGCTTAGGATATGATATTCGCATAACGCTGTGGTCTGTGACCACAGCATTATATAAATATCATAACCTGAGCTGCCACATGTTCTGTGAAGCAAGCATCATGGTTTTAAAGCGCTTGTGATAATAACACGGCCAGATACACCATTTAAAACAATGGAGGGGGTCGCATATTTTTTTCAAAACAGTTATATCCAGAAATTAATGACACGATTTTTTTCATTTATATGTCTTCTCTATTACCAATACATTTTTGGATGTGTTTTTTGTAGATATTGAGCCATACTATAGAATCAATTTCCACCAAAGTTTTTAATCATTTTCATTTTCCTTTGTTTTATTACATACGTTTCAGTACATATCAGGTAATATTATGAACGATTCGTTAATTATCTATCTTGCGCATCCATCTGTAGATCACATGACAAACATCATAGCTTTTTCTGTACGAATGTGTTTAAAAAAGAGGGTAACAATCTTTTCGAATTGAAGTGCCTTCCACCCCGTGACTGACAAAAGCCTTTATTTATTTACTGTTCCATTATATTCTCACTACATATGTAAAGGAAATTGTTGGTCACGAGATGGAACTGTATTGACTCAGCCACTAAACTGACCTACCCTAAGTTCCATTTTATGTATATTTATGAATTATAATTGAAAACCATGTGAAACGTGTTCGCTGATAAGTGCAGGATTCACCGATATCTTTCTCAATGCAACTCTTACAGTATCATATAGCTGCCAGAGTGACAGGTGGACGGTCATGTGCGCATGCGCAATGCACATTGAATGACTAAGTCTACACAAAGAGAAAAATAAAAAAAAAAAACAGTATTATTATCAGTAGGCTGCCTAGTTAATATGTACTGAAGATTTCATGCACAGCAATGACAGAAAAATACGTAGAATTTATGCATGAATAAACTCATGATAATGTTAGCAAAGAACACAAAAAGATGGCCCGAAATTGTTTTAATTTAACTCTTGTTAACATAATCAACCAAAAATATAAACAGAATGAAATTTTACACAATTCAAATACCCCACATCAAGTGGGGGAAATTCTCCGCTTATCAGAACAACTCATTTATATATAGAACCATAACATAAAAAATAAGTTTTTTACAGTTAACTTCAGTTGTCCAAAAAAAGCTTCCGCAAAATACTAGCTTGCGGGTATTTCAATCCCGTTGTATATCTACTGTTATTTAGGCTTGTTACTTATTTATAATTTTTCATTTTATTTTATTTTATGTATTCATTAATTTTCGTTTGTGAGGTTTCGTGCGAGTGAAACTGGTTTGAACTCCACATGGTTTTCCTTCTATCCGTTCCACGACGATTCCCTTTTGCAGTTCTCCCTTTGTGTGTTGGTGGTTTCATATTTGACTATTTAGTCATTAATTGTTCCTCATCATCTCTGCTTTTTTTTTTTTTTTTTTCTTGCTCCTGGAAGGCTGTATCGTGATTTTGGCATCTCCAGGATATCTTTATATTATTTTAACTCTTTCGGTGCTAAAATTTATTTTAACAAACTATGACTTGGAAAGACGTTTATATGTAAAGTTTATAGGCTGAATGTCAAACAGCATAGATCAAGATGAGACGGCTCATTGAGCCGTCTCATCTAGATCTATGCTGTTTGCAAAAGCCTATTACGCGTATTATCGCCTGTGGCAGTGAAAGAGTTAAAGTGACGTAGTCAATAATACCTTTTTGTACTATTAAAACTGTCCTTTACATACCTTTCAGAAGTTTTAGCAAATCTGACAAACAGAACAGAAATTTTATTTAGACTTAAACTATACAGTTTCTCGTCTCATTAACAGTTATGCGATGTGCAGACAACGTTTATCTGGCTGAAATGTGACACTTTAAGTGCTGCACTGTCCTTGGCAAAAATGTCAAGTTTACCAAGACCTAGTCAAGTTTTAAACCTGTCCGGATGCTGTATCCCTGCAGATATGCCATCAAACACTGGCAGCACTAGCGGGTCGATTGTCTCTGAATGTAGGCTTGGAAAATGGTCCTGAACGGGGATTTGAGACTGTTTCATTTGACCCTTAATTTACTGTTATTAAAGCAAACGGTGCAGACCGTGATCAGACGCCGCGTTCTGGTCGATGTTTGTCAATGTCTTAAATGTTTATCCAGGTTTTATAGATAACCCTCTATCAACAGCACTCCGATGTCACAGCGGCAAGACTAGCGCGGCTGTAAATAACCGTTCACTGGATTTTGTACATCCGCGTGCTTGAATTCCATTGGTCAATGTGAATCACGTGGACAGCTATCTTAAAGAAATTTTGGCGTTTGTATACTATGCATCGATTGTTAACAATCGATCCAAAAACAACGCCAAACAACCAAAGAGATATCGTGCAGACGAAAAACTGTCAGAAACAGAAAGACAGGTATCACTTTAGGGTTGTATTGTCCTTGACAACTATCAAGGTCAGCATAAGCTTTACCAACTTTCTCCATACAGCCACAAGACTGGCAGACGTCTGTTCACCAATTTAGGATACATCATTGAGACAAATATGTCGATAACTGTCTCTACTATTTGTTTTCACGAAAACAATGACAACAGGATGTGTATATAAATGGTCTCCTTGTAAAATGTCAAGGTCACCAAGAACCTAAACCCACAATTACGTATGTATCCCTGCAAGTTTAATCAAATATTACTTAACAGTCCGCTGACATTAAAAGCGTTACTCGTAACATTTTCATGTCAGTCAAAATCATTTTGTTTTTATGCAAGTTTAATGAATAGAGCAAGCCCCGAAACGCCATCAAATATAAATATTAACCATCGGCTAAATGCAGTCGTTTCTGAATATAGTGTCTAATGAGTCTGAGCTAACAGTACACGTGTACAGTCGTTTCTGGACATGCGTAGTTTGCATATGACCCAAAATAGATTTGCCGTTACGCGGTTTACATATCGATAAACAGGTGTATTTTCAGGGGCGACAACTCTCTGTTAAGTCGTGTTCATTTAGCCACCCTTCTTAAAAGGGTCAGTTCTAACCGGAAAGAATTTGCTATCATTAGCAGCAAATTATCAACTGTTAGAGTAGACCCCTTTTCAAATGGGGATTATTGAAACTCAAGAGGAAGTTACAAAAGTTATCACCCTTACAAATGGCGGGAAATATACCACGTGTATCAGTCCCTTTAGATGTGCTTGCACCTTTTGAGCGTTAAATCATTATACAAATTGAAAGCAGACGGCACTCTATTTTATTTCATTATTATTTTACGAAGAGAAAAGAATACGTTTCATGCTTTATGGTCACTGAAACAGAACATTACAAAAAACAAAACGTTCCAATGTCGTCTGCTGCTGTGAGGCTGCTGTTGCACTGGTACTTTAAGGGTTAATACAAAAGAACAATGCCTTCTCAAAATAATAAAACACTATCCATGGATAAGTTATGCTGTTATGCACCAATGCCAACTTTCTGCAGGTTGATTATTAATATGCAATTGCTGTGTGAATAACACGATAACATAAATTATCCACAACGCGAGAAAAAAGACCAGTATCATATGTACGAACAATAAAGATCTAAACCAATCTATTTTCACTAGATGTGGTGTTCGTACCGCGTGCTTCATTATAGTGCAATCTATATTTTATTTCTTTGGGATCATTGAGCCCATTGTGGTATCTTTGAAAATGGAGTTCTGCACAAGTTTGCGCTATAGAGCATAAGCAATGCTGCAAACGCCATAGCAGCTTATGAAACGTCTCAGTAAAACCGAGACTCCCATTTTATATCTGTAAGGTATTCTTTGTTTCCAAAGGCAACTTTTTATAGCTTTACTGTTCAAACTTTCGGAAATGCATGGTAAAGAATTTATGTGTCCCAATATATATGTTAAAAACGGTAGAAAGTTTCGTCATTAATTCAACTAACAAAGACACAAAGTGACATCCCAGTAAGCAGCCAATGTTAAACAACGTCGATTCAACGTTGATTCAACATAAATGATGTTGAATCTCAACATAAATGATGTTGAATCAACGTTGTAAATCGACGTTGTGAAGGTTTTGTGCCCGCCACACTATTTTTAAAAACGTCATTCCAACGTTGATTCGACGTCCACGTCCATGACGTTGAATCAACATTAAATCGACGTTATTTCAACGTTTAGCCTCCACTGGGATGATGTGTATTCAGTTCTTGATGGGGCAACATGAACGAACTACGATATAAGGGTTTTATTTTTGTATGTGTTAAAATGTTTGGCTATCCTCCATTGAAAGAATGACTGCGTAGGAATCATGGTATATATACTCTGAAATACGTTTACAATTACACGTAACCTGTCCTCCTCACCCGCTGCGATCTCCCATATTACAATACATGCATATAGTCGAAATGTGCGATTACGTTAATCAGATGTTTTCAGTTTTTAAATCCAATTTCAGTTTTGTTCTGTTATTTCTTTCAGTCTCTTTTGTACTACATTAATAGGTCTCTTTGGTACTCTCCCTTAAATGCGGAAAACATCATGAAAATATGCCTATATAATTTTGACCCCCTTAAACCCCACTTTTATATAGTAAAACTGAGGTAATGGGGGTATACATTATTCTGCTTAAAAACATAGATTGTGGGTACTCTTTAGAACCGCCTTGCCGAGGTGGTTCCAACGAGTACCCACAATCTATGTTTTGAGCAGAAATATGAAAAATATCAGAGTTTTTACCCGAAAATTTTCTAATTTTTTTAGGTACAATTTTCTACATATTTGAATAGGCGTGTTTCCGTAATGACAATCCGGGTGTCACTAATGGCGTCATGTTTGCATATGAGCATACGTAAATAAACAGTCTGCGTTCTGTTTTGAGCATTTTTTCTTTCTTTTTTTATGATTTTAACCTAACTACACAAGGTTTTGTATACTTAGAATTTGTTAAGTATTAAGTGGGTCTCTATAGAAACGTGCAGGTTTTCGCAAAATGCAATATATGTACGTCTGCTATACAGTTGTTTCATATACAGACATGTTCAGGCTTTCTTTTTATAGCGAACTAAATTGTGTATCTTTCCGATGCTACGGTCAGCAAAATTGAGTACTAGAGCCCGTACTAGAGTCCGCGCTTTAGTATCCAAACACTTGTTAGTATTTTGAGGCACGTACAAAGTATATATATATATATATATATATATATATATATATATATATATATATATATATATATATATATATATATATATATATATATATACAGGCGACTCTCGTTATCTCGAATTCCAAGGGACTCACTGAAACACCGAGATATCCGTACCTCGACATATCAGAGTTGAGAGAGTGAGGAAAGCAATAAATTGAACAACCACATTTAACAAATGAATATGTAATTTGACCCCTGAAGTTAGAAATATATATATATAATAATGTGGAAAAGAGGAAAAATTGCTCCTTTCTCCTCTTAAGGAGCAATTTCTCCTCTTTACCACATTATTTTGTTACCTATTGTCATAGTTTCATGTTAAAACAGGGACCAGATTTTCACTTCGAGATAAGCGGTAATTCGAAATAAGTGAGTTCGAGATAACGAGGTTCGACTGTATATATATATACATTTCGGAATGTGGTTTTACAACAAGATTTCAGTAAAGCCCCACCGCAAAATATAAGAGAATATCCAGTAAATATTCTTTCCTGTTGGCACCGGGGTACAATATTTCCTACAAAATTGCATGTGCACACGACAAAGACTCAGATTAGCTTGCGCATCCATGCTGTCTGATCAGAGTCTTCGCAGTGCACGCTATGGGTACCCAAGGATCAAAGGCGTCTTCAGGTGGACAGCGAAGACTCTGATAAGACTGTAAGGATGCGCAGGCTGACCCGAGTATTCGCTAGGCGCACATGTTGTCTTGTAGGAAATGTTGTTCCCAGACTCATTTTACCAAGAAAACACATAGTGTGGGAAGGTATTTGAAGTGCCTCGGCAAACATATATCGTGATGCAAATGCTCTTCAGTTTATCAATTTATCGATCAACCCTAAACTGTTCAGATTGCGGGCTGGTCCTAGTAAAAGGTACTATTTAATACGTTTTTCAAATAAACGTCAAAATGATTGCCTTTAAAAACAAAGAAGACTTTACAGATTAGAAAATGAGAATCTCGATTTCATTGAGACTCTTCATAAGCAGTAATGAAATTTGCAACACTTCTTAAGCCTTCTAAAGTATGTTTATATGTTCTTCAAACCTCTGATATTAAGTAGGAGAACAGCGAAGAATTGTCAGAGCTAAGCAGTGTAGTCTAGACCCCCGCTAGTCACCACTACGAAAACACGCCTTTTCAAATATATTGAAAATTTCAACACCAAAAACTGAAAGTTTTCAGTTAAAAATTCTGATATTTTTTCATATTTCTGCTCAAAACATAGCTTGTGGGTACTCGTTAGAACCGCCTCGTCGAGGCGGTTCTAACGAGGACCACAATCTATGTTTTTGAGCAGAAATAAGAACAATAATGTATTCCCCTGTAAACCCCAGTTTTACTATATAAAAGTGGGGTTTAAAGGGGTCAAAATTATTTAGGTATGTTTTCGTGATGCATACGTACTTTTTCCGATGTATGGCTAATTAAATGCAGAGACTGACAATACAGACAAAACGGTTTTGAATTCTGATGACGCAAAATTCCGTTTTGTTTCATAAACAACAAATGTGAGGTATTAAATTTTATGCGATTCCAGAGATGTTCTTTCAGCCATGAAAAATATATATTGAGAGTGTCGGTTTACTTTAAATTATTAAACGAATACATGTACAAATTAAATTGATTGTAAGAACTGTGCGGGTTTGCATTTTGCACTTATTGCCCTTGGGAACTTCGAGCCTGTTCTGATATTTTGGTCAATGGACATACGCTTAAGTCGGTGCCATGGGGCGCATTACGAAAATATGCCTATTCAAATATACTGAAAAAATTACCACCAAAAAATGAAAATTTTCATTTAAAAAAATCTGATATTTTTCATATTTCTGCTCAAAACAGAATGTGGGTACGCGTTAGAACCGCCTCAAAGAGACAGTTCTAACGCGTACCTACAATCTATGTTTTCGAGCAGAAAAAAAATAATGTATATTCCTATAAACCCCCATTTTTACTGTATAAAAGTGGGGTTTAAGGGGGTCAAAATCATATAGGCATTTCGCGATGGTATGCAGCACTGTAATTCAAATGAACCTGATTTACCATATTTTAAACACTGTTTCTCTTTCAAAATATATCACACCCAGTTACACCTTCTTCTGATTGTTAGATGAATGTCTTAGGTACTATACTATCACATTTGTCTCTCTTTCAAGAAAAGTATTACACCTGCAGCAACTTTGATTAAAATATTCAATTTTTGTTAATTTTGCATCTTGAAATTCAATAAAACCTGACATTTTTAGTCCTCATTTGGCGCGCATGTCAGAAGGTACGTTTTTTCACGTTGACCCATCCAGCAAATGCGCCTTGAATCTCTGTATCGTACGCAGATCTACGCAGAGGAGAGCATTTCATCAGAATGTACTTTCTGATCACCTCTGCGTGATGGTTCCTGGTTGGCTGAGAAAAGATCATTTGCAATCCGCTTAGTAGACTCCCATCCCCTTCTTGCTACTGTTCGGTAAACAAACTTAAATGAATTAGGAATATTAATGATTTTTTAATATGGGTTACAGAAGGATTCATGAATGATGAATCCCCGAATTTTTGAGTATTTCAAATTTAACGCCTTACCTCGTAAAATTTGCTGCCGGTTCCCAACAGGTACGAGCGTTCAAAATGCTAGTGATTTGCGTAACTGTTTACAGACTTGTCAAAAGCAATGATCTTTCAATGCACTGTACTGTGATATTACGGGTTAAATATGAGCTGGGACACAGCAGTTTCTATATGTGCGCCTAGCCAAGAATTAGATCCTAGGCTACCTACGGAGTACCCTGCGAAGACTCTGATCAAACAGCGCGTATGCGCAGGCTCAACTTAATCTTTTCTGAGCGCACATGAAGTCTAAAGGAAATTCGGTCAGTGTTCTATGTGTAAGATGACATACACGTAACAGAGCTACAGGTGGAGAAACGGACAGACGTATAGTGATGGGAACAATATTCGCACCTTTTCCTCTTACGTTTATATACATTTCTTAGCCATAATGCATTATTTTCAGCCCTTAGATATTAATATTTTCATATTTATCCACCAAGCATATGTTGTAGGTACACTTGCCATACGTTTAAAAAGCGAAATAGAAATTTATTTACGACGATGCCTCTATTGTTTAGAGGTACGCTATGGTATTCTCACCGTTACACTAAATGAAATGAGGGAGAATTTGGTAATTTAACTGCAATTGGACAGATCTATGCATTAAAAGGCTACAAGAAGTAACAACCTAATTTAAAAAAGTGTAAAATTCTAACAATACCCGCTCATAAGACATTTTCACACATACCCCTTTTTATACCCCGCCAGACGATAGTGGCGGGGTATTATGGTTTCACGTCGGACGTCCGTGTGTCCGTCCGTTGTATTGTCCGTCCGTCCGTTTTTCGTTTTCGGATGATTACTTGAGTAAACATCAATGGATTTTCACCAAACTTGGTATATGCACTGGTATTGCGGAGATCTGGTTTGGGATTGCTAATGGGCAAATTTCGTCAATTTTTTTACGAAGTTGTCTGCCTGCGACACATTAATGGCGGGGTATGATAGTTTAACGTTTTTATAATGGTATATATTTTTGGAGAACAAAGGCTGTACACATTTAGCCTAATCTTGGAAAATCGAGTTCTGCATACGCCGGTACTAGGGGCCGTACGCAGCCTTGTAAACAATATTGTCGTCACATGAATGGTCTCAATGTAACCGATACTCCGATTTGCGTTCTTTAATGTTTCTTTATTTTCAAGAGCTACTACACTGCTGTCATATTAAGGGTCTCAATGAAACCGATACTCTGATTTCCGTTCTTTTATGTGATTTTATTTCCAAGGGCAACTACACTGCTATCATATGAAGGCTCTCAATAAAACCGATACTCCGATTTCCGTTCTTTAATTTGTTCTTTATTTTCAAGGGCAATTACACTCCTGTTATATGAAGAGGCCTAAAGAAGCTCAAAGAAAGTAATACTCCGATTTCCGTTCTTTAATTTGTTCTTTATTTTCAAGGGCAACTACACTGCTGTCACATAAAGGTCTCGATTAAATCGAGTTTTCGATATCTGTTCATTTATTTGCTCATTATTTTCAATTATAAATACACTGCTGTCGTATAAAGGGTCTCAATGAAACCGATACTCCAATTTTCAGTCTTTTATCTGTTCTTTACTTTCAAGGGCAACTACATTACTGTCATATAAAAGGTCTCAATAAAACCGATACTACGATTTCAGTTTTTTCTATGTGATTTTATTTTCAAGGGCAACTTCACGGTTGTCATATGAATATGGCCAATGAAATCGACACTCCGATTTCCGTTCTTTTATTTGTTCTTTATTTTCAAGGGCAACTCTACTGCGGACATATGAAAGGTTTTTATGAAACCGATACTCCGATTTCGGTTATTTTATGCGTTCCATATTTTCAAGGGCAACTACACTGCTGTATTATGAAGGCTCTCAATGAAAACGATACTTCGATTTCCGTTCTTCAATTTTGTTTTACATTTTTATTTTTACTTTCAAGGGCAACTTCACTGATGACATACGAAAGGTCTCGATGAAAGTAGTTGCGGTCATGGTACCAAAGCCATAATCCAAACTCATAAATCCATAAACGAATGACGAATCAGAATATTCAGACCAACAGACATGGACCCCAGAATGAAACCGATATTCCGATTTCTATTCATTTGTTTGTTCTCTATTTTCAAGGAAAACTTCACTGCTGTCATTTGAATGGTCTCGATAAAACCGATACTCCGATTTTTGTTCTTTTATGTGTTCTTTCTTTCAAGGGCAACTACACTGCTGTCATATAAAAGGTCTCAATAAAACCGATACTACGATTTCAGTTTTTTCTATGTGATTTTATTTTCAAGGGCAACTTCAATGTTGTCATATGAATACGGCCAATGAAATCGACACTCCGATTCCCGTTCTTTTATTTGTTCTTTTTTTTTTTCAAGGGCAACTTCACTGTTGACATATAAAAGGTCTTTATGAAACCGATACTTCGATTTCCGTTATTTTATGTGTTCCATATTTTCAAGGGCAGCTACACTGCTGTCATATGATTGCTCTCAATGAAACCGATACTTCGATTTCCGTTCTTCAATTTTGTTTTACTTTTTTTTTTTATTTTCAAGGGCAACTTCACTGATGACATTCGAAAGGTCTCGATGAAATCGATATTCCGATTTGCATTGATTTGTTTGTTCTCTATTTTCAAGGAAAACTTCACTGCTGTCATTTGAATGGTCTCGATAAAACCGATACTCCGATTTTTATTCTTTTATGTGTTCTTTCTTTCAAGGGCAACTACACTGCTGCCATATGAATGATCTCGATAAAACCGATACTACGATTTCCGTTCATTTATGTGATTTTATTTCAAGGGCAACTTTACTGCTGACATATGAAGAGGGCCAATGAAACCGACACTCCGATTTCAGTTCTTTACTTTGTTCTTTATTTTCAAGGGCAACTTCACTGCTGACATATGAAAGGTCAATGAAACCGATACTCCGATTTCCGTTCTTAATGTGTTCTATATTTTCAAGGACAACTACAATGCTGTCATATGAAGGTTCTCAATGAGACCGATACTCCATTTCCGTTCTTTTACTTTTTTTTCAAGGGCAACTTCACTGCTGTCATATGAAGAGGCTCAATGACACCGACACTCTAATTTTCGTTCTTTTATTTGTTCTTTATTCTCAATGGCAATTACTCTGCTGTCATATGAAGGATCTTAATAAAACTGATACTCCGACTTCCGTTCTCTTATGTGTTCTGTATTTTTAAGAGCTACTAGACTGCTGCATGTGGAGGGGCTGAATGAATTCGAGAATCTAATTTTTATTCTTTTATATGTCCTTTGCTCCCAGGGGCAGCCTGCATAGCAGGGGCTTGGTCTGCAGGAAAGCAAGCAGAAAATCACAAATTTGTTTTGTAACTGCACTGCTACATATGATAGATCTCAATGAAACTGAGACTCTAATTTCCATTATTTTATGTGTCCTTTGTTCCCCAAGGCAACCTGCATAGCAGGAGCTTGGTATGGAGGAAAGCGAGCAGACAGCCTCAAACTTAATATTATTATTATTTTTGACAACAATAATGATAATAATAGTAATAATAACACTGATAATAATACTAATGATGATGATAATAATAATAACAATAATGATTGTGAAAATATCGATTTCCTGTGCTCTAATGGAAACACTGGCCTTTATCCTTTAAAACTGATTGTTACCTTTATACTTGCATATTCGCAATAAG
Organism: Anodontia alba; assembly: GCA_964016985.1. NCBI lineage: Eukaryota > Metazoa > Mollusca > Bivalvia > Lucinida > Lucinidae > Anodontia > Anodontia alba. Next base: position 85,121,269 of record OZ024822.1, read on the forward strand.
TTTGTCGACTTGTTTCAGATTTACAAAGCCAATCGTAATCAACCATACAAAACGTTTCATAGAGTTCAAGTAATTGTATGAACCCTTGAAGTGCCAAATCACAATGGCAGCATGCAACACTTTCATATTTGTTTTTATTTTTCGTAGAAAAAAGTTTCATAGAAAATGTCTTGACATTTCATGTGAATCGCCTGCCAAGCAGACGATTCACATTAAATATCAAGACTTATTTTCTGTGAAATATAAAAAGATTTCATCAGCTTCAACATTTGCTTGGCGCTTCACAATACCAAATACCAAATGACATGTCATCTGTTACGCAAAAACTATGAAATGCTATTAATAATTTAATTTAATTAGTTTTCAACAGGTTCTCGGATTCAAATGAGTATTAGTATAAATATTCGATATGTGTATCTTCGAAGAGAATTGTAAGACTGAAGCAAGGTGCTTTCTCTTCGAAGCTGGTTGAGAACTGAGCCTTGATCAAGGTGCTTTCTTTTAGGATGCAGATATTTTCATATATTTATTTTTTATGCTGTATTCATCTCTGTTCTTCTACATCGTGTGATATCAACGCGGATAAACTAGTTTCCAAGGGGAAGAAACTGGTAGGATTTCAGTTTTGGTCAGCACCAACGACAAACTTCATGTCATGCGTCAAAGCATGTGTAAGGGTTAGACTGTGCACCTCTGTAAACTATGATATCTCAACCAAGTTCTGTGATCTTAACAAGGTCTCATCTACAAACCATCCTGAATCTGTCAAGAATTCTGCTGACGTGTTACATTCAAACATCGCAGGATGGCCACCAAAGGTAAGTGCGATTTATAAAACTATAATTACTCTGAAGATTTGGATACCAGTTATTCCTGTACTTACGCTAAAATAATTCATCATGTCCATTTGTCTACCATTACGAAAACACGCATATTCAAAAATAAAATTTCAACACCAAAATCTAAAAGTTTTCAGATAAAAAATTCTGATATGTATCATATGACTGCTCAAAACATAGATTGTGGGTACTCGTTAGAACCGCCTCGGTGAGGAGGATCTAACGAGTACCCACAATCTATGTTTTGAGCAAAAAAATGAAAAATATCAGAATGTTTTAACTGAAATTTCTTCTGACTGTTCTAAGACGTAGGTCCCGGTGTTAGTCTTACTCTTAGTTGGTTTGCGGTTTATTCTACGGGGCTATGTGTTTTCAGTCTTGCCTTGTGTTATTTCTGTTATTTTGTTCATATGTTTTTCAGTCCTTTTACCAGTGCGATTACCTCACTTGGGGAAGAGAGAGCTAATCTTAGTGTTTTTCGTACGCTTGTTCGATTTGCGCTTGTTTGGTTTTGTCTGTTTCCTCTTCCTGTTGGTGTCTGGGAAGGGCTGCGGCTTGTGATAGTGGCACTCCCTGGACTTTTCTCTTACCTTTTTCGTGTATGGTATTTGCTTTGTTATTATTTGGTCCTCGCCTCTCCTTTTTTTGATGCCTCGAGAAGGCTGTTCTTCGTGAGTGTAATATTTCCTGGGTATCTTCACTAAATTTTATGAAAAAGTGTACACACTGGCTGAAAAATACTATGTAGCATATACTTTGATATAAAAAAAAAAAAAAAAAAAAAAAAAAAAAAAAACTGTACTTTTATGGTTATTTGTTCGAGTACACACCGATTTAAGTCCGAATATGTTGGGTAAATATAGTATAAAAATTAATTTCCCCGATGACCTATAAAATCATTTTCAAGTAGTAACTTTTTTTTCCATGAAATTTTGCACATTAGTGTGTCACCTGGTATAGCTATATGATACACTTGTACTGCGGCCTCGGTGGCTCAGTTGGATGCGCCGTCTGACTGGAGACCAGGAGGTCGCGGGTTCAACCCCCGCCGAGGTCGACAACATTCTTTCGTGGAGATTGATCATGAAATATTTTCTACGGTCATTCTCTCCCTTCCGCTGATTCAAGAAGGGCAGTTGTCAGTTTCTGGCGAAAGAATGTGCACAATACTGGTTAACCGCTTAGAGGACTAAGCCTGCCCAGTAAACGTGTGGTTAGGTAAACTGACCGCGCTCGACATGACCCCACTGGGTTGACTGGGCCGTAAAACCTCAACACAAACAAACAAACACTTGTACTGCCTTACGGTACAAGCCGGCTTTTTATAGCGACGTGGTAGAGTGTCCGCCTGTCACGCAGACGGTCTGGGTTCAAACCCCGGTCGTGGCATAATTTTTTTTCACCTGTTACAAGTGTATAAATAAATATTTAGTCTTACAGTAAAAAGAAATTTTGCATGTGCCCCGAAAATTTATTTTTATAGGCTGATTTTGTCAAAAAAAAAAAAAAAAAAAAAAAAAAGAAACTGTGCTTTTATGGTTATTTGTTCGAGTACACACCGATTTAAGTCCGAATATGTTGGGTAATAGTATAAAAATTAATTTCCCCGATGACCTATAAAATCATTTTCAAGTAGTAACTTTTTTTTCCATGAAATTTTGCACATTAGTGTGTCACCTGGTATAGCTATATGATACACTTGTACTGCGGCCTCGGTGGCTCAGTTGGATGCGCCGTCTGACTGGAGACCAGGAGGTCGCGGGTTCAACCCCCGCCGAGGTCGACAACATTCTTTCGTGGAGATTGATCATGAAATATTTTCTACGGTCATTCTCTCCCTTCCGCTGATTCAAGAAGGGCAGTTGTCAGTTGTGCACAATACTGGTTAACCGCTTAGAGGACTAAGCCTGCCCAGTAAACGTGTGGTTAGGTAAACTGACCGCGCTCGACATGACCCCACTGGGTTGACTGGGCCGTAAAACCTCAACACAAACAAACAAACACTTGTACTGCCTTACGGTACAAGCCGGCTTTTTATAGCGACGTGGTAGAGTGTCCGCCTGTCACGCAGACGGTCTGGGTTCAAACCCCGGTCGTGGCATAATTTTTTTTTCACCTGTTACAAGTGTATAAATAAATATTTAGTCTTACAGTAAAAAGAAATTTTGCATGTGCCCCGAAAATTTATTTTTATAGGCTGATTTTGTTAAAAAAAAAAAAAAAAACAAAAAAACTTGATTTCTCCTTTTAGCTATACCGCGAACGATCAGCTGATCGCCAGTCAACTGAAATCACCGCATATCCTACCTTTATCATGTTGTCAGCGATAAATTCTTCTCCATGTATAATACATGTTGTGCTGTAGGATATAATCCATTTTTACGGCAATACTTACTACACTTAAATACGCGAAAATGTTGTTTAATGCGAGAAAAGTCATAGATTAAATATGGCGGCTAAAATGCAGATCAATCACGCATTCATCCGTGTCAGTGTCGTAAAAAAATGTATCCTTCTATTTCATTGGCTATACGATTCATTACAGCCAATGAGATCGCTTGCGGCGGCTGACTGGCTTTCCATGTTTGCAGCGGAACGTATCTGATCATCATAATTTTCGGAAACCAGGCTGGCAATGGACATAAATAAGCGTTGGTTTTCGGGTTCAACATTAAGCCGATACACTCCGTTGTAGATTTGGGAAACCAGTCAGCCGCATGCAAATTCTTCTGCATAGTATGTGAGAGACTCACGATACCTATAGTACGAGCTTAAGCTTAAGCTTCGCCACCTACTGCGCAGGTCGCTTAAGCTCGTTATTAAACATTACCAGGGTTTCTTCTATCCCTGTAATGAAAACTCGCTCTGTTTGAAAGAGAAATATCATAGAAATATCAATTTCTGTTATGAATGCGAACTATGAATTGTATGAGGTATATATTTATATGTATATATAATGAACACTAGGTCACAACGCAGACTTGTGGACCTCTGGATAGGCTAAATCATTCCAAATACCACTCTAGTTTGAAATAAGGTACATTTCAAACTAATATGCATACAGTCGTTTAAGGAAATAAGACATAGAGTTTCTAGAAATACGAACTGAGAATAGAAAACCTAACACATAAGAATTTTACCATGACAAAGACATATTGGTCCCTCAAGGGCCCCGTATTAATTACATTACACTACCAAGCACACATTCTTGTTTTAATCAGAAAACCTGCACATTCCAAACAACTTAGCATGCACATTTTAATGAAATCAGATGAGAGGCCTCCAGAATATAAATGAACACCTTCTCCAATTCTAGTTTGAGTCAGGATACATGCTAAACTAATAAGCTTGATCATTTCAAATAATTTAATACTACAAAAATGATACCTATAAGATTCGAATTTTACCATAATAACTTCATATTGCTTCTTCATTAGTCCCATGCAAAGAAATTTTATCCTATTTAATTTCGTTCTTATTTGAGTGAGGGTGCCTTTCAAACTAATGATCATGATTGTTTCAAAGAAGTAAGCAGCAGAGTCTCAAAAATAGTAATTGAAACAAAAATGAATCTAACTGCACCAGTAATGACCCAAAGGGTCTCTGCCATATTAAAGGCACATTACCCTTCATTGACTCATTAGTAGGAAAAGTTACACTTCCTTCCACCATTCTGATTTGAATCAAACTTTGTTAAGCTTGTTTAAACCAAACAAAATCATCAGTATTACATTTACTTTGTTACAGGTAAGTCATTTGTGACCCAAGATAATCCACTTGAAATTGTAAGGCAGAAAGATGTGGGTGAGATAATGTGATATCAAGTATATACCGAAATGGCAAGATAAGCAAAAGTAAATAGTTAACATCAATATTTTAGGCCTTTTGAGGTAATTCCTGGTGCAGTCAATAGAGGTTCTAAGAATTAAACACAAACAGCAATGCTATTGTCATATAAACATTATCTATTAATGATATGCTTTAACAAGCCAGTTCATGATCATCAAACATGCAAAAGAATCATATTTTCCGATTGTCCTATTTTTTATATGTTATATTTGAATGTTTATCTTGTACAAAACTTCGAAAAGCATTTGTGTTGCAATTTATTTTGGGTTCCTACACAGTTTGACTGGACTATTCTGTGGCTGAATCCTTTGCCTGTGGCCTTTCCTGAGTAACATTTTCTATCCATTTTTAATCAAAAGATAACAACCTCTGTAAATAAGGTCTTCCCATGAGTTCTGTGGAACAAGGTTACATGCCCATTTATTTTCAGGGAACAAGGGAACATTGGCAAATATTTTTAAGGGAACAAGCAAATTAATTTATTTTTGGGAACAGGGAACGTGAAAATTTGAAAATCACTTTAGAGAACAAGTAAAGTTGTCCAATTATTTTAGGGAACAATGGAACACGGTGCTCCTTGGGAGGGTCTCATAATTGTCCACTAAGCCAATATGCAACAAAGACTTAGCTTCAGATTAAGAGTTTGGTTTGGTAGACTTTCAGTCAGGTAAAAAAGCAACAAATAGCAAAAGCATGGCCTGAAAGGTAGGACAGGATAAACAAACAGAGACTCACGAAAACAATGTCATTACAAGTTGAAAATTTGTAAAGCTAGCAGCTGATCAAATATGCAACAAAGACCTGGTTTCACGTCATTCCAGGTTTTTAGACCGTCAGAAATGTAGAAAAGCAACTTAGGCAAAAGCAAGGCGAAAACGCAATTTATAATCCCCAAAACCTGTCTCTAGGCAAACATGCAATAAAAACCTGTCTTCAAGCCAGGGCTTTTAATGTTGACAGACTGATTCCTAAGTAACAATTTCAGCGAATGAAATAAACCGAGCTCATCCATAAATGTACGAGTTGTGAGGTCATACGATAAATACCATCCCGTTTGCAGATTCGTACTTGTTTTCAATATAAAAATCAGACGGGTTGGATTTGGAAACAAAGAACATTATAGAAAGAAAATGGGAGTCTCGGTTTTATTGAGACTCTTCACAAAAGTAATGAAGTTAGCAACACCGCTTACGACCGCTAGCGTATACATTAGTAGAACTCCATTTTCAAAGAAAACACAATGAGCTCAATGATCCCAAAGGAAATAGAAATATAATCTGCACTATGGTGTATGTGGAGACGTTCTACCGCAGCTACACGACAATAAACACCAGCTGCACGAAGGTAAAATAAAAATCTGAAAGGTTGCCTTTAGCAACAAAGAAGCCTGCATAAAAGTAACCTTAAACCACAAATTTATTCAACGTCTCGATAACCGGCGTATCATCTGCTCTACGTACAGTTACAGTACCAGAAAAGCAATATATAATGGGCAGAGACTAGTGTTGCCACTGATGATCGATTATAATCAATCATCACTCACTTTTGCCTCTTGTGACTGATCGGAAAGATTTTTATAATCGACTAATCGGAAACTTCTATTTTTAGAAACATATCTTTCTCTCGTTTTATTTTTATAGGCAAGTTATAAAGAATTGAAGTTCATATCTGCTGTCTATTTGGGTCACCATAGATGTGCGGTCAATAAAAGTGAAAAATTGATAAAATAGCCTTAAAATGTGAACCAAAAGTACTGATATTTTTCTTTTTTCTCCATGAAAACATATGTTTTAGGTTCTCATTAGAATGAGTACCCACAACATATGTTTTCATGGAGAAATAAGAAAAATATTATCTGAATATCCCTCTTATTGATCTGGAGCAATGAATAAGTATCCGGAAGAGGGCTAGATAAAGAGTGAATATATTTTCTTTCTCTCTTTTTTTTTTTTTTTTTTTTTTTTTTTTTTTTGATATGTACATTTTGGTGATGAAAGCAAAGACATTTTTAAGTAAATAAGTAAAATCAGAAACTGATACAGTCTGAGCCACGTCAAGTTCCTAACATCAAAGGGATAGACAGGCAAATACAATTAAATAAATTAAATAGTCCCCCCAAAAAAAGCAAAAAAGAAAAAAAAAGAACAGATGGCAAGCAGTGTTGGCAGCTCTTTCCCAAAAAAATGATGACAACTCTGTTACCCAAACATAACTGAATATACCTTAAACTCACATAATTGTTAAAAGAAGTTTTTGTAAACGAAATACTACAGATTATTTATCAAAACATTTAAACCCTATTTAGCGTCCCCTACGATCTGATTTTTTATATAGAGTATCCCAAAATGAATATTTCGGTAAGCAGTAGCAGACGATAGCTCCGCCCGGCCAAACGAAATTATACTACTAAACCTATAACCATATGCTTCATAATGATTCAGAATTTATATTGTGAAAATATCGTACTAGTTCATATAGCGAAGGACGCAAGAGTTGGCGAGTGCGCAATATGATCGAGTGTCGAATATTTCACTTGCATGACGGACAACTCTTGCTTTAGGCTTTTAATAGTTATCTCCTCTGAACGGATTTCTAATCCAAATACTTGTGCACTTCATTATTTTTTAATGATTTGAAATATTTTAATAATGTTTGGTAGATATATAGATACGGACCAGTAGGTCTGTCACGTGCAAGAGCGACAGCTCTGACTTTATTCGTTATGTACTTTTCTTCCTTAAATCTGAAAGCTTGTGCAGCCCATAACTCCCATACTGTTTGATATAGTTCTATAATATTTGATAGGGACATATATCAGATCAAGTAGGAGTGTCGCATGCGAGAAGGGCAAGTTTTGCTCTGTTGATATTTTACCGCCAATAAACTTACAGCAAATACCTTTACATTTTTAAAGCATTTATATTTTGTTATCGTTTCTGAATATGTACACTCAGAAATTCAAAGTTTTCGCAAATATTGTGTATCCTGTACAATTTATCACATCAAAAGTCACTAATAGATGATTTTAGACAAAAAAAAAATAAACTAGACAAAGTGCCCAGTGGGACACGTATATCCCCGACCAGAGCTACCGCCACTTTTTAAAGAGCACAAAGTATGCAACTTTGACTCTGGAAATGGCAGTTGTATGCTATGTTATAACATTGAAATAATTTAATCACACATAATATGAAGCCCTTGATTTGACCTCAAAGGTCAGGCACATATGCAGGGATTGAGCTAAATAAAATTTAAGCCCTATAACTATCACCATATACAAGTGAAATCAATCAGTCTTTATAATACGAGCAAAAATAACATTTGTATGAAAAGTCTGTGACTTTGACTTAAAAGCCATGCCCCAGCTCGGGAATGGTGCGGAGAAAAACTTTAGACCTATATATACCATCATGATTAATATTAATGAAACCAACGAAAGGGTCTTCATAATACAGCTATATAAATTTTGATAAACATTTTAACGTGACATGCCTACTCAATGTCCTCTACATATTGGTAAAGTATCACAAAAATATCTTAAAGAATTGCTAGAGTTATTGACCACACAATATTTAAATAACCAAGGGAGAAAACTGCAGAATGGAGTCAGTTAGAGTTGTCATTCTTGAATTAATACGTCTACTCAATGTCCTCTACATATTGGTGAAGTGTCATGAAAATATCTTAAAGTATTTTAAAGTTATGGTTCGCACAAAATTTTGACAATTTTTGGAGACTAGAGGAGATAATTCATGGACCAAGTCAGTTAGAGTTGTCATTCTCGTAGCCGACACCCCTACCAAATGCCCTCCACAATCTGACAGAGTTTCTTGAAAATAGCTCAAAGAGTATAGGAGTTATGGGTGAACAATAATGCATTTATGCACAGACAGATGGATGGATAGATTCCATGCTGACAGCTATATCCCCTAAACCTATCAGTCGGAGGATAACGGAATTCAACCAAAGGTCTTGATGATATAGCTATATAAACTTAGATGCAAAAATTTTTACTTTTATATGAAAATTCTGTGACCTTGACCTCAAGGTTATACCCTGGGAGGGGGATCAAGCTGAGTAAAACTCCAGCCCTATATCAACCAACATGTAAAATAGAAATGAAATTCCTCAAAGGGTCTTGATGGTATAGCTATACAAACTTAAACACAATAATTTTGACTTTGTATGAAAACTCTAAGTCCGTGACCTTGACCCCAAGGTTATTCCCTGGGGTAGGGTCGGTGCTGATAAAAACTTTAGACCTATATCTACCATCAGGCCAAATATGAATGGAATCCATCGAAGGGTCTTCATAATATAAGGTCTCTAAACTTTAACGTAAAACTTTGACCCTACGACAAAACTTAAGTACGAACTAATAAAGCTTCTATGGGCGGACAATCGAACAAATTCCTTGCTGAAAGCTATATCCCCTAAACCTTTCACTTAGGGGATAATGGAATTCAACAAAAGGTCTTGATGATATGGCTATATAAACTTAAACGCAAAAAGTTTTACTTCTATATGAAAATGTTAAGTCTGTGACCTTGACCTCGGTCACATCCGAGACGGAGATCGTGCTGAGTAAGACTCTAGACCTATATTTACCAACATGTCAAATATAAATGAAAATTCTCAAAGGGTCTTGATGATATAGCTATATAAACCTAAACACAAAAAAAAAGTTTGACTTTTTTATGAAAATTGCAAGTCCGTGACCTTGACTCCAAGGTCACCGCTAGGGTGGGGATGATGCTGATAAATAGTTTAGACCTATATCTACCATCAGGCCAAATATAAATGAAATCCATCAAAGAGTCTTTAAAATATGAGGTCTTATAAACTTTAACGCAAACCCTTTGACCTTGTGTGAAGGAAAGACTAACGAACGAACAAACGTACGTACGAACGAACGAACGGACGAACGGAAAAGCAGAAACTATATGCCCTCACATACTTCGTATGTCGGGGGTATATAATAATTAAATAAAGAACATGCAAAAAATCATTTACAGTACACCTGTTAGTTCTCGCTTATTATTTTGGTTCATTTAATACCCTCTTTGCATCTTTTTACTTTGTGCGTTTCAATATTTCCATCATATCTTATTGAAATATACACCAAACTTAGAAAGTGGCTGTTCGTTCGGATAATTTGCCATTTCTGCTGATGTCTAGTTTTATTATTTATGGGAGAATCATAAGAAACACATTACCAGATTTGTTGAACTGCCATTAACTTAGCATCGCTTTTAATTACACTTGCCGTAAAACCACAACCCTTCCATAGTACCTGCCAAGGGTTGAATCATATGAAATGACAACAGAAAATATAAAAGTTGATATCTGAGCTACTTTAGCTATAACGAAAGTCACAGGAGCGTCACGTTTGTTACAAACTCATTTATTCCAGCATTACGAAAACAGGCCTATTCAAATATATTGAAATTTCAACACCAAAAAATGAAAATTTTTAGATAAAAATTCTTATATTATTCATATTTATGCTCAAAACATAGATTGTGGGTACTCGATATAACCGCCTCAGCGAAGCGATTCAAACGAGTACCCACAATCTTATTTAGCGGAAATAAGAAAATTAATGTATACCCCTGTAAACTCCAGTTTAACTATATAAAATGGGCTTTAAAGGGGGCAAAATTATATAGGTATGTTTTCGTGATGGAGTGTTGTTTTGATATTTATATCCTCCGCAAAATTAATTAGAATAAGTATTCTAATACTCAAAGTTTCACTCAAATAACTCATGCTCGAAATGAGGTTCTTAGCAATCTGCACAAGCAGTGAGAAAATAATATACATGCTTATCATTTAGATATATGATCATAGCACTGCCAGTACTAGTGGATCGATTGTCTCCGAATGCAGGCTGGGAAGATGGTCCGGAACGGGGACTTAAGAATGTTTTACTTAATCCTTGACTTCCTGATATTTAAGCAACTCAAGCAGACCCTGATTAAACGCCAGTGTGATATTTTATGAAACAGACTTTATCGTAGCACCGCTGTCGAAATAGACAAACGCCGCCCGGTTTCTATTAGAATAGCCTCGCAAAAAATGTGAAAATTTGAAAATGGTCATAACACTTAAACCATTAGGACCTGACAATGCGAAAAATGTGAAAATTTGAAAATGGCCATAACACTCAAATCGTTAGAACTTGCACCAAGGTATGACAACCTACATGTGGATAAGCCTGGTACTCGCGTCTGTGTCACGGATCCCTATATACAGGAACGACAGTATTCTACAAAAGGTACCAGCCTACCATGTGGGTACCCATATTTCTAAAATGACGTTAACGTCCTGTCTTTCCATCACGAAATAATGCGGTTCGCGCACTTTACCCAACGGTTGACTGGATTTGGCAGTTGGTGCAGAGCACATGTTTGGTACAACATGACAAACGTTGCCGTCGCTGTGACGCTAAAATGTCTTAACTATGTGTGCCTGACATAGTTATAAGTAAAAAATATTTTTGTTGACAATTTTAGAGAGTGTAACAATTTCATAATTGCGACTTTGAGCAAAAACTGCCCCAGTAACAGAAACTGCACGTGTTTTGCGCTCCTTCGCTAACGTTGCCGTCGATGTGACGTTACTATGATAAGTGTCTGTACGTGTCTGACATTATAATGATTGCAAAAAAAAAATATTTGGCAATTTAATAGAGTGAAAAATGTTTCCTCCGTGTTACCAATATGCTTGCAGAATTCTTTCGGTTACTGCCAAGAACAGACGAGCGTTTACGAGAAAGTACGAATGAGCCACCACAGCGCCTCAGTGCGAGCATAATTGGAACTACATGTTGTAAAAGCGGAAGAAGAAGTGAAGAAACCAAGGCAAATTCAAGAATCAGAAGACTAAAATGCATATCATATTATACATGCATATCATAATGTACTGCTGCACAGTTTTAGCCGATTACAGCGTAATAGAAGATCTAATAGAATATCCAAACTGTAAAAACGAGAGACATATCATCAAAATGTTGCATAGTTGAGTTTTTACCTAAACACTGTTCCATATGATTTGATGCAAAACCGTTTGTCATAACTACCGTCGCACCTAGAGTTTTTTTTCTTCATTGGTTGAAGAAAATTTCGGAAATTTAAATTTCCCTACAATAAAAAGGGTTGCAGATTATGCAAAAATCTAATAGGATATGTCTATCAGAAATAATTATTTTCATATAAAAATCAATCAGTCGACTGTAAAGAACCACTCCGAAAAATAAAACAAGCTAAACAACGTCTTTCTGAGTGATGTCGAAAGGACAGTATATAGCACTTGCATTTATATGACCATGCTATTCTAATAAACGATATGCGGTCACTACACACAAAGACGACGTGTTATAAATTTAGTGAGATATTTTTAGTAGTCTGAATCACAGTTAGATGAAGCTCTACAGTAGTGTTCAAATACATGAACTATTATTAATATATTAAGGAAATATTATTTTGAGTACCATGACAATTAAAGACCAAATATATCAGTGAAGATCATAACTCAAGAAGAGGCGCTTATTTCAACAACAAAAATGTTGGTATTTGTCTTATTTCTCCACAAAATATAATTTGTGGTACTCATTAGAAGCGCCTTGACAAGGCGCTTCTAATGAATACCCACAACATACGGCTTCCTGGAGAAATGAGAAAAATAGTCCTCCTGGAGCTAAGAAGATACCCCGGAAATGCCACAATCACGAAGCACAACCTTCCGGAGGCACTCTTAGAAGAAGCGATGAGAAGCAGACAGTGACACAACAAACGCCACATAACAAAATACCGACGCACAAACAAAACAGAACTGCAACAGAGGAACTGCTGAGTCTGCGCTGTGCACATATTTCCCAAACACACCCTCTTGCATCTTTGTCAAGGCGTATCTGTTAATCTATTTGTGTCTAGCGTACTCTTCTACTATGACTCTTTGAACCGGTCTATTTGCAACAGCATTGTGACATTGTTTTATAGAAATTCATGAATTTAATGTAAACAGTGTAGACGCTGATCAGATGCCGCGTTCAGTGGCGTCTGACCTGGGTCTGCACTGTTTTGCTAGTGTCCCATGTATGGGGCGCTATAGTTAAATGGGTTAATATGAGGGGCGGTCGGAAATTATCCGGACTTATCATGCTCCTGTTTTTTAACGCGCAGCTACCTACCATATATAATATACATGAGCGAAAGCTACTTTTAATTACCTATAAGTCGATTAGTTTATTTTTAGTGAGAAGTATGTATACACGAAGTTTTGAGCAGTTAAGGTTCTAGTTTTGCAAATATTTGAGATTTCAGTAAAATTGTTTTTCTTTTTTTTTTTTATCCGATCTCTATGAATTTTTACTGTATATTTTTAAAGGCTTTCTGAACACATATACATTGATTTGGACGAAAGAAATATATTTTAAAACAAAATTTTATTCTTCAAACTTTTGTTAACTTTTGACGGAAAAATAGCAAAAACGAGGATGATCTTTCTGATTATAAGATATGGGTTGCTTAGAAAGTAGTGTTAAAATACGTATCCTATCATTTTCAAGATAAAAATTGGCTTAAAAAATGTTCTACTGATGCAAGTTTGGTTGTATCCAAAATTGATAATAAACTTTAAAATAGTATACTTTCTTTGTAATGCTTGAAACTACCCCTTGAGTATTTTTAGTCATGCAAAATCCCCAATGTCAAAGATACATTTTCTCGTTTTTTGGACTCATCATCCTATGATTTATACAGATACTGCCCAGAGATAATTTGAACATAATGCTAAAATGTGAATACTAATAAGTTATTAATTTCAAGTTTCTATGCATGTTAGCATAATACCAAGTCACGACAGGAAAAAAAGATAAAAAGTAACGGGCCTTTAAAAAAAAAAAAAAAAAAAAAAAAAAAAAAAACGTTCTAAGGCGGTGGTCCCGGTGTTAGTCTTTCTCTTTGTTGCTTTGTGGTTTATTCTACGAGGCGATTTGTTCTATGTTTTACCATGTGTCATTTTGTTCTTGGTTCTTGTGTTTTTCAGTCCTTTTAGTATTGCAATTACCTCGCTTGGGGAAGAGAGAGCTAATCTTAGTGCTTTTCGTACGTTTGTTCGATTTGTGCTTGTTTGGATTTGTCGGTTTCCTCTTCCTCTTGGTGTCTGGGAAGGGCTGCGGTTTGTGATTGTGGCACTCCCTGGACTTTTCTCTAATCTTTTTTTGCTTTTGTGCCCTTAAGTTACCACCCGAATCAATAATCTTAAACATAAATCTAAAATAAAAGCCAGAACTTGCATTCAGCACTGTAGCTGAAGTAGTATTTTATTATCATATAATTATATCACCTAAAATGTGGGAAATTGGTATGTTGGTTAGCCATACATTATTAAGTGGTCAGGTGCCTAAAATGAAGAATGAAAGGGTCATGTTGGTGTTACAGAATTTAAGGGATAAACGGGATAAAAAAAAAGTGCTGGGCCATTAGGTAGGTATGAAACAAACACGACCTGTAGAAATTCAGGATGTTTTAACCACAAAAGAAAGCATTACTTTGTTAATTCAACAGAGAAACATTATAGATCTCACGTTATCCCACATAACTGGAATTTTTCATTAAAATTCAAACAAATATATGCTAAGTGCCAGAAGAGTTTAGATTGTTTTACCAGCTGGTTATATGATGTACATGTACAGTTCAACATCAAAATTTTGAGATCCATATTTACTGCAGCTGCGACAAAATGTTTTTGACGAGTTGTCCTCTACCCTAATTTGATTTAGCCCCAAGTCATTTTAGGGAGACATCAGGATCTTATCGATCGTTACAATATGCATGTTACCAGACTTATTTCGCATGTTTTTACCACAAAGCGGACGTAGATATGCAGACTTTCGAAGTCCTAGTACTACTCTTTTCTCCCATCTTTTCCCTTCATTTCTTGGTTTGGGCTCATAGGAATTGGGGCGGGTGGATTGGAACATGTTTACCACTTAATTCTTACTTTACCAGAGGCGTGGTTACACGTTTCCTTTGGGGTATTTTAGGATATTTGTCGAAAACTCATGCTGTTTGTCATTTGTCTATCAGTTTTCTTTATGGCTTTGGTACCCCGATCACACACTTCTTTTAAACCAACCCCTTCAAAATAGTGTAACCTATGAAATGCACGTTTCAGTATATGGTTAAAGAAGTGTTAGGTAGCTTAATTTAGGTAGGTCAGAGTGGTAGAGAAGTATGATATAAAGGATATGATTAGGTGTCTTAGAAAAGGGGGCGGTACAGTAGGATATGGTAAGGTAGAGTAAGACTCGTCATGACATAAACGACTCGCCTAATAAGGCCAAAACAACACAACCCTAGTATTAGGCCGAAACTACACAAGCAAAACTACCCAGGGCCAACGCGGCTACTCACTTTTTTCAAATCCTGACTAAAGGCCTATACATATTCAGATTAAATCCTTATGCTATTTGCAGATTAATGGGATCGGCTCAAAATGAGAGAAATTATATTCAAGGACTGATTTGAAAACAAATACATGACCTGGGCTGGTACTAACTGTTATATAAACTAACATCTACCAATGTTGATATTCTGCTAAGCTAGTAAAGTTGTTTTTGGCCATGAGGTCAACAGCTGATCATACTTCTTAGCAAGAAAAGTTTCAAAACATCTGACCTATTTCTCTGTGACATGTGCCTGTATACAGCTATATATCTGTAAACAGCCTTACCATTGTTCTTGTCAAGTTTAGCTTCTGAGACAAGTTTTCATATAATATAAACACCATACTATACATATTTCATGACATCAAAGAATATAGATGTTAAATTATTTTTTTCCAAGTAAACTATATGTTTTTCTTTTCTTTCCGTCGTAATTTGAGTGATTTAAAAAAATATGACTTAACCCCAAAAATCTCATTTATGTCAAAATGTATCTTTTCAAAATTAAGGAGAACAGTGAAGAATCACTTTACATCAGCAGCTGGAGTAAGTTTCTCGAAATAGTTAGGTATATCCATAAAATTATGGACAAGAGAACACATTTTTTACTTATAGCCCAAACACGGTAGGCGACTCTAAACTGAAGGAACAGGGATCTGTAATAAAAGTCCTGCTTTTAGAGGGTGAAAAACCCTGCCATAATTTTTAAAGATTGCAGATTTTTTTTTCTAAAGCCTGCATATTCCGTTCAACCTTTTATAACTGGGTTTTAAATTTTAAGAAGGGCAGGACAAGCCAGAGAGACAAACCTAGGCAAGGGAGGCCCGCTGAGGCAGTGACCCTTACAATGGTGGCGAATGTTGAGGTTTGTGTCAACAAATATCACAATCTGTTACTGCAGGAGGTAGCTAATCAGTTTAGCATCGGTAAAGCGTCGGTGCATAAGATTTTAGACGAAAACGTAGGTATGAGCAAGGTTAATTCCGGATGGGTGCCGAAACAGCTGACAGAAGACCAAAAGACATCCAAGGTGACCATAGTAAAGGAGCATTCTGGGCGTTTTAACCATGATAAAAATAGGTTTTCGAACTAAATTGTCAATAGGGATGAAATGTGGGTTCATTATACTGAATCAGAAACAAAAGTTTAGTCAAAATAGTGAAAACGAGCTTCCTAAGAAGTTTGTCTCCATCTGCTGGCAGGGTTTTAATGTTTGATACTTTTTGGGATTAACATGGAAAAATGCTAGCTCATTTCATGCCAGAAGGTCGAACTCTGACTGCTAGATACTATTCAGAAGCTAGCCCAGAAAAACAAAATTTAAATGTTCTTCTTTTGCATTACAGGTCCGCTCTCTTACTGCTTCATCTACAGTAGACTTTCACGTTGCAATTGTTATCACACCATTCGTACAGCCCAGACATTGTCCTAAAGACTTTTATATGTTTTCAAATCTAAAAAAGACTCGCTGCAAACAAATATGAGATCTGAGCGGCTTTTATTTCAGTTGTAAATCAGTACCTCAGCAGTATGTCTACTTCATGGTTTGCAGAGGGAATACAAAAGCTCCCACCACGAAGAAGGCAAAACTGTATAAATGTACGTGGGGAATACTTTGAAAAAGAAATTTAAGAGAGAGAGAGAGAGAGAGAGAGAGAGAGAGAAATCCGGATATTTTCTGATTGCCCCTCGTATGTTATTATTATTATTATTGATATTATTATTATTATTATTACTTTAGATCGATCCCGATTGCTTTGGACGGCCTTGTGCTGATAATGAAGTCTGTGTTCCTGGTAATACACTCGGCAGTAACACCTGTGGCTCATACAGCTGTATGAAATTCAGTAAGTATAAGGGAATGTCAGTAAGAGTAACAGAATTTCAGTTAATGTAAAGGAACGTCAATAAGGGTGACGGAATGTCAGTAAGTGGATTTGAACGGAGTGACATACACTTCTTTTGAGTTTGCACCATATTTTACGGGGGAGACAACTTTTGTGTCTTCTCGTTTGTTTTGGTTTAAACATACCTTATTCAGAACTGTTATTAAATAACACATATTGTAAACAACTAAAAGAAAGATAGTTTCTCTATTTAAAATGCATCTCTGTTTTCATTTGCTTTACTGCACACCAAGCCCCTACTGATAATGGAGCGCATTCTAAAAGCAATATTTTCTCCTATTTTTTATCATGTTCCTTGAGAGAAAAAACATGGATTAGCAGAGTAAACACGTATTTACATAGGCATAATGAAGATAAAGCAGTCAAGCTGTTGTAAACTGTAGGTTAAGGTGAATGGATGCACTTTCAAGGAAGGCAAGTTTGTCAAAGAGGCTTCTATTTTGTCAAAGAGGCTTCTATTTTATTTCCTTTGGTATCATTGAGCCCATTCTGGTTATTTTGAAAATCGAATACCGCTAAAGCCGGCGCTTGGGTGGGGTGGGGGCGTATGCAGCCTCGCAAACTACAGTGCATATGAATAGACTCAATCAAACTTATTCTCCGATTTTCGTGGTTTTGTGTGTTCTTTGTTTCTAAAGGCAATCCTTTTTTGACTTTTATTTTGTCCCCTTTCTGAAAAAGGGTCAACTCTAAAAGGAAAGATTTTGTTCTACTGGAGCTGGTGTTGTGCCGTGTAGCTGCCATTAAAAGTCTCTCCCCGCCTACCTCCCCCCACTCATCTCCACCCCACCCCCGTACATCATCATAGAGCAGGTTATATTTTATTTCCTTTTGGATCATTGACCCCATCCTGGTTATTTTGAAAATCGAATTCCGCTTAAGCCGGTGCTGGGGGCGTATGCAGCCTCGCAAACTACAGTGTTGCATATAAAATGACTCAATCAAACCGATTCTCCGGTTTTGTGTGTTCTTTGTTTTAAAAGGCAATCCTTTTTGACTTTTATTTAGTCTCCCTTCTGAAAAAGGTTCAACTCTAAAAGGAAAGAATTTGCTCCAAGGGGGAGCAAATGTTTTCCGTTTAGAATTGACCCTTTTTCAGAAGAACGTTGGTGTGCCGTAAAGCAAACAGGAAGTCACAAACATTGTCTCCTGTAGCGGACATGGCATTTAATCAACCAAGTGTATTCAATCCCCTTGAGGAGAATGAATACATATGAAACAGTAAATGGAGCGCATTCTAAAAGCAATATTTTCTCATGTTTTTATTATGTTCCTTGAAAGAAAAAACATGGATTAGCAGAGTAAATAATGAAGATAAAGCAGTCAAGGTATTGTAAACTGTGGGTTAAGGTGAATGGATGCACTTTCAAGGAAGGCAATTTTGTCAAAGAGGCTTCTATTTTACTTCCTTTGGTATCATTGAGCCCACCCTGGTTATTTCGAAAATCGAATACCGCTAAAGCCGGCGCTAGGGGGTTGGGGGGCGCATGCAGCCTCGCAAACTACAGTGTTGCATATGAATAGACTCAATCAAATCGAGTCTCCGATTTTCGTGGTTTTGTGTTTTTTTTTTTGTTTCCAAAGGCAATCCTTTTTTACTTTTATTTTACTCTACTGAAGCTGGTGTTGTGCGTGTGGCTGCCATAAAAAGTCCCCCTCCTCTCCCCCGTACATCATCATAGTGCAGGTTATATTTTTATTTCCTTTTGGATCATTGACCCCATCCTGGTTATTTTGAAAATCGAATACTGCTTAAGCCGGTGCTAGGGGCATATGCAGCCTCGCAGACTACAGTGTTGCATATGAAATGACTCAATCAAAATATAGGCTTCAAATTATAAGGTAAAATCACTGAAGCATGAAAATAAGCTCACAATGACCTTGACCTTATTACACTGAATGTTGATGTGATAAACATGTCTGATGCCCATCCTTCTTTAATAAGAAGTTGTTTGTAGAAACAAACTGCAATATATTACTTTATTGGGGTGTCCTAGATTTTGACCTCTAGCATCGCCCTGGGGCATAACTCAGGGGTTCATAGATATAGAATGGAAGAGAACCCTCCCAGGTACCCCATACCAAATATAAAAAGTTTTTGATCAGTGGCTGCTGAGTTATAAGTAATCAAAAAAATTCGAAGTAAAACTTGATTATAGAAAGGGTTAACAGACGGAATCACACCCGGACAGACGGAAGGACAGACGGACGGACAGACAAAAACTATATACCCCTTCGGAAGTATGCCGAAGATACCCCTTCGGCATACGAATGCCGAAGGGTATAATAAGAGGTTGTTTGTATAAATAAACTGCAAAATACTTCTTCATTGGGGTGTCCTAGATTTTGACTCCTAGCTCCGCCCTGGGGCATGACCCAGGGGTTCATACAGGTATAAGGGAAACGAACCCTCCCAGGTACCCCCATACGAAATATGAAAAGTTTGTAATTAGTGGCTGCAGAATTATAAGTAATCAAAAAACTTCGAAGTAAAACTTGGTTATAGAAAATCACATTCGGACGGACGGAAGGACGGACGGACAGACGGACAGACAGACGAAGTGGCTAGTGGAACGGACGAAAACTATATACCCCTTTGGCATACGAAGTATGCCGGGGGTATAACAAATGGGTTAAGCCGGACTCTATTAGAAAGATACCGGAAAGGCTCAGGCATCCGAATAGAAATAAAAATGAAAACTGTATTTTAGATCGATCCCGATTGCTTTGGACGGCCTTGTGCTGATATTGGTCTATGTACCCGGTCAGATACTCGGCAGTAATACCTGTGGCTTATACGGCTGTTTGAAATTCAGTTAGTGTAACAGAATGTCAGTAAGAGTAAAAGAATGTCAGTAAATGAAATGGAATGTCAGTAAAGGGTGATGGAATGTCAGTAAGTGGAATTGAACGAGATATCATACACCATATATTGCACCATATATAACGGGGGAAACAACTTTTGTCTTCTCATTTGTTTTGGTTTAAACATACCTTATTCAGAACTGTTATTAAATAACACATATTGTAAACAACTAAAAGAAATATAGTTTTTCTGTTTAAAATGCATCTCTGTTTTCATTTGCTTTACTGCACACCAAGCCCCTACTGATAACGGAGCCTATTCTAAAAGCAATATTTTTCCTGTTTTTTATTACGCTCGTATGTTCCTTGAGAGAAAAAATCATGGATTAGCAGAGTAAACACGTATTTCCATAGGCATAACGAAGATAAAGCAGTAAAGTTATTGTAAACTTTAGGTTAAGGTGAATGAATGCACTTTCAATGAAGGCAATTTTGTCAAAGAGGCTTCTATTTTATTTCCTTTGGTATCATTTAGCCCATCCTGGTTATTTTGAAAATCAAATACCGCTAAAGCCGGCGCTAGGGTGGATGGAGCCACATGCAGCCTCGCAAACTACAGTGTTGCATATGAATAGACTCAATCGAACCGATTCTCCGATTTTCGTGGTTTTGTGTGCTTTTTGTTTCAAAGACAATCCTTTTTGACTTTTATTTTACTCCTGAAGCTAGTGTTGTGCCGTGTGGCTACCATAAAAAGTCCCACCGCCCCACCCCACCACGTACATCATCATAGTGCAGGTCATTTTTTATTTCCTTTTGGACCATTGACCCCATCATTGTTATTTTGAAAATCAAATACCGCTTACGCCGGTGCTAGAGGCGTATGCAGCCTCGCAAACTACAGTGTTGCATATGAAATGACTCAATCAAACTGATTCTCCGGTTTTCATGGTTTTGTGTGTTTCAAAAGGCAACCCTTTTATGACTTTTATTTTGTCTCCCTTCTGAAAAAGGGTCAATTCTTAAAGGAAAGAATTTGCTCGCAAATGTTTTCTTTTTAGAGTTGACACTTAGAGCCTTGGCGTGCCGCAAAGCAAACAGGACGACACAAACATTGTCTCCTGTAGCGGACATGGCAATAAATCTACCAAGTGTATTCATTCCCCTTGAGGAGAATGAAAACATATTAAACAGTTAACGTTCATTTGCAAACTGAGACGACTTTCGCGGACATAAAGTTGCTTATAGTTTAAATCATAACCACTTTGGCTGTCCTAAGTTGAGTTCTGATTTAGCGCCAAATTATAAACATTTGTTCGGTCCGCATAGAGGTCCTCCGTTTCAGTAGTGAAACATCACAGTAACACACTCATCTTGATGCATGACGGACTACCGTAAATAACTTCTAAACGGAATGACCATTGGGAGCAACAAAAACACTCATAAAACTAACAACAGCTGAAGTATCAAGTTTTCTGGGCCAGCCCAGATACTTTCGGCCAAAAGGACTTCATTAGTGACACTCATATAAATTTTTAAAACTCCCGAAATCGGCTAGATGAATACACAAAAATAGAAATTACAAACCTCTTAAAGGACCAAATAAATATAAACTACGCTTGAATGTAGTACGGAGAGACGTTTCTCGGACACCACGTGGCACTAAAACCAGCAATATTAAGGATAAATATATTCTAAACGCCATATTTTTTTTCGGAGCAATGAATACTGATAAGCTGTAAAAATCTGGTAATGTTGTCAAAATACTGAAGTGTCTACTTTGTTTTAAAGGGGATTTAGATTTTTGTTGATTATTTGTTGTATTTGCAAATGTGGCCTTATTATGGCTTTCTGTCTTTGTTCCCTGGCATGTCTGAGGGCGTGGTTTACTGATTTTGAGTAGTCTTTTGAATTTGGTAAATTTGGTAAGGCAAAAGAGGAGTTAGTGAGGAATTACCTACTAAACTGAACACTTCAATGTTTGGATAGACCAGCATACATATTTCTTATGGTGTGGACTATTTCAACTAAAATCTCACACATAATTAAAATTTAATCTATGTGTTTTAGACCTTGTCCTTTGGAAACCAATTAAATGTTGATTTCTATAAATTTATATTTGATATGAACATTGAATTCTAGAAAGTGAACTTTAATTAAAATTGTTGAACCTTTATACTGTCTCGTGTGTTTTCATGTATGAAACTTCTTAAATACTGCAATCCCGGACTTTGATAATACACTCGAAAAACTTAAAATAGTGTAAAGTACACTAGGTTATGCGATGTTTTAGTACTCTGTTCCTAGTGATTTAATTTGTCAGTTTTGATTAGTTGACAGAAAATAATTACGATTTTTATCAAGCATGTAACTATATTGTCAAAACATGAGCCGCAGTGTGAGAAAACGTACCTTCTGATATATGAACCCAACAAAGACTCAAATCAGCCTGCGTATCTGCGTGGTCTGATCAGAGTCTTCGTTGTCCATTTGAACAAATTTTGAATCCTTTGCTATCCAAAATGCGCGCGGTTGTAATTCTGATCCGACTGCGGAATACACAGGCTGATCTGAATCGTCGCTGGGCGCACATGTCCCAAGATAAGTTTGCTGATGTTGCGGCTCAAATGATGAATGAAGGAATGGATCAGCCTCGTTTTTGTTCATTTTAGAAGTGACAAAACCAAAAAATACGCCATCTCCATCGACGCCTACAAAGGCAGCTACCACAGTGACACAGGCATCTGCCACTCCGACACCAGCACCCACCACAGCGGCATCTAAGGGTACAAGTCAGACACAGTCATCTCCACAACCATCGACGGAGACGACGACAGAGGGTACGGTTTCAACACAAGCTTCTAACCAAGCAACCACAGTTGAATCCGCCACAGGTTTGTAATATGGATAGGCTTAACTTATAGGTAGAAATTAACCTATAAAGGTGGCATTGGAAAAAAAGAAATTTTAAAAGAACGGAAATCGGAGTCTCGGTTTCATCGAGACGCTTCATATGACAGCGTTGTAGTTTGCAATCGTTTGTAGAGCTGCAAGCGTCTTCTAAACATCGGTTTAACCCGTATATGCCTAGTGTCCCATAAAAGGGACACTAGTATATAGTGTAGACCCAGGTCAAACGCCACAAAACGCGGTGTCTGATCAGAATCTACACTGTTTTTATTATTTACGGGAATTTTTATAATAAATGATAATACTAAAACGAAAAACAGACACCCCTTAAATTGGAAATGGACTTGTCCAAAGAGAAAGATAGAAGATTCCATTAGGAACAAATCGGTTAAGCGGAACTCTGTTTGAAACATACCGGAAAGGCTCAGTGAACCCCAATGGAAATAAAAATGAAAACTGTATTTTAGGGCGATCCCGATTGCTTTGGATGGCCTTGTGCTGATAATGTGTACCTGGTTAGGTACTCAACAGGAACACCGATGGCTCTTACAGCTGTATGAAAGTCAGTAAGTGTAAAGAAATGTCAGTAAGAGTAATAGAATTTCTGTAAGTGTAATTGTTCGTCAGTAAGGGTGATGGAATGCTGTTAAGTGGAATTGAACGGGGTACCATACACTTTTTAGGGTTTGTACTATATTTTACGGGGGAGACAACTTATGTGTCCTCTCATTTGTTTTGGTTTAAACATACCTTATTCAAAACTGTTATTAAATAACTCATATTGTAAACAACTAAACGAAATATACTTTCTCTATTTAAAATGCATCTCCGTTTCCATTTGCTTTCCTGCACACCAATTCCCTACTGATAATGGAGCCCATTACAAACGCAATATTTCTGCGTTTGTTTCCTGTTCATTGTGGAAAAAACATGGATTAGCATAGTATGTACATATTTACATAGGCATGTTAATGTAAAGCAGTCAAGCCATTGTATACTGTAGCTTAAGGTGAATAGATGAACGTTTAAAGAAGTCAATTTTGTCAAAGAGCTTATAATTTAATTTGCTTTGAGCTCATCCTGGTTATTTTGAAATACCGCTTAAGCCGGCGTTAGGGGCCGTATGCAGCCTCGAAAACTACATTATTGAATTTGAAGAGACTCAATCAAACTGAGTCTATGATTTTCGTGGTTTTGTGTGTTCTTTGTTTTCAAAGACATTTTTGTACTTTTATTTTACTCTACTGTAGCTGATACATCATCATACTGCAGGTTATATTCAGTTTCCTTTGGAATCATTGAGCCAATCCCGGTTATTTTGAAAATAGAATACCGCTTAAGCCGCCGCTAGTGGGGAGGTGGGTGCGTATGGAGCCTCGCAAACTACAGTGTTGCATATGAAGAGACAATCAAAATCGAGTCTCCGATTTGTGTTTTTTGTGTGTTCGTTGTTTCCAAAGGCAATCCTTTTTTTTTTACTTTTTCTGTCTCCCTCCTGAAAAGGGGTCAACTCTGAAAGGAAAAAGTTTGCTCCCTGGGGAAGAAAGTTCTTTCCTTTTAGGATACACCCCTTTTAAGAAGAGACTTGGCGTGCCGTAAAGCTAACAGAAAGTCACAAACATTGTCTGCTTTAGCGGATATGGCAATAATCTACCAAGTGTTTTCAATCCCCATATGAAACAGTTATCGTTCATTTTGCAAAATGAGACGACTTTCGCGGATATAAAATTGCTTATAGTTTAAATTATAACCACTTTGGCTGTCCTAAGTTCTGATGTAACGCCAAATTATAAATATATGTTCGGTCCGTATAGAGGTCTCCACTTCATTAGTGAACCATAACAGTGACACACCCATGTTGATGCATGACGGACTACCGTAAATAAATTCTAAACGGAATGACCATTGGGAGCAACAAAAACACTCATAAAACTAACAACAGCTGAAGTATCAAGTTTTCTGGGCCAGCCCAGATACTTTCGGCCAAAAGGACTTCATTAATGACACTCATATAAATTTTTAAAACTCCCGAAATCGGTTAGATGAATACACAAAAATAGAAATTACAAACCTCTTAAAGGACCAAATAAATATAAACTACGCTTGAATGTAGTACGGAGAGACGTTTCTCGGACACCACGTGGCACTAAAACCTGCTGTAGTAAGGATACATATATTCTAAACGGCATTACTTTTTTCGGAGCAATGAATACTGTTAAGCTGTAAAAATCTGGTAATGTTGTCAAACTACTACATATGTCTACTTTGTTTTAAAGGAGATTTAGATTTTTGTTGATTATTTGTTGTATTCGAAAATATGACCTTATTATGGCTTTCTGTCTTTGTTCCCTGGCATGTCTGAGGGCTTGGTTTACTGATTTTGAGTAGTCTTTTGAATTTGGTAAATTTGGTAAGGAAAAGGAGGAGTTCGTTGGGAATAACATACTAAACTGAACTGTGCATTGCTTGGATAGACCAGCATACATATTTCTTATGGTGTGGACTATTTCAACTAAAATCTCACACATAATTAAAATTTAATCTATGTGTTTTAGACATTTTAGAAACCTATTAAATGTTGATTTCTATGAATTTATATTTGATATGAACATTGAATTCTAGAACGTGAACTTTAATTAAAATTGTTGAACCTTTATACTGCCTCGTGTGTTATCATGTATGAAACATCTTAAATACTGCAATCCCGGACTTTAATAATATACCCGAAAAACTTAAAATAGTGTAAAGTACACTAGGTTATACGATGTTTTAGTACTCTGTTCCTAGTGATTTAATTTGTCAGTTTTGATTAGTTGACATAAAATAATTGCGATTTTGATCAAGCATGTAACTATATTGTCAAAACATGAGCCGCAGTGTGAGAAAACGTACCTTCTGATATATGAACCCAACAAAGACTCAAATCAGCCTGCGTATCTGCGTAGTCTGATCAGAGCCTTCTTTGTCCGTTTGAACAAATTTTGAATCCTTCGCTACCCAAAATGCGCGCGGTAGTAATTCTGATCCGACTGCGGAATGCCCAGGCTGATCTGAATCTTCGCTGGGCGCACATGTCCCAAGATACGTTTGCTGATGTTGCGGCTCAAATGATGAATGAAGGAATGGATCAGCCTCGTTTTTGTTCATTTTAGAAGTGACAAAAAATACGCGATTGCCAGCGACGCCTACAAAGGCAGCTACCACAGTGACACAAGCATCTGCCACTCCGACACCAGCACCCACCACAGCGGCATCTAAGGGTACAAGTAAGACACAGTCATCTCCACAACCATCGACGGAGACGCCGACAGAGGGTACGGTTTCAACACAAGCTTCTAACCAAGCAACCACAGTTGAATCCGCCACAGGTTTGTAATATGGATAGGCTTAACTTATAGGTAGAAAGTAACCTATAAAGGTTGGCACTGGAAAAAAAGAAATTTTAAAAGAATGGAAATCGGAGTCTCGGTTTCATCGAGACGCTTCATATGACAGCGTTGTAGTTTGCAATCGTTTGTAGAGCTGCAAGCGTCTTCTAAACATCGGTTTAACCCGTATATGCCTAGTGTCCCATAAAAGCGACACTAGTATATAGTAAAGACCCAGGTCAGACGCAACAAAACGCGAAGTCTGATCAGAATCTACACTGTTTTTATTATTTACGGGAATTTTTATAATAAATGATAATACTAAAACGAAAAACAGATACCCCTTAAATTGGAAATGGACTTGTCCAAAGAGAAAGATAGAAGATTCCATTAGAAACAAATCGGTTAAGCGGAACTCTGTTTGAAACATACCGGAAAGGCTGTGATCCCAATGGAAATAAAAATCAAAATTGTATTTTAGGGCGATCCCGACTGCTTTGGATGGCCTTGTGCTGATAATGAGGTCTGTGGATCTGGTTAGGTACTCAACAGGAACACCGATGGCTCTTACAGCTGTATGAAAGTCAGTAAGTGTAAAGAAATGTCAGTAAGAGTAATAGAATTTCTGTAAGTGTAATTGTTCATCAGTAAGGGTGATGGAATGCTGTTAAGTGGAATTGAACGGGGTACCATACACTTTTTTGGGTTTGTACTATATTTTACGGGGGAGACAACTTATGTGTCCTCTCATTTGTTTTGGTTTAAACATACCTTATTGAGAACTGTTATTAAATAACACATATTGTAAACAACTAAACGAAATATAGTTTCTCTATTTAAAATGCATTTCCGTTTCCATTTGCTTTCCTGCACACCAATTCCTTACTGATAATGGAGCCCATTCCAAACGCAATATTTCTGCGTTTGTTTCCTGTTCATTGTGGAAAAAACATGGATTAGCAGAGTATGTTCATATTTACATAGGCATGTTAATGTAAAGCAGTCAAGCCATTGTATACTGTAGCTTAAGGTGAATAGATGAACTTTTAAGGAAGGCAGTTTTGTCAAAGAGGCTTATAATTTATTTTGCTTTGAGCTCATCCTGGTTATTTTGAAATACGGAAGCCGGCGTTAGGGGCCGTATGCAGCCTCGAAAACTACATTATTGAATAAGAAGAGACTCAATCAAACCGAGTCTATGATTTTCGTGGTTTCGTGTGTTCTTTGTTTTCAAAGACATTTTTTACTTTTACTTTTATTTTACTCTACTGTAGCTGATGTTGTGCCGTGTGTCGGCCGTAAAAAGTCTCCCATACATCATTATACTGCAGGTTATATTCAATTTCCTTTGGAATCATTGAGCCAATCCCGGTTATTTTGAAAATTGAATACCGCTTAAGCCGCCGCTAGTGGGGAGATGGGGACGTATGGAGCCTCGCAAACTACAGTGTTGCATATGAAGAGACAATCAAAATCGAGTCTCCGATTTGTGTTTTTTGTGTGTTCGTTGTTTCCAAAGGCAATCCTTTTTTTTTACTTTTTCTGTCTCCCTCCTGAAAAAGGGTCAACTCTGAAAGGAAAAATTTTGCTCCCTGGGGGAGAAAGGTCTATCCTTTTAGGACAGACCCCTTTTAAGAAGAGACTTGGCGTGCCGTAAAGCTAACAGAAAGTCACAAACATTGTCTACTTTAGCGGATATGGCAATAAATCTACCAAGTGTTTTCAATCCCCTTGAGGTGAATGGAAACATATGAAACAGTTATCGTTCATTTTGCAAAATGAGATGACTTTCGCGGATATAAAGTTGCTTATAGTTTAAATTATAACCACTTTGGCTGTCCTAAGTTCTGATGTAGCGCCAAATTATAAATATATGTTCGGTCCGTATAGAGGTCTCCACTTCATTAGTGAACCATAACAGTGGCACACTCATGTTGATGCATGACGGACTACCGTAAATAAATTCTAAACGGAATGACCATTGGGAGCAACAAAAACACTCATAAAACTAACAACAGCTGAAGTATCAAGTTTTCTGGGCCAGCCCAGATACTTTCGGCCAAAAAGGACTTCATTAGTGACACTCATATAAATTTTTAAAACTCCCGAAATCGGCTAGATGAATACACAAAAATAGAAATTACAAACCTCTTAAAGGACCAAATAAATATAAACTACGATTGAGTGTAGTACGGAGAGACGTTTCTCTGACACCACGTGGCACTAAAACCAGCTATAGTAAGGATAAATATATTCTAAACGGCATAACTTTTTTCGGAGCAATGAATACTGTTAAGCTGTAAAAATCTGGTAATGTTGTCAAAATACTACATATGTCTACTTTGTTTTAAAGGAGATTTAGATTTTTGTTGATTATTTGTTGTATTCGCAAATATGGCCTTATTATGGCTTTCTGTCTTTGTTCCCTGGCATGTCTGAGGGCTTGGTTTACTGATTTTGAGTAGTCTTTTGAATTTGGTAAATTTGGTAAGGAAAAGGAGGAGTTAGTGATGAATTACCTACTAAACTGAACACTTCGATGCTTGGATAGACCAGCATACATATTTCTTATGGTGTGGACTATTTCAACTACAATCTCACACATAATTAATATTTAATCTATGTGGTTTAGACATTGTCCTTTGGAAACCTATTAAATGTTGATTTCTATGAATTTATATTTGATATGAACATTGAATTCTAGAAAGTGAACTTTAATTAAAATTGTTGAACCTTTATACTGTCTCGTGTGTTTTCATGTATGAAACTTCTTAAATACTGCAATCCCGGACTTTAATAATACACTCGAAAACCTTAAAATAGTGTAAAGTACACTAGGTTATGCGATGTTTTAGTACTCTGTTCCTAGTGATTTAATTTGTCAGTTTTGATTAGTTGACAGAAAATAATTGCGATTTTGATCAAGCATGTAACTATATTGTCAAAACATGAGCCGTAGTGTGAGAAAACGTACCTTCTGATATATGAACCCAACAAAGACTCAAATCAGCCTGCGTATCTGCGAGGTCTGATCAGAGTCATCGTTGTCCGTTTGAACAAATTTTGAATCCTTCGCTACCCAAAATGCGCGCGGTAGTAATTCTGATCCGACTGCGGAATGCCCAGGCTGATCTGAATCTTCGCTGGGCGCACAAGTCCCAAGACAGGTTTGCTGATGTTGCGGCTCAAATGATGAATGAAGGAATGGATCAACCTCGTTTTTGTTCATTTTAGAAATGACAGAAAATACGCCATCTCCAGCGACGCCTACAAAGGCAGCTACCACAGTGACACAAGCATCTGCCACTCCGACACCAGCACCCACCACAGCGGCATCTAAGGGTACAAGTCAGACACAGTCATCTCCACAACCATCGACGGAGACGCTGACAGAGGGTACGGTTTCAACACAAGCTTCTAATCAAGCAACCACAGTTGAATCCGCCACAGGTTTGTAATATGGATAGGCTTAACTTATAGGTAGAAAGTAACCTATAAAGGTTGGCACTGGAAAAAAAGAAATTTTAAAAGAATGGAAATCGGAGTCTCGGTTTCATCGAGACGCTTCATATGACAGCGTTGTAGTTTGAAATCGTTTGTAGAGCTGCAAGCGTCTTCTAAACATCGGTTTAACCCGTATATGCCTAGTGTCCCATAAAAGGGACACTAGTATATAGTGTAGACCCAGGTCAGACGCCACAAAACGCGGTGTCTGATCAGAATCTACACTGTTTTTATTATTTACGGGAATTTTTATAATAAATGATAATACTAAAACGAAAAACAGACACCCCTTAAATTGGAAATGGACTTGTCCAAAGAGAAAGATAGAAGATTCCATTAGGAACAAATCGGTTAAGCGGAATTCTGTTTGAAACATACCGGAAAGGCTCAGTGATCCCAATGGAAATAAAAATGAAAACTGTATTTTAGGGCGATCCCGATTGCTTTGGATGGCCTTGTGCTGATAATGAGGTCTGTGTATCTGGTTAGGTACCCAACAGGAACACCGATGGCTCTTACAGCTGTATGAAAGTCAGTAAGTGTAAAGAAATGTCAGTAAGAGTAATAGAATTTCTGTAAGTGTAATTGTTCGTCAGTAAGGGTGATGGAGTGCTGTTGTGGAATTGAACGGGGTACCATACACGTTTTAAAGTTTGTACTGTATTTTACGGGGGAGACAACTTATGTGTCCTCTTATTTGTTTTGGTTTAAACATACCTTATTCAGAACTGTTATTAAATAACACATATTGTAAACAACTAAACGAAATATAGTTTCTCTATTTAAAATGCATCTCCGTTTCCATTTGCTTTCCTGCACACCAATTCCCTACTGATAATGGAGCCCATTCCAAACGCAATATTTCTGCGTTTGTTTCCTGTTCATTGTGGAAAAAACATGGATTAGCAGAGTATGTACATATTTACATAGGCATGTTAATGTCAAGCAGTCAAGCCATTGTATACTGCAGCTTAAGGTGAATAGATGGACTTTTAAGGAAGGCAGTTTTGTCAAAGAGGCTTATAATTTATTTTGCTTTGAGCTCATCCTGGTTATTTTGAAATACCGAAGCCGGCGTTAGGGGTCGTATGCAGCCTCGAAAACTACATTATTGAATATGAAGAGACTCAATCAAACCGAGTATGATTTTCGTGGTTTTGTGTGTTCTTTGTTTTCAAAGACATTTTTTACTTTTATTTTACTCTACAGTAGCTTATGTTGTGCCGTGTGTCGGCCGTAAAAAGTCTCCTCATACATTATCATACTGCAGGTTATATTCAATTTCCTTTGGAATCATTGAGCCAATCCCGGTTATTTTGAAAATCGAATACCGCTTATGCCGCCGCTAGTGGGGAGGTGGGGGCGTATGCAGCATCGCAAACTACAGTCTTGCATATGATGAGACAATCAAAATCGAGTCTCCGATTTGTGTTTTTGTGTGTTCGTTGTTTCCAAAGGCAATCACTTTTTTTTTTTTACTTTTTCTGTCTCCCTCCTGAAAAAGGGTCAACTCTGAAAGGAAAAAATTTGCTCCCTGGGGGAGAAAGATCTTTCCTTTTAGGACAGACCCCTTTTAAGAAGAGACTTGGCGTGCCGTAAAGCTAACAGAAAGTCACAAACATTGTCTACTTTAGCGGATATGGCAATAAATCTACCAAGTGTTTTCAATCCCCTTGAGGTGAATGGATACATATGAAACAGTTATCGTTCATTTTGCAAAATGAGACGACTTTCTCGGATATAAAGTTGCTTATAGTTTAAATTATAACCACTTTGGCTGTCCTAAGTTCTGATTAAGAGCCAAATTATAAATATATGTTCGGTCCGTATAGAGGTCTCCACTTCATTAGTGAACCATAACAGTGACACACTCATGTTGATGCATGACGGACTACCGTAAATAAATTCTAAACGGAATGACCATTGGGAGCAACAAAAACACTTATAAAACTGAAAACAGCTGAAGTATCAAGTTTTCTGGGCCAGCCCAGATACTTTCGGCCAAAAGGACTTCATTAGTGACACTCATATAAATTTTTAAAACTCCCGAAATCGGCTAGATGAATACACAAAAATAGAAATTACAAACCTCTTAAAGGACCAAATAAATATAAACTACGCTTGAGTGTAGTACGGAGAGACGTTTCTCGGACACCACGTGGCACTAAAACCAGCTGTAGTAAGGATAAATATATTCTAAACGCCAAAATTTTTTTCGGAGCAATGAATACTGTTAAGCTGTAAAAGTCTGGTAATGTTGTCAAAATACTACATATGTCTATTTTGTTTTAAAGGAGATTTAGATTTTTGTTGATTATTTGTTGTATTCGCAAATATGGCCTTATTATGGCTTTCTGTCTTTGTTCCCTGGCATGTCTGAGGGCGTGGTTTACTGATTTTGAGTAGTCTTTTGAATTTGGTAAATTTGGTAAGGAAAAGGAGGAGTTAGTGAGGAATTACCTACTAAACATAACACTTCAATGCTTGGATAGACCAGCATACATATTTCTTATGGTGTGGTCTATTTCAACTAAAATCTCACACATAATTAATATTTAATCTATGTGGTTTAGACACTGTCCTTTGGAAACCAATTAAATGTTGATTTCTATGAATTTATATTTGATATGAACATTGAATTCTAGAAAGTGAACTTTAATTAAACTTGTTGACCCTTTATACTGTCTCGTGTGTTTTCATGTATGAAACTTCTTAAATACTGCAATCCCGGACTTTAATAATACACTCGAAAACCTTAAAATAGTGTAAAGTACACTAGGTTATGCGATGTTTTAGTACTCTGTTCCTAGTGATTTAATTTGTCAGTTTTGTCTTCTTGCTTTTAAAGTGAATAGATATTCGTGGTAGATGGCTTGCCATTTCCGGCAAGGTAGACAATTTCTGAGAATTTATGTTTGCTTTACTGGAAACTAAGCACATCCTGATAAAATGCCTATTCTATAAAGAGAGATTTGTCTCCTCTGAGAGCAGATCCTTTCCGTATGAAGTAGACTCCTATTCAGAAAGGGAAAAGCAGTTTTAATAGAGCTCCCACCCCTGAAATCGTACGCGTCAAAGAGAGAGTACTCTACGATGACTTTCGTTTTTTATGATAACTGAGCGTAACGTGTACCATGCTATGTGAGCACAACTACATGCGGTATTCCTATATATTTAATTTTCTGATGGTTACCCTGCCTTATTGTTAAGACAAATGTTTAAGCAAATATCTAAAACAACTAAATCATCCGGATCACTTAGCTATTATAACATCGCACACTGCAAACATATAATTGATACAGTCAATAAATCACGATGCTTTCAAGACTCCGAACCTCTGTTCTTAGACTTTCCTCAGATCTTATAATAAATTTATGGTCTGAGACCCAAGTGATTTCACAAGAAAAATGAATGTGATGCGACGCAGGTATCTAATTACAGAATAACACTAGCCTCTACGACGTCACTCCATCTATAGAGGTTTTCCTATGACGGCATTTCATCAGTAAGAAAAGCGTATTCTGCAATGTTGACCTAAAGTCCCAATATTTATATTCTTGGTTTCTTACGATGTGCAACCTTGACTGCAACTTCAGATTTTTAACATAGCTGTGCAACTGAGTAACATAGGGGCTACGCCACTGACGCACTTCCATTGACAGAGGCTACGTCAGCAATCCCAAGATGCATTACAATTTCCGTGACTTTCCGAATACTGGTGTAAACTAACAATAAGACTCAGCATACAATTGTAATGGAAACAGCAAGAACGCTGCTTTTAATGAATCTGACTATTAATAGCGTTTCCTCCATTCTGCATATAGGAAGATACAACATCATATGTTCGTTAACTTTGAGGGCCAGAGCAATTATGTCGACAATAAATATTGTAAGATTGTACCTACATGTTAATAAAATGTAATTAAATCAAAACACTTCAACCAGACGACATGTTTGGCTCGGTACGGTATTTTCCCAAACATCATTTTCAATGGTCGTACTGCTGGGTAGTTTTTGGAATTGAATAGAACAGAATATTTGTAGTCGTTACATGAGCACATTTTGGTTACTTTGAAAATCAAATACCGCATAAGCCGGTACTAGCGGCGCATGAAGCTTCGCAAACTAGATTGCTGAATATAAAGATAACTAAAAGCCAGTCTCTGATTTGCGTTCTTATGTGTGAGCTTTATTTCCAAGGGCAAAATTTAGACTAAATTTTTTACCTCCCTTTACTAAGGGAGACTGCTCTAGCGGACAAGAATTTCATTAATCATCTTTCTAAGTCACTCTGCTGTTAATTGAAAGAATTTTGCTCTTACTCTTGGTGTCATTGGTGGGCTATGTTCTGTGACTGAGGCTCTTCCTAGACATCTTCTTTAGTATTTTGTATAGACAAATGACGTCCTCTCCCCATTTTACGTTGTCTTTTCTGGGTCCGCACTGTTTGCAAATGTCTACTGACTCTCCTTTCCACATCTTTCGGAAAGTAGTTGTGGGCATGGTACCCAAGCCATAATCCAAACTCATAAATCCGTAAACGAATGACGAATCAGAATGTCCAGACCAACAGGCATGGACCCCAGAATAAAGGGTGTAATCAGGCGTCCGCGGATAGTAAGCATTACTTGGTAAGCAAGCTTCGCCCACCATGCCCATAGGCCTGAACGAAGGAAATTTAGGTAGAAGCGTATGTCCGAGATTTTGGAAGTCTACTTATGACTCTTCATTGGCAAAAACATTAGAAAAATTTTGGAAACTGCCACATTGTAGGGATTGAACAGATCATGATGTCTCCCATAGAACTTCTTAAGTGTTGCTACCAGTTTGGTTTTTGATATCCCTTGCTCAACAACTTTGTAGTGAGCACTTTCCCACGCTTCATGAAGTCCTGATAATTTGAACAGGCTCTGGCATAATGGATTAACTGTGATACGTAAACACCGTATGCTGGTGTAGAAGGGATATTACTACTCAGGAATGGAAAGTTAACAATGGGGGAAATTGAAGTCATCCCGTATGTCGTAAAGTTTAGTAGTAAGTTTTCCATTGCCAATGTTGAGATAACAATCAAAGTATGAGGAGGAGGTTGCAGTCTCCGTTGTTTCCTTTATTTCAAGTTTACGTGGATAGATGAATTCCGAATACTCTGCAAATTTTGTGTTGTTTAGAGACAATACACAATCTATATATCTGTAGGTGAAACTGAATTGTTGTGCAAGGTGTTTTTGCCTGCTTTGAGGAGACTTTGTACAAACTCCGCCTCATACGAGTATAAAAACAAGTCGGCAAGCAACGGTGCACAGTTAGTACCCATCGGTATACCGATTGTTTGCTGAAATATCCGTCCGCCGAACTCCACAAAAATATTGTCGATTAGATATTCCAGCATTTTTATGACATCTGCATCTGAGTATATTTGTGGTGCATCAGAGTGATCCCGAACGAAGCATGTGTCTTTGTAGCCAATGACAACATACTGAAAGCGACGGTTACCATTCTTCTGGAAGAAACACTGATTGATAATTTCCTTTAATTTATATTTCAATTTATCATTAAGAATAGTTGTGTAAAGAGTAGAGAAATCAAAAGATTTTATACTGTTGACGGAATAAAGAGGTTGTGCCCTTAGGTTTACTAAAAGCTCTTTGGAGTTTTTTAGGTCTGATTATCACCACTCTTGGCATATGCAGTGTCACAATACTTCTGTAGGCCTTCTTTAACTGCGGTTAGGATCCGCGTTAGAATCTGAGAAAGAGGCTTGGTTGAGCACTTAGCCGAACCCGCAATATATCTCTGCGTGTACAGATTCTTGTGAACTTAAGGAATCCAGTACAATTTGGGAAGGTCAATATCCTCCTCTGTTAGGGAAATTCCGAATGTCAGTATCACAGAATGGTGGTTTTGTAGACTTTCATCCTTGGACATAGCAGCAAGATTATATGTAGTGTTTCCAGTCATGGTACTCATACCAAGCTCTTCCATTAAGCAGTTTATATAGTGTGTTTTGCAAACTAACACAATGTTGTTAGATGCCTTGTCGGCTGGAACAACGACAAACTTCTCATGGATTTCAGCTAACTCAGCAGCAACATCTGGATCATCAAACACCGATTCATGTCGGCGAGACATGGTTCTGCTGAGTACTGAGACACGTCTGTTTACTAAGGACATTACCAATTTGACCCATTCAGAAAGTCGTGTTTTCGCCTGGCGCTTTACACAGAAGTAAATTTTAGTTATGATTTAATGTAAAACCATTTGTCGTAGCTACGTATACACACAAAAAAAAGTTTTATCCTATTAATTGGTCTGTGAAAATGCGAATATTTTCAATTTAGCCACGGCAAAATATGTATAAATTGCTAGTGTTGGTAGACTCATTGCCTTTCTTTCTATTACAACAAGTTCCTATTGTACAAAATTTCTGAAATTTTCACAATATATTTATGAAATGGCAATAATTTTATATCCATAAACAAAAGCAAAAATACTTTCTGATAAAACAATCCAAAAATCCAGTTACGTATAGAAATTGCATAGGTCAGACCGATTTTTGGCCATAAAATTACTTTTGTGGTAAAGACTTGAAACCAAAGCACAGGAACAGAAATGACAAATGGTTTATGATTAGATGTCAGAATAAAACGCTGAACAGAAAACGTCTTTCCAAAAGATGTCGAAAGAACAGTAGTGCTGTATTATGGTTTAACCCTTAGGATGCCAAACGCAACAATTGTCGTCTGTTTTATCTTCTGCTGCTTACTTTAAAAGTCATTGTTGCAAACAGTGTGGACCCAGATCAGACTGCTCCTCTTGGAGCAGTCTGATCTGGATCCACACTGTTTGCCTATATGCAAAAAGTATGTTTGAAAAGTTTGCAAGAAGATAAAGCAGACGACATAAACAGACGACATTTTCAGATGCAGGGTTTCTTGGCAGTTTAAGGGTTAAGGAGAATAGGTACATTTGGTCGTTTGTATGCCATATTCTACAAGCGGGGGTGGGGGCAGTTTTACTGACTTACTATTTGCTTTTCTGCACGCAAAGTCCCTTTTGAAAAGGTGTCAACTCCAAGGAAGCACATTCTTTCCTTTTGAAGTAGACCCCTTTTTAAAAGTGCGTCTAGTAGGTTTTTTTCACCTGCAAGTGTATTAGTTTCATCCCTGCAGACAAAAGCCAGATACTAGTGCAAACATATAGATCCTGATGCCTGGTGTCTCATCAGGATCTACACTGTTTGCTATTTATGTTTTTGAGATCTGACAGAAATCCCATTTTGCAACAATGGATGTGTCCAAATTCAGAGCGAAAAATTTACTTCAGATTTACAGGTGTAAAAAGGCTAAGGCGCAAAAAAGTAGCTGTGTTTCCGCTAACATGCTGAAAAAAAATTTGGTCGGTAGGTAGGAGAAACTTATTTTTTATTTTTCTAGTTTTTTTCCAGAAAAGAACAGGGTCGAGCCTGTAATTTTATGAAAATACAGCTATTTTGTTGAGGGTCGGTGCTTTATTTTGTATTTTGCATTTTTACTGATAAAAAATAGCAGTCGGGTGTTTGAAACAGGGTCGGTTAGGTTAGCGGATATACAGCTTTTTTACGCTTAACGAAACGCATAGCTGGAAAAGGGACTGTTGCAACAGGGCTACTATTTCAGCTACAACGCGCGATGATATA
Source organism: Anodontia alba (assembly GCA_964016985.1). Classification (NCBI taxonomy): domain Eukaryota; kingdom Metazoa; phylum Mollusca; class Bivalvia; order Lucinida; family Lucinidae; genus Anodontia; species Anodontia alba. The sequence continues at coordinate 85,158,579 of OZ024822.1, forward strand.
CCAAACTTGTGCACCTAGCAAAGACTTAGATCAGCGCAGTCTGTTCAGTGTTACCAAGGTTTAATCAGGCGCAAGGCGAACAGCAAAGACTGTGATCGCATTGCACGGAATGGTAGCCTGATGTAAGTCCTTGCTGGGCATTATATGAACCATGCTAGCATTTTGCTTATATTATATCTTAGAAATCCTAGTAGGACGATAACGGTAAGACCATAGGTGTAGCACTCATTAGGCACATTATGCATGTGAGTAACATGCGTAAGAAAATATTTATAATAAAGAGGCATTAGCATAAATATTTTGCTTCTTTACCAGAGGGGCTGCTCTCAAGGGAAAGAATTCGCTACCAAAGGGAGCAAATTCTTTCCATTAAGTGTAACCCTATTTTGAAAGCGATTTAGGCATAGTTTCCTGGGTGTGCGTAAAAGCAATTCCGTTCTGGCTACGCTACTGAAGGCCACTTTTAGACATTTCCGAAGGTGGTCTTAATAGTAGAATTTTACTGTTTTGTGTTGTTGTTGTTGTTGTTGTTGTTGTTGTGTGTGTGTGTGTGTGTGTGTGCGTGCGTGCGTGCGTGTGTATATTAATACGAAATATATTTGTTTTGATACTCCTTATATCTTTAGCTATGTAAGCCATGTCATTTCATTATATAATACGTGGGTGTGGGAGAAAACGTTTTTCTGAAGAATAATTCACATTTATACAATAACCAAAGGGTTGCTAAATTAAACAACACATTAAAAAGCTGGTTTAAAAATGCGAAATTATAAAAATCTATCCAATACTGTATACACTACGTAGCCCTGTTTGTACCATATACAGTGTAGATCCAGACCAGTTGCTTCTTCAGAATATATATATAGTCGACTTTCGTTATCTCGAATTCCAAGGGACTCTCTGAAATACTTCGAGATATCCGTAGCTCGACATATCAGATTTTCAGAATTGAGGAAAAACTAATTCGATTAATCACATTTAAAAAAATAATATGTAAATAGACTCTTGAAGTTAGAGATATATTGAAAATATTGTGGAAAAGAAGAGAAAATTTCTCCTCTTTTCCACAATATTTTTCACCTGTTGTTAGATTTTCATGTTTAGGCAGGGACCAGATTTTCACTTCGAGATAAGCGGTTATTCGAGATAAGCGAGTTCGAGATAGCGAGAGTCAACTGTATATATATATATTTTTTTTTTTTTTTTTTTTTTTTTTTTTTGTGTTGAGGTTTTACGGCCCAGTCAACCCAATGGGGTCATGTCGAGCACGGTCAGTTTACCAAACCACACGTTTACTGGGCAGGCTTAGTCCTCTAAGCGGTTAACCAGGTATTGTGCACATTCTTTCGCATATATATATATATATATATATATATATATATATATATATATATATATATATATATATATATATATATAACAGTTCTGAAAGGCCTTCTCTCACAAACCGAGCTAAATTGAAATTGGGCCATCAAGCGAGAAAGTGCCTTTGCAGCAAACGCAATATGCAAAGATGCGGATCATCCTGCACATGCGCAAAGTATCATCCGTGCCTTTGCTTGTCATTCATACGTACATTCTGTGGTATCCAACGATTCTGTTAGCAAACAGTGAAGGCACTGATCAAACTGCGCGGATGCATAGGGTGATATAGGCCTTCGCTGTTCGCATATGCCCTAAGACACGTTTTCGCAACCTGCTTGCAATATACAACTATGAGACGGCCAAATGCTAATAACACGTTCTTCTCTAGGCACCGGATAAGGAATTAATAACATGAATGAAAACAGAAAACAACACTTCTTAAAAAGCACAAAATAACGAAAAGATGACGAAGCAACGAAGAGGAACTGCAAAAGAAATATCACCTTGGATGACTCAACAGTAAAAGTGTTGTGGTGACAGGATGAGTCCTTAATATAGAGGGATCATACATGGTTTTTCAACATGGACGCAACACCCTCCGAGGGACCTGGCGAATGCTAATGCATGGAAAAACTATGTTCAATATAGGGATCAAACACGATTTTTCGTGCATTAACATTCGCCAGGTCCCGAGGGATGCAGACCAAGGTTTTCAATACCTTCCAAGGAACCTGGCGAATGTTAATGCAGTGAAATACTATAAAGTATATGTTCGATCGATATTATTACATAACATTGAAAACATTCTTAAGATTTCACGTTATTTCTTAATCTAGTTTGTTTCGTCTTTACTGCAGCATCCCGCAAATGCAATTTCTACTGGCTATGCTCGTTCCGGGACCAGACAGTAAGCATCTCGTGACGATAGCAGCTTGCTTTGAAATGCCGCGAACATGGCGGATTAATTCGGTGACCCCGGTAAGAGCATATTGCAAGTTGCATAGCCGTGCATTAACAGCTCATGAATTTCCTAGTTAATTCACGGCTTCACGTCGGTCAATGCTCGGCTGTTAATAGCGTACGGCACTGCTTTTCATGCAATAATGTAGAAATCCACGGTGGTTTTTCATGCATTAACATTCGCCAGGTCCCGTGGAAGGTGTTAAAACCCGAGTCCGCAGGCCAAGGTTTTCAACACTTTTCGAGGGATCTAGCGATGTTAATGCATTGAAAACATATGTTCGATCACATTTTAAAACTGAAAACATTTGCTACATTTCGCGTTAATTCTTGCACTATTTTGTTTCACCTGTTCAGCAGTGTCGCACAAACGCTAGCTCCACCGAAAATGCTCGTTCTGGGGCCAGGCAGAAAACATCTTGTGACGACAGCTGATTTTTTTTAATGTGCCGCGAATATGGTGGATTAATTCGGTCACCCTGGTACAAGCATATTGAAAGTTGCATATCCGTACATTAATAGTGCGTGAACTTCCTTGTTAACATGCGGTTTTTCGCCGGTTAATGCACAGCTGACAATAGCGCACCCCAGCAGGCACACAACATCAAAATGACGTCGTATCAACGTCGATGCGACGTGATCACGTCGCATCGACGCTGATACGACGTCATTTTAACGTTGTGTGCCTACTGCGACGGCACTGCTTTTTATGCAGTAATCTGCTTTTACGTTGACGCTAAATATAGCAACTTCTATATTTCGCGAAAGCCATAACGTAAACTGAAGACATTTCTACATTTCTATGTTTGCGTTGTAACAGGGCACTTATTATCCGCACTTGCCTTGAAGACATTTGTTCCCAGAGCGCGGTCTGCATGGCATAAGGAATGGGCTCTCTTGACAAGGATCACATTATAGTACTTTGTGTGTCCAATGAATTTTCTTTGATAACATTTTAATCCGCGATTTTTTTACAAATTCAATTGCAGAAAATCTACAGAGACGGACATAAATTAAATTTGCAACAACTCCATATGATGTGACATTCAAACAAGAACAGTAACTTCCAATTCATCGCTCTGTGCATATGTGTTGGTGTGTGCGTGTTCTTGAGCGCGCGCGCGCGTGTGTGTGTGTGTGTGTGTGTGTGTGTGTGTGTGTGTGTGTGTGTGTGTGGTCCTTAACATTACGCCTATGGTCTGGTTTGCTGATGGTTTACTAGTGATGTCTTTCGCTTCGATTTCCAATTTTAGTCGAACCCTGGGCTGCGTTGACTTCAGCGAAATGTTCGCAACTACTCGATAACTATAGCAAATTGTCCGTGCATTTGTGACAGTGGACGATAACGAGTAATTCGCGAACTATTCTAAAGCTGTCTTATGACACAACCAAAATGGCGGCAAAACAAAAAAAAATTTGTATGGTGTTCGCAAAAAATACAGAAATGTTTACTGGGGTGATATTATACAATATACCTTATAAAATTAATAGTAATTGATATACTTTATTCAAAAATATCAAGTCTCGTCAATGAGAATAAAGCTACTCTTTAATTTAAGGTCGCATAAGTCGAGTTTGAAATAATCGTTTAAGAGATACATCAATTACTTCTATTCAATGATTATTAATTTTATAGGGGACCGAATGAATAATATAATTCCAGTAAATATTTCTATGATGGTTTTGCAACGAACAACCATGCAAACATTTCACTCGAATAGGCCGCCCATTTGGTTGTGTTAAAAGACAGCTTGAGCATAGTTTGCGGACATTCGCTAACGTCCACCGAAAACTATTGTAACTGAACGGAAAGTTTGCTATAGCTTGCGAGAAAATGCGAACGTCCAGCTTAACTAAACCCAGCCTAGTTTCATTCCAGACACGAGTACATCAGTCCTGTCAAGCAAAAAGGCGTCCTAAAGTGTATGCAAAATACAGTTGACCCTCGTCATCTCGACCTCGCTTATCTCGAATAACCGCTTATCTCGAAGTGAAAATCTGGTCCCTGCCTAAACATGGATATCTAACAACAGGTAAAAAATATTGTGGGAAATTTGCAAGCAATTTCTCCTCTTTTTCACAATATTATCTCGAACTTAAAGAGTCCAGTTACACATATACAGTGGCGACACTGTTTTTTATGTCCACGGAAACGCATGCAAAACGCTTGTTAACGGTTTGGAAACGGAGCGTTTGGACCACGCTTAAACGATCGTTTACAGTTTTAGCCAATCAGATCATCGTTTCTTAAACGTTTCAAGCGTTTCAAATATTAACCAATCACATTAGCGTTCGGAAAACGCTGTCATGGAAACCATGTCTGGTTTCAAACGTTTTAGCGTTTGCAGAGTTAGCCAATCAAAATCCCGCGGACTCAATTTATTTTAGATCTTTTTTTTTTTTTTTTTTTTTTTTTTTTTTTTCCAGTTTCACTTAATTAAAATAGTTATAAAATTATTAAAAATAATAGTGAAATAATTTCATGGAGACGGGTATCTGATGCAATAAACAGAAAATGTGTTTTGACAGACAGTGAATGTGGCCGGACTCTGTAGCTCAGTCGGATGCGCGTCTGACTGGTGATCAGGAGTCGCAGGTTCGATGCTTGCCGGTGCAGTCAGGTAATAGTTGTTTGTTGCACACTATTTTCTCTAAACATATATTTTCAAGTCACGGTTTTGCAGATTAACATTTCACTATATCTGCTTATACGGAAGTTCCCTGTCCAAGGTTGTAACGGTAACGGTAGGAAAAAAATCTAGAGTAAATACATGTATTTCGTTATATTTCCCTTCCGCGATGATTTAGGATGTTAGATGGTGGCAATTAGCTATTAAAGGCACACTTTGGATTGCATAACACCCTAATGACCATAAGCAGATAAAAGTAAGAAATTCTTGGTGACTTTAGCCAACCTTATAGGTAGGGGCCTAATAAGGGGAAATTATTGACATTAGTAAAGTTTATGATTAAGACATAGAAACAGATAAGGTCGGTAATTTGGCGAAAGGTTGATGTGCATTTTTTTTTTCTTTTTATTCATTAAAATATAGCTGGTTGTTTTTAATAAAATTGCCTCGCAAAGGCAGTTCTAATGAATACCCACAACATATTTTATGGATAAATACAAGCACTTATGTCTTAATATGCTAGTTTATAATCAAATTCCCTCTTTATCTGGTTCTTATCTGCATAAATTTCCACTAGCACAATTTCAAAGCTTCGTCAAACTAAAAGATAATCACTAAAAAGGGTATAATAAATAAATCCATTGTTCAAGAAAAGCATAATTTTGGAGCACTTTTTTTTTTCGCACAGACATTTGAGAATTATCATTTACCACGCTATGGGCAGTTTCAGCAGACAAGAAATTAATAAGATTCTGTTTTTATTTTTCCTGAAAAATAGGATTTGAAATGTCAAATGCCATTTTACGGGAAATATAAGAACAAAATCTTTATTTTTCTTTCATTCCCAGCAGTTCAAAGTGTAATGATAGGAATACCTTTCAACTTCCAGTTAAGAATGATTGATTATTGATTTTTGAAAGTACTGGAAAACACGTTGTGTCTTAAAAATGCAATATACAACGGAAAAGGAATTTAACAGTTTTTGGCAGAATCACATTAATTCCTGCAAAAAAGAATGTACTTTCAGTGAATATGTGGATCAGTCTGCGCATCCCGCAACCTGATCAGTCTGTGCTTTCTGGACGAAGAAGCAGTATATCTTATAGAGCGTGTGATGAAGACTGATCAGACTGTGCAGATGCACAGGTTGACCTGATTATTCACTAAACATTCAGACTAGTTTGTAGAAATAACTGTGTTTCAGAAAATTCAATTTGCGCAATTGCAGAAAAAGAATATTCACTTTTTTGGATACAATTATTTTTTTAATTTCCTTTCAGACTTATTATACAGTTCTCCGTCAGTAGGATTAGGATCCAGATGTGAAGTGTTCTTATTTAATTTAGAAATAAATAAATAAATAAATAAATAAATAAATAAATGGGGTTCATTTGAGAAACTTTATAATCGATTTATGATTATGATCATATCTTGTATTTTTATGTTTCTCCTCCAGAAAGTATATGGTTGGTAATTAAAATAACCTCTGTGAGGTGATTCTAATAAATATACACAACAAAATTATTTTAGAGGAAAAATGAAGACACACATCAATTACAATCAAATACTCTTTGCTGCATGAATCTGGAGTACTGTGCAATTAATGTGTATAATATCATGATATTTTCCAATTTTTATTTATTTACATTTTTATTTTTTTATTTATACTATCTCATTTTTGATCTTTCAAATGTTACATAATATTAGCCTGTGTATTTCTTAAGGAGGGTGAGGTATAGGAAATACTCATTCCATGTATTGTTTATTGGAAGTTTTATGATATGCAGGTACACTTCCAAATCTGTTTGGATGAGAAAAAGAAACATCATGCATAAACAGATAATGCCTTAAAAGGATATATTGCTCGTATATTTGAAATTAAGACAACACCAGACGTAATGTAAAAAATATATATCGAAGAAAACTTACTTAAAAACTGCTATGTCAGTTTTGAACAATTAAAAAAAAAAACATTTCAATTTCATCCATTCATCTTTGATATAAAGTCATTTTCATTTTAAACTATCGAATACATGTAGATACAAAGTAATTTTACCAAAAAAAGGAATACATGAAAATATGTGATAAATATAGGGCGGGCATCCGCGCACTCTGATTTGCTTTGTAGCTGCTCATCTGTACATTGTCTTATTCGATACGATTTGCCAATAGTCTTGCACATCATCTTCTAGTATTTAACCTATTGTAACTGAATGAATAGTGGAAGATTCTAATTTCGATGTTAGGTATGCCAGGCTATGTTATGTAGAGAAACAAATGGTTGAACTATTTGCAAGTAGTGGATACCCTGATCAGACGCCACGTTCTGTGGCATCTGATCTGGGCCTCCACTGTTTGCCAATTACCCTTTTAGGGGTATCCAGACTACAATGTGCTATAAATGCAACATTGATTAGTATGTTTATCCGTGCATTTTGATCTGATTCGTTGCAGTTCGTCTGTACATTTTTATTATTGTTATTATTCGAAAGGATCTGCTGTTTCTCCAGTGCATCGTCTTCTAATATTTAAGTATAGGTTGCAATATGCAAAATACAAAATTAGACTGTGCATCCGCGCACTCTGCTCTGGGTCATTGCTGCTCGTTCATACATTTGATCTGTTTATCAGCACATCGTCCTCTAATATTAAAATATAGCGTTCTAAAGGTTAACAGCTTTGCACATACATGCCAAAAATGTTTTCATAGTGAGAATATACTTTCATGAAATCCCTCCAGCAAGATATTTGCCGACTGTCCACATAATTGCCATGATGTGCACAGTGCATCGTATTTGAAAAATAATGGCCCAAACAAGTAAAAATGAACCCATTCATATTTTACAAATCTGATCAGTCTGTGTATTAGATGGATACTGAGCGAGTCATGTATTACAGTATTTTATACTAATGACCTAATCAGTGAACTGAGTGGACACCATTATGCACTAGACCGATCCACTCACTTTAATCTGAGTAACACCTATGCTCAAAGGGACGTTTTCACTGGATAAGGATCTAATGAAAGGATTAGTATTGATGACACGTAATTCTAACAATAAATTTCAGTAAAGCAGATCATCTGTTCCAGCACCATTTATCTAAACGACAGTGTACATTTCATTTTAAAAAAGGGTGGGGGCGTGAGGGGGAGGGACGTGAGGGGGGAGGGGGAGAAATATTACTCAAAACAATAATGGCAATTCACAGGTTCGACGTAGTTCAGACTGGTGTAGAAAATCTTTGATCTTGATCCCGCTGCGCAAGCTGATCTGGTTTGGTCGGCACTGGTTGAATATATATTAGCCCCTTCGAATAGAAATAAGAAACGACCTTATGGTATTTGAGACCAGCTTAGACCAAGGTGAACCGGCATTTCCGCGCAGTCTGATCGTGGTCTACACATATCACCAACAGAATGGATTATGTAAACGATTCATTGTCCAGTTGAACCTTTATCACTCTCTGGGCTAACTCAGCAGATGGTAAATTCATGACCTCTTTTCTTATTTTCTCCCGTAAAACAGGTTTGACATTTCACGCAAATTATCTCCACTGAAGACAATTTGCAGGGAAAGTGAAGTCCTGTGGAGATAATATGTATGAAATGCCGACAATTGTTTTCAGGATAACATAAGAAAAATACTTCAAAATGTCATCAGCTGAAAATTCTGTATATTTCATGCAAATTGTCTTGAATAGAGACAACTGGCATGAAATGTCAAATCCTGTTTTCTGGAAAAAAGAAACAAATGTCATCACTTTGTTGTCTGCTGAAATAAACAGAGTGGTAAAGGTTAACATTTAACCTGCTTTGTTTAGATATAAGCAGATGATATTGTTTTTTGTTGTTGTTTTTTTTATGTGAAAAGAGTTTAACTCACTTTAATTTGGATACCCAAACAGGCTATTGGAAAACAGTGCAGATCCAGATCAGACACTGCAAAATGCGGCATTTGATCAGGGTAGCCATTGTTTGCAAAGTTCAGTCATTTTTCGCTAGGATTATCTAAATCACATAACCTGACATGCCTAACATTGAATTAGACTCTTCCGATATAGAGTGTGGGGGAGTCTATTTGGACATATATACTCTTGTTGCATCTTTTCACCTTTTCCCATGATGCTATCAAATTGTGCTACATGAGAGACAAATAAAGAACTAAACTTATATAAGTTTTATCTCTGGCATTTTTACTTATGGGATTATTTCCTATGACATTTTACCAGGTAGCCTCTGGCATTTTTACATGTTGCATTTTTCCTCTGACATTTTTGCATATGGCATTTTCAGCTCTGGCATTATTTTACCGCACACCTTAAAAACAAAATAAGTGAGAAAAGCCTGCCGATTTAAATGGCAAATCGTAGCCATTTACATACATCTAAAAGTATGCAATAATAATAATAATAATAATAATAATAATAAAATAAAATAAAATATAAAAATAAAATAAATAAATATTTTCTTGGTTAAGGCATTCTGATATTGACAGTGCAACAAAGTTCCGATACTTAATACTATCATTCGAACCTTTGCCACTCTCTGGGGTAATTCAGCAGATGACAAATTAATGGCATTTTTTTTTTTAAATTATTTTTTCCCATAAAACAGGTTTGACATTTCATGCAAATTGTCTCCACTGGAGACAATTTGCATGGAATGTCAAATCATTTGCAGACAATTTGTATGAAATGCCAAAATCTGTTTTCAGGGAATATATATATATATATATATATATATATATATATATATATATATATATATATATATATATATATATATATATATATATATATATATATATAACTTCAAAATGTCATCTGCTAAATATTTTATACCGAGTACTATGATGTGCTAAAACATGTAATTGTCAAAAGACGTTGATTGTCATGATTGCAGTGTAAGAATAATAGGCTTCACAAAGTATAATAATTAATCATGTTAATTCTTTCGAAAATACCAAAATATATTTTATAAAGAAAATATAAATAAATAAATAAATAAAATAAAATAAAATAAATACAAATACATTTTTTAATACGTAGATACATATTACTTTAGTTGTAAAAAACATGGTTTAATACGGTCCAACAGGTATTTATGATTCGATTGGTCTAACATACAAACGGTGCGAAACGGTCAAATGATTGGCCGAAACGGAAAAAGCGTTTCGATAAGGCAAGCTGATTGGCCGAAACGGTGAAAAGCATTTCGAGAAAACGTTTGTATCTCTTCAGTGCACATATGCAAATTAAGCGTTTGAGTGAAACGCTTTGCTCTGTAATTTGATTGGCCGAAACGATATGAAACGCTAGAAACGTTGTCGAAACGCAAACGTTATGCCACGATTTTAAAATGCACCCCAAACGCATAAACGGACAAAAAAAAAAAAACGTTATCGCCACTGTATTTGTTAAATGTGGTTAATCGAATTAGTGTTTCCTCAATTCTGCAAATCTGATATGTCGAGGTACGGATAACTCGAAGTATTCCAGAGAGTCCCTTGGAATTCGAGATAACGAGTCGACTGTATGCGGATTCAAATCCGCATCCACACAGGTTCATCAAGACCGGTGGTGTGTATTTGCCTTCTATCGTATCCAATGTTTATGTCAGTCCTAAACAAACGCCCAGATAAGATTATGATTTGTGTCTGTGCTGTCCACATATGCCGAAGGCACTGTTTATAGGGAGTAGCCCATCTATGATTACTTTGTGCTGGGGTGACCCGGAAACATTGTCCGACAAACACCAGAGATAAGCCGCAATGTGCGAAAACGTACCTTCTGACATGTACGCGAAGTCTGATCAAAGTCTTTGTTGTCTGCGTGAAGAAACTGCATCCGCGGCTATCCAAGATACGCCCAGTGAAGATTCTGAAACTTCGCTCATGCGCAGGCTGATGTGAATCTTCGCTGGACGCACTTGTTCGAAGCCACGTTTTCTGACGTTGTGCCCCATACGTACACTCGTCTAAGTTCTCAAAACGCTATTTTCAGGTGCCATTAGGTTATCTGGTGGTCAAGACAGTAGTCAAGGGCGTTTAGAGACATTTTACAGAGGGAAATGGAGACGTGTAGATGCATTTACTAAAGGAACGAATCAATTGTCCTGGAGTGCCTGGAACTGGAGAGCTACCAGAACGGCATGTAAAGAGCTTGGATACGAGTACGCACAGTTACATTTTTTATAAATGCAAAATGGGGTAAAATAAATGCCTATATTACATATTTAAAGCTAATTTAGTAATTTCTGCGGGAAATTTAATTCAAAATTCTTAGGAGAAAATATTTTCGTTAAAACGCTATCACGTGACGAGTGTAGGTGACGTAACATCGCAAAGTTGACTGACGTAAGAATTCAAAGAAAAAGTCATTTTTTCGTGATAATATAATAAATAAGAATGCACATTTAGTTCAAATACGAGTACAAGAAATATTTCCCTCGATATTTTCAAAATCTATAAACAAACTCATGCTTATAAATGCTCTTTTTTGTTTATCGGATTTGCAAATCTCTCGGGGAAATAATTCCTATATTTTTAACTCCGTGTACATTGACGGCCTCTCAAAGTGTAGCTGTTCTTCGCGGTTTGGCATAATAAATGTTTCAAATGGCTAACAGGAGGTTAAAGAAACCCGAATCAAGACAAATTATTAATTTGTTACACATCGTTACAATTTCCCTTCTGACTGGTCTTCTTTTGTATTTATTTCTTTATTCATACATAAAATATTTAATATTTTCATCTGGGGGGGGGGGGGGGGGGGTAACTTAGGGGTAATTTTGGTACGGGTGTGCGAGCCAGTATTTAAACACCTACCCCATTCAGATACCTGGCCTTCGAAAAAAACGGACTCATTCATATATTTGATCATCCAAAATGTTGACCTATTCATATACTGCCCTTTGATTTTTTGTACCCATTTTTTGCTGGTTATTACACAAATATCATAGTCAATTCATGTAATACCAAGAGGATAAGCAGCCTCGAAAAATCTCTGAGCGAAAAATATGTGCATATACCAGGATGTCAGAAAAAATAGGGCCTTTCACATAGGAATCCAGAAAAATGGGGCCATTCATATACTTTTTGTTGAAAAAAGGGGGCCAATCATATACCTGGCAGCGCTGAAAAAGGGGGCTATTCGGTATGCACATCCGTACTATGCCAAATATAGGAAGTTACCCTTCCCCCCACCCCCCCCCCCTCCCCACCCCGCACCACCACCACCACCACCACCCGAGATTTTCATTTATATTTTGATTTATTCATTCTATATTTCATTATTATTATTATTGTTTTGTTTTTAATCCCGTCTCTATATGTGCCATGCAAACCGTGTCTTTGGGCTCATGCTGACAGTGAAGGCCTCGATCAGCCCGCACATCCGCGCAGTCTGATCAGTGCATTCACTGCCCGCTAACAGAATCTTTGGGTACAACAAATTGTATGAATGGTAAACAAATGCCCGGATGATACTTTCTGCATGCGCAGGATGATCTGAATCTGCCCAATTTTGCACATGTTCGAAGGCACTATTTTCGCCATATCACTATTGTCTAACCGTCTCGTTGGTGCTCAGGTTTGACATTTAGGCCCCGTCGTAAATCTGTTAGTATGAGTTCCAAAATGTCGGAAAGGCGGAGCGGATGGAATTTCATACCAACAGGTATATTTGAAATATTTTATCTTTTTTCATCGAAAGAAACAAATGCAGGTTGCTGCACTTAAACAATGTTTTTATTTGCCTTTTTGACTTCCTCGGAACGAACCGCTCATTGTGCGACTCATAGCATTTCATAATATGTGTGATTATGCGAAAAATAACTGAACCGAGTCAATATTGCAAACGAAACAACTAGAGCTGTCAGAGGATCTGCCAATAGCCCTGCTGCAGCGCTATCAGAGAATAAATACCCATAGTGTTGAAATATTTTGAATTCATGCTTACCAGATAATTTCACTGTAGGGCATGGTACATGTTACATGGTAAGGTAAAACCCCTTGGCCCTGATTCCGGTATGCACGATACATCAACCCACTCTCCATGTGTGTACCAGGTTTCAGCTTTGTTACCCTTACAGTTCTTGAGATAAGTGCGACAAAAGTTTTTTTCATTAAATTTCATTTTCATGGAAAATTGTAAAAAATCAGGGGAGGTAACCAAGAGTTATAGGCCCTTGGCCCTGATCTGGTATACACGATACAACAGCCCACTGTCCATGTGTGCATCAAGTTTCAATTTTATAGCTTTCATAGTTCTTGAGAAATATGTAATGAAAAGGGGGAGTTCCAAATCTGCCCACGCATGGATTTCCTTCAAACTTTGCATGTTATCTGCACAAGTCCCAGCAACTATGAAAAAATAGACTTGTTTTCTAGAACTAAGAAGAGTGGGTCTCAGGAGGGCTGCCTGATGTACACCAGTCATAACTGTATACCTGTGTCAAAACCTACCAGTATAAAATCAACAATTCAACATGATGTCTAATAATGTGCATTGTTATAGTGAAGGAACTCAATAAGGAATATTTTACTATCATAAAAAGATTTGTATATATTTCTGTAATAATTAAATTAAATTTTGAAAATCCAAAACTGGATAAATTTTAGAAAAAAAATAAGAAAAAACAAGAAATTAATCTTTAAATTTATGTATGTTTTTGTTCTTGTCAAGCTACAATTTTTGCATAAAAATATGCCACATGTGTCCTATCTTGATATGTGGAGTTTCATGAAATTTAAAAACCGGTAACAGGTCTATAAAGTACATGATATGCACTTAGGTCGGTCGAGTGTAAAAATCAAATTTTTATTGACTAATCAAAGACGTCCCAAATATTCTGAAGTTCATCATATAAGCAATAGAAATCAGATTCAAATTATTTTTAACACTCCAGTTCTTGACAAAACGGATTAAATACGAATTGATTATGAAAAGTAGCTGGTGCATTACACAGACTAAAAGTACTCAGAATTGCATTTAATATCTGTATGGGTCATGCAATAAATCCCTTATCATTCTTTTATCAAGAATAATCAGCATTACTCTTCACTTTAGGTGCAAGCAGAGTGGCCCATTATGTGTCCTCATCAATTGTCTCTTTTCGTGACTATAGAATGGACGTCTTTAAAGGAATAAATGCAAGTGCCTTTCGTTTGTAAAATATGTATAATTCAAGGTGAGCCATAAAAAATGTTTTTTTCACTACTAAATTTGTAATTTGCTTTTGTAAAGCACCAACAGCAGGGCTTTTCTTTATTTTTAGCTCAGTCTTTCATTACTTATGTATCAATTGTTACATCACAGTGGAGTACAGGCATTCCTTATTTTTGTTTAACAACAAACTGAATTAGAGCTTACCAGAAACTTCTATTTCCTTGAGCACATGGCTCATCAGACCACAGTGGACCCGCTGCCAAGAGCAAAGAAATTCGTCATCTATACTATCTTAAAATTGTCTTGTAAAACATTTTTATTATTGCACTCTTTCAAAGGTGTTCCACAGGGTGCAATTTAATTATCTCTTTGATTTTCCACAGTTTGAACTAATCGGTTAGTGATTCTAAGCAAACTATTAATAATGGACCCCAAAACATGAACCAGAATGAAAAATCAAACATCATCAAAATAAAAATCAATTATTTTGTGCATTTTCTCATTTTGCTGTAATTTGGATTATCATATTTATTGTTCAAAATCAATTTGTTACCGGTTTTTGATTTTTTAAAGAAATTTTGTGAAAATAATTCAGATAGGTATGGCCAGTTTTTGTATTAAAATGATAGGTTGACAAGAACTGAAACCCAGTTTAATTAATGACCAAATTTGTCAGAAAATAATTATGCAGCTGAATTATGGGGACTACTTAAAACTTATTTAAACATAAAAGCTCCAATGTCATACAAATAAGTAAATATGTGCTATACGCATTTCTAGCAGTGACTTACTGTTTTTATCAGCAAATCGGACATCCAAATTATGAGTTACTGGTAGTTGTGGAGTGTGCTTTTCAGGGGTACCCATATATTCAGATGTGATTTTATACAAAACCGTCTATTTAAGCAAGGGAAATAGATAAAGTGGGAAAGGTATCTTATGCATTACAGTCATATCCTAGGTAATACTTGTGCTTAATATTATAAGATTCTATCCGTGGGCAGAGTCCTATGTAAATTCTCTATAGGCTGAAACTCCCCCTTGTTCATTTACGGCAAATTGTAAAACCTAACAAGGTATTTTAACTCCAAGAGCTATGGGCTCAATACATCAGTCCATTGTTCATGTGTGTACCAGGTTTCAACTTTGTAACCCTTACAGTTCTTGAGAAAAGTGTGACGAAAATTTTTCATTAATGGCAAATTGTAAACCCTATCAAGGCCCTTGACCCTGATTCTGGTATACGCGATATATCAACCCACTGTCTATGTGTGTGCACCGAGTTTCGACTTTATAGCTTTCATATTTCCTTAGAAAATTTTTCATGGATAGTAAATTGTAAAACCTATCATTTTTTTTCATTTATAGCAAATTGTAAAACATATCACGGGATTTAACTCCAAAAGTCATGGCCGCTTGCCCCTGATTCTGGTACACACGATACATCAGCTAATTGTCCATGTGTGTACCGAGTTCCAACTTTACAGCGCTCTTAGTTCCTGTGAAATCTGTAACGAAATGTTTTCATTAATGGTAAATTGTAAAACCTTAGAAGGGATGTAACTCTGATACATCAACCCACTGGGTATATGCGTACCAAGTTTCAAATTCGTAACCCTTACAGTTTTTGAGAAAAGTGCGACGAAAATTTGTCTGATAGCTGTACGGAATGACGGATGGAAGGAAGGAGAATGACGGCGGGAAGGAATGACGGAATTGCGGAAGGACAAGGTAAATCCAGTATAGCTCCACTTTTCAAAGCGGGGCTTTAAAAAACAGTAATGTCTCTTCACTCCAAAACTTCTTACTATGCTTTTGAGTAGTTGTATCTTCGTCAGATAATGCTTTATACCCCAAAATAAGTAAAGGTCTAGGCCATTTCAAATATAAAGAAAAAACATGACCAGAATCAGTAAAAAACCGGTTTGTTACGCATTGTTTACGACCACGTCACGGATCGGATGAGCGAAGAGTGCTGGTTGGAATTTAAAGAACACGGGTTAGTTAAACTTCCATAGTATTGTTTTTCAAGGATAAACCAAGGTGTGCACATATAATTATAGTCTTGAATACTCTAAACAGCCTAAACAATGTTTTAACGTTTTGACAGAGCAATCATCTCACCTCAACCCCTTCCAATCAAAGATCCAATACCGCCTATGACGAGTCTACTCAGAGCTTGAGAGTTTAGCTTTTCTATGCGACAGAATGTCCGAAAACGCATGTTTCTTTTTGTTTTTGTTTTTTTGTTTTTTTTGTTTGTTTTTTGTTGTTGTTTTTTTTTTTTGTTTTTTCTGTGCACTGACAAGGTAATTGGTGTAAACAAATGATGAATTTAGACTTCGCATACGTGTAAAAGTTCAGATTGAGTTCGAAACAGCCAGAAAAAAAGTTTTTGAATAAAGTGGATTTTGTTATAAATTTCCGATGTTTTTGCCTACATATCACAAATGCATTATATCCCCTTCATATTTCCGTTATTTTAGGAAAACCAGAATGTATTACCATTTCATCTAAGCATTAAAAAATAAAGAAGAGGTCCATGATGGCCCTGTATTGCTCACCTGCGTACCATAGCACTTAAAGATCCTGACCTGGAAATGATCAACGCAAACATTCTGGCCAAGATATATGATATTAACAAGTAAGACAATGTAGCATGCCTAATGGACCCTGAATTATAGGTCAAGATCAAATATGGATGACTGCACTCAAGAGGGTATGCTAAGATGAACGCAAGTGCAAAGTCTCACTGCTGTAGGACCAAGAGTTACTGAGAAACTACCTAAACGGAAAAAAAAACTTAAGAGAATCATTCGACCTGAAATAAAGGTCATAAGTGACCCGTTTCGGATCATCAAGATAAACATTTTGAGCGAGATTTGTACTTTAAAAATGTAACCTATGGAGGGTTTACAAGGTTTTCCTTTTATTTAGCCTAGTGACCTAGTTTGTTTTACCCATAGTGACCCAGTTTCAAACTTGACCTAGTGATCATCAAGTCAAGCATTTTGCGCAAGATAAATGATAATAACTTCAACTTTCTTACCTCTAGAGTGTTTACATGGCTTTCCTTTGAATTGCCCCAATTACAAGTGACCCAGTTTCAAAGTCGACCTTGAAAACATCAAGACAAACATTTTAAGCTAGATTCATGATGATTACTTTCGGCCTGTAGACTGTTTACAGGGGTTTCCTTTGATTTGGCTCGGTGACCTAGTTTTTTACCCCAAATGATCAATTTTCAAACTTTACCTCAACACAAACATTTTAGCAATGATAATTACTAGAAGAAACACGTAACTTATAAGATGTTAACAAGGTCTTTGGCCATCATTTGGCTTTGTGACCAAGTTTTTCAGCCCAAATGACACAGTTTCGAACTTGACCTAGAAATCATCAACACAAACAATTTAAGCAAGATTCATGATGTTTACTTCAAACATGTGATCTCCGGAGTATTAACAAGATTTTCCTTTGATTTGATCTAGTGACCTAGTTTTTTACCCTGTGCAAACATGATCTAAAATTTTGATCTCTAATGGCAAGCATTTTGAGAAAGTTTCATAAAGATTGGACCAAAACTGTTGTGGCGAACATAAAAGACAATATATGAATTATGTTTATATAATTGTCACTAAATTCGCCACAGAAAAATGTTAATATTCGTTTCTGCACAAATCGAATTGAATTAAAACAGTAAATCTTATCATATTGTCCTGTCTGTCACATCTGATTATTTGTTCTGTTCCCATTTTCCTAGTCTGTGTTTTTGTTGCTCTGTTTCCTTATTCTTGTATTTTGTTCCCCTCTGTCTAAGTCCAGCTGACTCTTTCTGCCATGTCTTACCTTTCCCATTTGACTTGGTAACCGACGTTGGTTACTGACGTCAACGTTGTTGGCGTCGGATTACATCACAGTTATGTTCTACATTGGATATCACAAGAATTACATAATTAACATGCCAATAATGAATAGCGTAAAATCGCTAAAAGGAAAGTAAAATCGTGGCAAATCCACGACAACTGTGATGTTAAGAGTGTTAACAAACCAATTGTTCACGACGGACGACGACGAGAGACGGGCAGAGGGTGACCGCATTACTTCATCCTGACCATTTGCTCAGGTGAACTAAAGTGTAACCCTCCAGATTTAAATTTTATCTCAGTAAGTTAAACAATTGAAACAAAATCCCCATATGATGTAATATAAATTTTGCGTTTGTTTTCACTGCATTTAAACAGTATAAAAGGCAAAGAAAATAAGCTCTAAATTAACATTAGCCCATATAGGGAAATCAAAATCAGTTTTACTGAGTTACGACTAAATCGTTTTACTTTTTGTTAGCTGTTCAATACAAGCATGTCACAACATTATACAACTTATGCATTCTTTTAAGATTTAATCAGAATTTTTGGGGTGGTTGGGTGTGGCGAATGTATCATCTATCTTATATCACCGGGGCGTCCAACTGATATTGGCTTACAATTGGTCAAAGCCTGCTATCCTTGTAGCAGGTAAGGATAGAGGGGGTATGCTTCTGTTTCTTCACTTTCATTCTTGTTCTTCTTTCTTCCCTACCTGTCTTTTTCATCTCCTCTACTAACTCTTCTTCTATCTCATTTCTTCTTTTCTCTAGGAGACGACATAAAATGACCCACAAGGGTTGGCTTGTCGTTAAACCTAACACAATCAATTGTCAACCCGATGAAATAATGTTCACCGAGCGAAGCCTAGTCCGTAAATAACGAAAGTATTGACGTGCATATGCATATATTTTACTTTATAAGATCCATTAACCATATAATTGCAAAAGAAAAATGCGTATTCACAAACTAATGCACTTTTAGTCTGCTTTTTTTTCAAAAACATTTGAACGGTATGCTGGCCAACACAGTGTAATAAGTAGCTAATTCTAATCCGATTGCCTAACAAAACCAACCCGTACTCCAGCCATACCCATACCAATAAGCCCTAAATTAACATTACTCCATATGGGTTGACTAAGATAAACTACATCGTTTGTCCTCTTTTCAGCAGTTCAGTAAAGCATGTCAGAACAGTACACAATTGATGCATTCTTTTTTGGTTAACGTCAGGATTTGTCAGCCCGAGAAAATAATGTTCACCGAGGCAAAGCCTAAAAGAAATAACAAAATTATGTCGTGCAAAAGCATAAAATTTACTTTACAAAATCCATTGGCCGTACAACTAGAACAGAAAAATGCGTATTGACAAAACTAATGCAGTTTTAGTCTCTTTTGTTTTACACAGTTGTGAACAGTACGTTTGACCAACCCGCTCTCTTTGTAATTAGTAGCTCATTCAAATGCAATTTTCTATCAAAACCAATCCGTACTCCAGCTGTTACAGGTCCGGGCCGAAACAGTAGGTATAAAAAATATTAGACATAATTTGTGTAGTACGAAACGAATATTAGTATAATTACAAACGGATGGTCAGTTTTATGGTTTCTGCACAGAAACAGAATGCAGTGTAATTCACGAGTATATATATATATATATATATATATATATATATATATATATATATATATATATATATATATATATATATATATATATATATATAGCCACAGTTTCCTCGAATCCTCAATATCAATATCTCGTTTTGCAGTACCGGTTTGCTGGTATTGACGTGAGAATAAGTTAGGTAATTTGCCCGAACAAGCTATGACGCAGCTGTCCATTGTTTTGAAATGAGATAATCTAGATAAATACTTACATATCAAAAGAGGTAAACACGGACATCCTTTATTTTGCCATACTGAAACTCATACCAACCGGATTTACAACGGGGCATACATGAACAACAAGGGCTGCGTCCAGTTAACCGAAACGTACGCGGCTACTTGCAAAACAAAAGCAAACTTTCCGTTCAGTTTTCACAGTTTTCGGCGGAGCGTAACAAACATCCCTAAACTATTCTCAAGCTGTCTTTTGACACAACCAAGATGGCGGCATATGCGAATAAAACTGTGTATGCTTGTTTGCAACCAAAAATATGAGAATGTTTACTACGTTGATACTATTTATTTGATTTTATATTAAATTAATTATTATTGATATGATTTATTCGATCTAGCATTGAGTCCCGTATACGAGAATAACGGCTACTCTCTAATTGGAGGTCACATGAGACGGCTTTATTTTAATCGTTCAGAAGATACAAAATAGTTTCGCTTCACTGAACGCAGCCCTGGGCACGAACTGGCCGGTTAGACAACAGTGCGCGTAGTACTTCAGTTTGAAATTCATCCGGTCAGCAACAGCGCAATAACATATGTACAGGCGCCGTGGTTTGCTTAATAACATATAGGCATCTAAAACATAATCGTTAAAACAAACAACAAACGTAAACAAAATAATAAAAAAAAGTTGAGGTATGCACAGGTGCAAGTTTACTTACGTATGCAAATCGGCGCATGTGTACGAGGTTGTAGTGAGAAATCGATCAAGTTATTTACTACGTTCTTCCAGTTTCACTAGTTTAATGTCAGTTCTGTAAAAGTTAGTTCCGATCTCGAAGTTTATATGTAAGTGCTTTTAGTGCAATTTTTGCACTAAAAGGAACAACTGTTGCCTTTAGTATAATCTAAGTGCCTTTAGTGCAATTCAAGGCAACAATTGTTGATGCAGTGTAAGTGCCTTGAGTGCAATTTTTTGCACCAAAAGAAGACTTTTTCATAGGCATGTCAACGTAATGCTACCTTGTTGTAGCACCGTAGGCAACAACGACACCGCGATAAAGAGAGATCAATTCATTCAGCACTGTTATAGCCTGTTTATCTCTTATTTGATCGGGACGTTTAGCTCATTTGCAGTTCTGAATGGTTAAATCGATGGTCGGAACCCTGGTGATTCGGGCCAGCCAAAGCGAAATTTGATTTTAAAGTTTCCCGGGACGTTTCGAGACAGACAAAGTGAAACTGAGTCTAAAATCGGGATCGGTAAGTTTCGGGCCAGACAAAGTGAAACATGATTCTAAAGCTGATTCCGAGACGTTTCGGACCAGACAAAATATAACTTAATTTTTAAGTTGAGACCGGGACCTTTCGGACCGACAAATAGAAACTGAATCTGAGATCGGGTTTGGGACGTTTTGGGCCAGACGGAGTGAAACATAGCTCTTAGGTTAGATCTTGGACGTTTCGGACCTAACAAAGAGAAACCTGCTTTTAAAGTTGGGACCGGGACGTCTCGGGTCAGACAAAGTGAAATATGATTCTTTAGTTGCAACCGAGCCATGCCATTTATTTCGCCCCTGATACCATATCCTCCCTAGTCGTTTCACCCCAGACAAAATAATGGAGGACGAAATATTTATGGTAGGCTAGGGTTAGGTGGGATAGGGTAGAGTTTCGCTGTAGCATAACTGGATGGAGTAAGGTAACGGAAGATATGTGTTTAGTTAAGGAAAGTAGAGTAGTATGGAGGTAGGTGACATTCCCAGAGATAAAGATACTTGCGTTTATGTGCATAGTCTGTGTGGCGCTACATCCTAATTAAATTTCGCATGATAAGTCTATGCGATTAGAATTTGAAACCGATACGAGCAATGCTTTTTCTAATGCATCAAGGGCAGATCCAGAAGGATTTCTGAGCCTAATGCGATTTGATTAAATTATCGTACTTTCTCTACGTATTCGGACAAACAGGCCTGAGCAAACACTGTAGACCCAGATCAGACGTCGCGAACGATGCGTCTGCACTGTTTGCCACTCACATAATAATTGCACAAACATTCACAAGTAGTAAAATGGACTTGCTGAAGAGAAGTATAAGGTGAAGAGTACACGTGGTGTGTGTATTTAAGGTAAATACGGTAACCCAGGTGTATTATTGTCCAAAATTTCCAATCAACATGAAATTTTGAGTAAAAATGTAGGTTCGACCGAACTCTAAATCCACTCATATATGCATATTACCATGACCCATAGCTTCAGATTCAAGTTTCACTGTCTGGCTCGAAACATCCCAGTCCCCGATTTAGATTTAGTTTCACTTTGTCTGGTCCAAACGTCCTGGTCCCACTTTTGATATTAATAGATAATCGATCTTCCTTTGTCACGATAGCGTTATTACGTGTACCCTTGGCGCAATAGTTGTGCGCAGGCGAAATTTAAACTGAAAAATTGTTGCCATTGGTAGAACTTCTTTTTTCTTGCCTGTGGTTTTTAGGCACCAAAGGCGACAGTTGTATCTGGTAGTAAAATCTATTGCATCACGAAAACATACCTATATAATTTTGACCCCCTTAAACCCCATTTTTATATAGTAAAACTGGGGTTTACCGGGGTATACAGTATTTTTCTTATTCCTGCTCAAAAAATAGATTGTGGGTACTCGTTAGAACCGCCTCGGCGAGGCGGTTCTAACGAGTACCTACAATCTATATTTTGAGCAAAAATAAGAAAAATATCACAATTTTTCATCTTAATATTTTCGTATTTTCGGCGGTAAAATTTACAATGTATTTGTATAGGCGTGTTTTCGTAATGGACTTTATCTGCATTAATTCATTGGTTCCACGTTATTGTAAAACCAATTATAATAGTTTGCATTATAACTTTTAAATTCTTTTGCCAGCCTTTGAAGGATAATACTTAATAGATTGTTTTGCAAAAAGAAAAAAAATAGAAATTCTGTTTTTATTGCCGTTAAATTTAGCGAAGTGTTTAGCCTTGATCGCAAATTAATTGTCGCTGAGCAAACGGCTCTAGTGTATTTTTTTTTTTTTTTTTTTTACAAAATTTGCGAACCTGCGAAATTTGTTTGTATAGGCTACTCATCATTACCATGTTTGAATATTATAAATAATAATCCTTTTAAATAAACTATTTTATTTTGATTCATTTTTAAATCCAATGTCAAAGATTGCACGGACCGGTGAAGATTCTTTCACCGTGACTGAGTCGGCTGTAGATTACTCATGATTTGCAAATATTCAGGAGACCAAGAACGAAGCAGGTATAGATTAACAGATAAATAAATAGGAAGAATCTATTTACAGTCAACTGTAAATAGCCAACTACTTACAGTCAACTGTAAATAGCCAAAAAAAAGTTAAATTGGCTATTTACAGTTGACTGTCGATTGCCAAAAATCGTTAAATTGGCTATTTACAGTCAACTGTAGAAAGCCCAAAAAACGTTAAATTGGCAAATTACAGACAATTGTCATTAGCTAAAAAAAGTTGTTAAAATTTCTATTTACAGTCATACTTATTAAAGATTTGTTCTCGAAGAAGAAGACTAGAAATAATATAACTTTATCTTGCATCTCCAGCAATTCGATCGTATCGGATCTGTCTTGATAATGATATGAGGACGGCAGCTTGAAACATGTTTTCCCCTTTACCTTGGTTTTTAGAATTCTCAGTCAATATCTAGTAGTATACATATTAAAAAAAGCTCGCGAGTATATACAGTGCAAAAGTAGCAATCGAATCCGATATAATTCGGTCTCTTTTTCGTGTATTGCATGCACAAGTAAGAAGTATTGTTTTTGTTGTTTTCTGAAAGAGGCAACACCATTTATTCATATTTTGTATTATTCCCAATAAAAAATGAATCAACATCGTCGACCCAACGCCATGTCCTGGCCGATGCGGCAATCGCCTAAATAGATATGCGATCTGCGCTGACCTAGATGACCGGGGGTCCAATAGAGGCCCGCTCCAATCGCAATAACTAAGAATATACATTTGTTCAAAGCGTATAAACTATGCGAAAGAGGTACTAAGTAAATATTCCTTTGGTTTCTAATGGCGTTAACGCTTAGCATGCTGGGTAAAATTTTCAGCAGACGGAATTTTGAAATATATTTCTTATTTTTCTAGGAATAATTAAGAAAACTATCACCAATCTCTCGTCCCTAGAGCTGTATTAGGATTACAATAGAACTAGTTTTGTTTAACTTAAAAAAAAAAACAAATACAGAAATCAAAGAACAATTAAAGATGTATATTGGCCGCAGCTAATTATTACTCTTTCATTTGCACATAATTAATTATTCCTTACATTTACTGCACAAGAACTGACAACCGCCTGGTTTCTGAATGGAGTTAGTAGTACGCTTGTCTAAGAATCGGAATGATACCTTTCAAAATATTGAATCGCTGTCATACAACCCCCGGCAAGAGCAAAATATATTTTCTTTTTGTCTGCTTTTTTTTTTATTCTAGTTGGTGTTTATGTTAAAAGGAAAGTTAGTAAATTAATCTTTCGAAGTACAAGAAATAAGATGTGCCTCCAGTCTATGCAAGGAAACGTAACTCTTGGAATAATGATCCGAGCTGGCCAGTTGTCACACTCATCTGAGATTTTATCCATGTCCACCTTTTCTGCAGGTTTCAAAAAGATCTGATCACAAATGGAAGAGTTACGCTGATGACAAAGTCAAACATAGGCTTTCACTGTTGGCATGAATAAGGGTACTTTTTGCGTGTGTTTGTTTGATTTAAAAGAGTCCTAACACCAGATGCGAATGGTGAAGAGTGCGCTCAAGTTCTGATCAGGACGAAGTATGGGAACACATTTGTAATACATATGACTGTAAATAGCCATTTTAAAGTTTTTTGGCTATTTACGGTTGACTGTAAATATCAAATCTAACGTTGTTTGGTTTAAACATATTTTATTTGTATCAAAACAATATAACAATATAAACTAATACAAACATTGATAATTTATACAAATGGGATTCAGAAGAAAGTCAGAAGACTTGTGCTAATCTGTATCCCAAAGTGAAATCATCAAAACAACAATAACAATAGCAATACGTGATTTGAATAACTTTAGCTTAAGTAATTGTACTGTTTTACATGCTAAACCATGCATCAAAATAAGCAGAAGAAAAGCGAATACACCATTTCTTGTCTTTGATTGCTAAAACTATAACATTTTAAAAGGAAATGATTTGTATCTTCAACTGGCTCCACAGTACACATTGGGTTGTCTAAAATATTTTAAGCTCACCTGGAGCTTTGCTCCAGGTCAGCTTATGCCATGGCCTCTTGTCCGTCGTCCGTCCGTTATTATCTTTTCACATTTTCGACATCCCTTCCAGAACCATAAGTTGGATTGAGCTGAAACTTAGAAGGAAGCATTGTGGCAACATGGAAATTCAGAATTGCTATAATCGTTCCATTCCGATATCCAAGATGGTCACCATGGCGGCCATATTAAAATTCTTCAACTGACATCTCCTCCCAAACCGTAGGTCTGATGGAGCTTAAACTTGATGGGAGGCATCACAGTGACACAGAGATTTAGATTTGCTAAAATCGTATCGTTCCGATATCCAAGCTGGCCGCCATGGCGGCCATCTTGAATTCTTTAAACGTCATCTCCTCCCAAACCGAAAGTCGGATTGAGCTAAAATTTGATCGGAGGCATCACAGTGACACAGAGATTCCGATTTGTTAAAATCGTTCCGTTCCGATATAGAGGATGGCCGCTTCGGCCATCCTGAAATAATTCAAACGGCATCTCCTCCCAAACCCTAAGTCAGATTGAGCCGAAGCTTGATGGGAGGCATTGGTGGGACATAGAGATTCATAATTGCTAAAATAATTTCGTTCCGATATCCAAGATAGCCGCTACGACGGCCATCTTGAAATTCTTCAAATGACATCTCCTAAACCATAGGGCAGATTGAGCCGCAACTTGATTGGAGCCATTGGAGCGCTATAGATATTCAGAATAGCAAAACTCTTTCCGTTCCGATATTCAAGAATGCCGCCACGGTGGCCATCTTGAAATTCTTCGAACAACAACATCTCCAAAATAAAAATTAATCAGATTGAGCCGAAACTTGATTGGAGAAATAGGAGCGTTATAGAGATTCAGAATTGCTAAATTCGTTCCGTTTTGATATCCAAGATGGCTGCCATGGCGGCCATTTTGAAATTCTTCAAATGACATATCATCCCAAACTGTTGGTCGGACTGAGCAAAAACTTGATTGGAGGCATGGGAGCGACTTAGAGATTCAGAATTGCTAAAATTTTTCCGTTCCAATATCCAAGATGGCCGCAACAGCAGCGATCTTAAAATTCTTCAAATGATATCTCCTTCCGAACCATGAGTTAATTTGTGCTGAAACTTGATGGGAGGCATCGGAGGGACATAGAAATTCAGAACTGCTAAAGTCCTTTCATTCCGATATCTAAGATGGCCGCCACGATGGCCATCTTGATATTCCGTTCCGATATCCAAGATGTCCCCATGGCGGCCATCTTGACATTCTTCAAAGAACATCTCCTCCCAAACCGTAGGTCTGATTGAGCAAAGTCTTGATGGGTGGCATTGGTGCGACTTAGAAATTCAGAATTGCTAAAATTGTTCTCTTCCAATATCCAAGATGACCGCCATGGCAGCCATCTTGAAATTCCTCAAACGACATCTCATAAAAAACCGTGTTAGATTGAGCCGAGACTTGATGGGAAGCATCAAAGTGACATAGAGATCCAGAATTGCTTAAATCGTTCCAGTTGGCTATCCAAGATGACCGCCTGGGCGGCCATCTTGAAACCACATCTGCTCCCGAACACTAAGTCAGATTGAACCCAAATTTGGTTGGAGGCATTGGGGCTACATGGAAATTTAGAATTGCTAAAATTGTCCCGTTCCGACATCCAAAATGGCCGCCATTTCAGCCATCTTGAAAATCTTCAAACAACATCTCCTCTCAAACTGTAAGATGGATTGAGCTGAAACTTGATGGGAGGCATCGGAATAACATAGAGATTCAGAATTGCTAAAATCGTTCCGTTCTGATATACAAAATGGCCCCATGGTAGCCATCTTGAAACTCTTCAAACCTTTCTGCTCCCGAACGTTTAGTAGATTGAGCCCAAACGTGGTGGAAGGCAATGGGGTAACATGGAGATTTAGAATTGCTAAATTGGTTCCATTCAGATGGTTAGATTGCCCCCATGGTGGCCAGCTTGAAAGTTTTGAAACGACATCTGCTCTGGAACGGTGAGTTAGATTAAGCTGAAACTTGGTGGGAGACATTGGGGAGACATGGAAATTTAGTACTGCTAAATTCATTTCATTTAGAATTGCTAAAATAGTTCTGGTCCGATATCTACGAGTATGATGGCCCCCAAGGAGGCCATCTGGAAAATCTTCAAATCTCTTCTGTTCCCGAATGGTAAGTCAGATTGAGCAAACACTTGGTGGGAGGCATTGGGGTGACATGGAGATTCAGAATTGCTAAAAACATTTTGTTACAATAACCATGATGGCCGCCACAGCAGCTGTCTTGAAGATCTTCTATTGTTAGCTCACCTGCTCATCTGGAGCTTTGCTCCAGGTCACCTTATGTCATGGTCTGTTGATCATGGTCCGTCTCTCATCCGTATGTCCGTCAGTAACTAGTCACATTTTCGACATCTCTATCAGAATCGTATCCATGATGGCCGCCATGGCGGCCATCTTGAAAGTCTTCAGTTGTTATTTGTCCCGAACAGTAAGTCGTATGATGCGGAAACTTGGTAGAAGGCATCGGGGCAGCATGGAGATTTAGAATTGCTGAAATGGTTCCGTTCTGATATTCAAGATGGTCTAAAATCTCCAAAATAGCAGCAATCTTGAAAATCTTCAAATCACATCTGCAACCGAACGGTTATCTGACTGAGCTTAAACATGATGGGAGGCATTGCAGTTTTATAGAAATTCTGAACTGCTAAAATCGTTCTGTCCCAATGTCTAAGATGGCCGCCATCTTGAAATACTTCAAACCACATCTCCTCCCAAACAGTAAGTCAGGTTAGGCCGAAATTTGATGGAAGACATCGGGGTGACATGGAAATTCTGAATTGCTCAGTCGTTTAGTTCTAATATCCAAGATGGTGGCCATGGTGGCAATCTTTAAACTCTTCAAACAACATCAGATTCTGTATTGCTAAAGGCAGTCTGATGTGATAGCCAAGATGACCACCATGGCACATCGTAACATATCATGGTCAGCCTAATCCAAATTGGCTGGGTTTGTAATGTTGTTAAGATGACGTTTAAATGCCTTTTTGCTGAGTGAGTTGCGCACATTGTCTGGCAACTCGTTCCTATCAAATAACAAAAATCGGAGCTATGGTATATTTGAGACACTTCATACGGCAACATTGTAGTTTGCAGGCTGCACACGCTCCACCCAATTCCGGCTTAAGTGGAACACAGTTTTCCTATATACCAGCATCGAATCAATCATCCCCAAGAAAAAAAATGCTTTTATAGAAATTCCTCCAGACTGCTGGTTTAAAAAGGTAGCAAATTCGTACTTTTGATGGTGGGGTTTGGTGTTTAGGAAACCAAACAGGAAGTCACAAAGTTATCTTCCTTGTCAAAAATGGAGGAAATTCACTCCTCAAAAATCGCTTGGATCGCCAAAATTATTAAAACAATTAATTATTTCTTCATTTGTTGTTCTCTATCAATATTCAGTTTCATGTTTAAACCAAACTCATCATGTATTGATCATTGCCATAACACCTGGTAGCGTATAAAAAATCCCCCACCCCCGCATCCCCTTCCCCCTTCCCCCCCCCCCGCCCCCATCACCACCCCAATTAGCATTCTGCTTAAATCAGTATCAGACCGTTATCGGCCCGACAGAATTCCTGTTGGGCCGATAAAGGCCTGATATAGGTTTAAGCAGAGTACTCGTTAATGATCCGATATAGATTTAAGCAGAATACTCGATAATGGTCCGATATAGATTTAAACAGAATACTCGATAACGGTTCGATATAGATTTAGACAGAATACTCCATAACGGTCTGATATAGGTTTAAAGCAGAATACTCGTTAATGGTCCGATATAGATTTAAACAGAATACTCGATAACGGTTCGATATAGATTTAGGCAGAATACTCCATAACGGTCTGATATAGGTTTAAAGCAGAATACTCGTTAATGGTCCGATATAGATTTAAACAGAATACTCGATAACGGTTCGATATAGATTTAGGCAGAATACTCCATAACGGTCTGATATAGGTTTAAAGCAGAATACTCGTTAATGGTCCGATATAGATTTAAGCAGAGTACTTGATAACGGTCCGATATATATTTAAGCAGAATAATTGATAATGGTCCGATATAGATTTAAGCAGAATACTCCAGAACGGTCCGATACAGATTTAAGCAGCATGCTAGCTGGGTCTCTTTTCAAAGACAAACAAAGGGATTGTATATATGTGATATTTTGTAATAACAATTTTAATCGTTTTTGTTTTCTTTAAACAGTTACGGAGGAAGCTATCATCCTCCGTCCGCATACGGCAAGGGTACTGGAGGAGTTTCTTATAAACTGACATACATCAAGTGCTCAGAAAATACTGAGAAATTATTCGACTGTGAAAAAACAGAGGAAAGGCAAAACACAGAACATTCGCGAGATCTTGGAATAACGTGTTACAAAGAGAACGTAACAGGTAAGATCTTATATTAAAACAAAACTATACGTTAAGCTATCTGGTCGAAACGAAGTAGAGGAACTTGTAGGGTACAGGGAACTAATTATTTTTAGCACAGAGCTCCATACTAATTCCACTCATTCTGGTGATTAAGAATTCTTTTCAGGGTATGGCTGAGCTTCCAAATTTTATCTAATTTAAAAGCCAGGCCTAGCACAGCAAAATAAATAAGGAAAAACACCACCAACGCAAGCACTTTCAGAAATTATTTTGGAGGCTGAATGTAGCTACCCCTCCATATGCAGATATCAAAAATTGAAAATTTGAAATTTCATCACTTCTTTTGGCTCTTGCAAATAAAAGTATGTATTTCTTTGAAGCAATCATGCACTACCCCGGACATTGTTTTATTTATTTATTTATTTTATTTTATTTTATTTTTGCACAATTCAGAAGTCCTGACACGATTGGTTCCCCGCATGTGCCATGTAAATGATTACACAGCACTTAGCTGCAGCTGATGCGAGAGAAGGAACGTTATAATTATAGAAGACACGTATGTTGCAAAAGATGAAGTTTACATGAAGTTTGATATATGCCCATAATGTTTCCCTTTTAAGGGTGAAACTTCGAACTAAAATGTGAATAAAGCACAGCAAAGAATGATCTCGTATATGATATGACCTGAATCTATAGGGTTACCAGAAAACGTATAGGAATATAGATTCTACAAGGAAAATCGTTTTCCTTTTTAAAGAGAACGGACAGTTTTATGGGAAGAAAGTCAGTCAAAAGTATCTTATCCCGCACCCTCCTCTGGAAATGACTCTACCATAAGCCAAAAAACTCACTGTCATTTGGAGCAACTCCTTGCGTTAAGAGTAAACCACTTTTCAAAGGCAGCTTAGTGTGCATGAAAGTAAACAGGAATAGATTTTACAAAGACTGACCTTTAAGAGCAATGAATATACAAACAAAACTGAAACTAGCTGAAATGTCAAGTGGTGAGGATTAGACGAGATAGTTTCGGCCGATTAGGCCTCAGTAGAGACACTCATATAAATTTTCAAAAAATCCGGAATAAGCTCAGCGATCACAAATGAACCGAATATATAAACTACACTATAGTGAAGTACAGGGAGACGTTTTACGGCCGCCACACGACATTGATACCAATTATACTGAAGATAAGGTGTCACATGAGGTTTTCCCCTTATACAAAGTGGCGGAAATTTTATCATGCGTATGCATTCCTCTTACGAACTCAGTACTGAATTAAATCAATGTCATACTGAAAGTACTGGTGTGTCGATTGTCTGAGAGTGTAGTCTGGGATTGTAAGCTGGGAAAATGGTCCTAAACAGGACTTAAAAATATTTCAGTTGACCCTTATGTTCCTGTAATTTAAGCAAACAGTGTAGATCCTGATCAGACGCCGCGTTCTGCGGCGTTTGATCTGGGTCTACACTGGTTGCCAATGTTCCAGTCCAAGTTTTATGGATAACCCTCTTTATATGGCACTCTTCCGTCACATTGACAAGAATAGCGCGGCTATGAATAAACATAAACTGGATTTTGTACAAACGCGCGGTTTGATTTCATCGGCCCTTGATAATCACGTGGACAACAACCATAAGAAAATTTTGGTGTATTTATACTATGGCTCGATTGCAAACAATCGATCAAAAAAATGGATATCTCATTTGCAATATACTTCTAACATTGACAAATCAAGAGCGAGAAAAAAAAAGAGGGACTTTTTTTTTCGGAAATAATAAACAGCCAAGTCTGAGCTCTGCAGAGATACCCAAAACGCTTGCTTGCCGTTCCGTCATGGTTTCCGTGTTATGTCATACATGTAGTACCAAGTAAGGCACTCTCTTCAACCTGAAAGATTTTATTGTTTTCTCCTCTTTCCCCGTGAAAACACAATTATCCGTTTTAAATGTTCCAAAAAATCAATAATACTTGAACAACTGCTGTATAAGTAGAAAACAGTGAAGACCCTGATCAGTCGCCGCGTTCTGTCGCGTCTGATCCAGGTCTGCATTTATATGTCAGGTCTGTCTGTCCGTCTACTGAGGGTAAATACAATAGTTAGATAATATGGATTTAATAGGTGCTACCTATATCCGTGCGTCCAAATTATCATCACATGCTTCATAGGTGGGTTGGCCAGCTCTAACTGAATTAGATTTCAGACCACGCTTGACTTCTGAATACCTGCATGAAATGTGATATAACGTCCAAGTCAACAATATTTCAGTAGTTCAGAGACATTGCCTCCAAATTTGTGGGACTTTTACCCGACCCGATCACATGAATTCGGGTCCTGCTTAGTTACTAGCAGCTCTGCCATGGAGGCTTTAGGCAGGCCATCTATTATACGGGCCCCGCTGGGCGGAGGCCATGCTTTCCGAATAGCGAAAACTAGTGTATGCCGGTGAAAGGTACAACGACCATACACTATTGTTTGCGTACCTGAAATCCATTTTACTGCTTCAGGATTTTTCCTATATATTTTGACCGTTTGTGCGTTTTTGTGTTTTTTGTCGTTAATTTATTTTTTTTTCCGCGAGTCTACACATTATGAAAAGCAGAAAAAAAAAACCATAAAAATAACAACAATTAACAAACCGGTCGAACAAACACATTATTGTGTCGAAGTTTTTTGGGGGTTTTTTTAGTTGTTTTTTTTTTCAGATTATCACGTAAAAAGAGCGTAAAGCCTATGTGTTATCTAAACATCTATATCAAAGTGTACCTTATGCACAAAACGAATCATGCTTAGCTTGTAAATAGACGGAGAATGGATAGAAATAAAATTCGAAGTTGAGACAAAATTCAAAACGGCCGCGATCGCAAATTTTGTAGGCTGATGTCATAAGTCTCGTGATTCAACCCCTTGCAATTGGAATACTTGGCGTTATTGGTTGTTTTGTTGCTGTTATCGGCACGGCCGTCATGTCAATAGTCCCTGCCAATCACGGAACGCTTATTGTTTTTCAGGATAAGCACCGAACCACCGAAGCGTTTGTTAGACCATCACATTTTTTGTCACAAACATCACTGGTTACACCGTTAATCTATAGTTGTGCGTCTGGACGCACTGATAATATATACCAACATACAGTAAGACTTCGATGACTCTTAAACCGATGGCTTGTTCACGGTGGTTGATACGAACTCGTATTGAGTCCCTAGTAAATTGTTCCGATAGTTCAAAACAAATATTTAGTGATATTTCTTTATTATTTTTATCATGAAAATGTATGTTGAGGCGATTCTAATGAGTACTCTCAACATACCTTTGTTTTAAAGAAGATCGAAAAGACATCCCTAAATTATCCCCATTCGCCTCCTGACCTGGCACTATGATTAACCCTCAGTGGCTCGAACTACCCATGTCTAGAACAAATTTCGATAGCCCCAAAGATGTTCAAGCTATTTAAGTTCGATTGTATTTAACTATCCCTTTCAGAACTAGATGTACAGATACGAGACGCATCAACCGATTCATCTAGTGCCAGCAATATGAAAGGCCTGCCCGAAGTAAGATACAACAATGCATGGGGAAAGATATGTGGAGACCACTGGGGAGACAAAGAGACTGACGTATTCTGTAAATCAAAGAATGCTACCTGGGGGTATTTTGCGTTTCTTTTTGTTTGTGTTTGTTTAGATTTTCTCTTTGCATGTTGACTATAATCATTAACGCGTTTCCTACCTTTACCCTAGAACGTAGGGCTTGACATTCCAGAAACAAAACGTTCTCCGTCTGCTGCATGTAGGACAGAATCTCTGTAACCGCATAGAGTTGGTTCATAATATTTGTTGATCGCTTGCATGTGAGACCTAGCAGCTGTATGCATTAAACCCAATTTATCATATATGAATCTCAATAACAGATAATTAAAATTTATGAAAAAAATACAATGAGCAAGCGTGCACGGTAATACAAATTAAGCTGGAGAAAAGGCCCTCATGTCATATGCAAACATCGAATGTCCAGATGAGCGTGCTCACCCGTGCATTCTGATATGGACATTCTCTTTCTCTGTTCGTCGACAAACACTACAGAATCCATTCGTGCGCTGTGATCATATATAAACACTCAATAAAATCGAGTCGGCTATGAAACCACAGACGCACAAACAAAGACGAACCGCAATAGAGGAACCACCTTAGAACGGTCAGTAGGAAAACCACTGGGTGGGGATCTTAAACCAGTTTTTACTCGCGCGAAAGTCAGATCAGAGTCTTCGTTGTCCGCATGAAGAAAGCTTTGATCCATAGCTATCCATTGAGCGCACAGGAAAGATTCTGATCAGACTGGGCGGAGGCCCAGGCTAATCTGTTCGCTGGGCGCACATGCCATTTTGTAGGTTTTGTCATGCGCTGGCTCATATAATCAAAAATACTGATGAAAGAAAGCAAAGAGCTCAATGGCGATCTGAAGACAGAACACAAGAAAACCACAAACAGGACCAAAATGAGCCCGACCACAGACATTGATATTCAGGTGCAGACTATCTGAAACAGATTGAGGAATGAACCGTCATTTAGTCTGAGGACCGACCCGCTGTCGAGCAAATAAAGAAAGGAAGTACAAATTTATCGACCATGATTGGGTTAACAACTATGCATGTACTTTGCCGTAGAATATCCGTTGTCTTCTTGTAGCGAGTGACAACCTTTCTAAATTGTACCGAAAAATCAGTTTTGCCAACAATTTGCCTGAGTTTTTAGAATAAGTTGCCACTAAATTCAGGTTCGGGCAGACTTTCGTACAAAAATGTTTTCAAGCCAACGTTATATTTGAACATTGATTCAGAATGAAACACAGAAGATGTTTTACGTACATATTCTACTTTATGATAACGGTATCCTTACTCAAGAAGTTTAGCCGTTAGAATTTTATTTCGATTATTAAAGACATTAAATTGAATTGATGCGCTCGCGAAACGAATTAACAGAGAAAAATTATAACCATAGGTTGTAGCACGAGAGACATCGCCATCCAAAACTGGAAAATTTACAGTATCAAAATCACAGTCGTCCCGTTGTTAGATATTGATGAATTTAAATCCGTAACAGTGCATTGGTGTCAGAGGTTTTAGTTTTATTAGCTCACCTGAGCCTTTAGGCTCATAGGTGAGCTTCTAGCATAGGCAGACTCCGTCGTTCGTCCAACGTCGACTGTCCGATGTCATCCATCCGTCGTCGTCCGTCCGTCCGCCTTCCATACTGTTCAAACGTCTTCTCCTCAGAAATAACGCTTTATCATCTTCTCCGGGAACAAAAGGCCAATGGGGCCTGGTATACAGCACTGGAGATATTGGCCAAATAAAGTTTGACAAAAATGATAACCTTAGGTTTAGCTTGACCCTTTTTTACGGAAAGTTCATTTTTTTACATAGACTCTTATAGGCAAAACTTTAAAAATGTTCTTGTCTAAAACTTGAAGGCCCAGGTCTTTGATATTTGGTTTATACCTACCAAGAGTGTTAAAATTATAGCCCTGGAATAATAAAAAAAAAAACGATCCTGCACCAGAGATCGTTTTTTTTTTACTTAGACTCATATAGGGAAAACTCTTCGAACGTCTTCTTCTCAAAAACCACTTGGTCAATGAAAGCCAAATTTCATATGGAGCCACAAAAGCTTATGGGACGAAAGTTTGTTTACCGCATCTGGGTCACATGATAAAGATTGCGATCACGCCCCTATATGGTGACAACCCTTTAAAAATCTTTTTTTGACCAAAGCGCCGATGGCTCAGGGGCTTGGTATGCAGTATTGGGGACATGGGCCCAATAAAGTTTGAAAGCAATGATAACCTTGTATTGACCTTGATCTTTTTTACGGGAAGGTCAGGTGTTTTTACATAGACCCCTATAAGCAAAACTTTATGTTTATTTTCTTTGTCTGAATTAGAAGACCTAGGCCTTTGATATTAAGTATGTAGCTTTATCTTGCGGACCTCTACCAAGATCATTCAAAATATAGCCCTGGGGTCGAAAATGTCCCGGTGGTCACTTATCTTATATTGACTCGTATGGGAGAAAACATTAAAAATTTTGTGTTAAATTAGAAGGCTTTAGCCTTTGACATTTGGTACTTAGTTTTATCTAGTTGACCTTGACTAAGATTGTTCACATTATAGACCTGAGGTAAAAAATGTGCCTGTCCCAGGGGTCACTTGTTTGACATACACTCATATGGGGAAAACTTTTAAAATCTTACGTGAAAGTAGAAGGCACAGGCCTTTGATATTTGGTTAGTCACTTCATCAAAACCATATTTTATGTGGAGTTTCTGATTCGCAGCTAATAAATTCCATACATAAATACTGTAGGATACAGAGACCAAAGCCTTTATTTTATTTTTTTTTTCAAACTCCACCGGCTACCATACCCGTATATTTCATCCTTTAAAAATGTAACCATAAGCTTGCTCAGAAAGATAGTCTCAGGTGAGCTACAGTACCATTGGTCCTCTGGTTTAAACCCTTTCTGTTTTAAACCCTTTCTGGTTTAAACCCTTATCGGTTTCCTTGGTGTATCGTCTTTTGTATGCTTTTCACTCTAGAGGCCATTAATTGTATCCTGTGATGGTGTCCTATTGTATCCTATCTCCATATTTATTGTGGTCAGTTGAGGCCATTAATACCTCCTATTAAGGTTTTTGTCTAAGACGACCAAAGAAAAATATTGGGTTTAAATGGTACAGGGTTTGCAGACAAAAGAAAAATATAAGGTTCAGGTGGTAAATGATTTAGAGACCAAAGAAAGATATAGGTTTTAGATTGTAAAGGGTTTGGAGACCAAAGGGTTTAAGTGGTTGAAGGTTTGAATTTGTAGAATAGAATGAAACGCGTTTATATATTATTTTAACGCTGCTTAATTCTCCGCCATTTCTGATATTAGACTCCACAGCTGCGCAGACCATTACAGAACTTGGCTGACAATAATGTACCAGAAGATTTCTGTAGGTAAATAAAGCACTCAACTGTACATGGGCCGCGCCATGCGATAACTTGTCTTCGGGCATATGCGGACAACGAAGGCCCAGATCAGCCTGCACATCCGCGCAGTCTGATCAGGCCCTTCACTGTCCGCTGACATAATTAGTGGTTACTACAGAACATATGAATGTAGAGCAAAGGCCCGTATGATATTTTGCGCATGCCGAGTCATGATATGTTTAAAGTACGCGGACATAAAGGTGTCATATTCACGTGTTTAAACGCTCATTGCGGGCCAATGACAACTGTAAACTAAGAATGGACTTAAGTAGATTGAAGCTGCATCATTCAAAAAGTAATCTAAATAAAGCTATCGGCTAGAAAAAAAACGAAAATAATTACAAAACCCTGTTTGAAAGAGTGTGCGGACAATTCGGCAAACTGACGATTTTGCCCGGACAATTTGGCCTAGGATAATTTGGCCTAGGACAATTTAGCCAGCCAAAATTTTTGGGTAGGACAATTTGGCCAAATTAATATTTCCCAACAGTTATTCCTTTCTCTTTTCTTTCAGTCATTTTATCCGTCATTTCCTGGCTTTGATGAGTGAAGCAAACAACAAACCTTTTGATTTTCTATGATTTTTTAATAATGGTATTGCAGTTTAGTCATCAAATATTTTGTTTAGTAATCAAACACATTAACCGAGCAATTATTTAGATCTATAAACAAAATAATTAATGAAAGTTTTGTGATGTATTTTGTAATATTTTGTTTGTGAAGCAAAAACAAAACATTTGATTTTCTACGATCTATCAATAACCCTATTGCTATTAAGTCGAACATTTGCTTTTGTAATCAAACAATATTAATTAGACCAGCAATTATTTATTATCAAAATAATTAATTAAAATCGTGTTGTGTGTAAACAACATTTTACACCAGTTAATTAGATCTTTGAAAACTTTTATAGCAATTAAAAAGTGTCATTGATGAATTAAAAAAATCATAAAGTCAATACAATTGAAGCGGTGGTTAAAGTTTGTTTCTTTAAAAAAATATGTTGTGGGGGTGAGGGGCGGGGGTCAGTTAGGAAAGTAAAGAATCAAGACGAGTCAACAAATCAATTAGCCAATCAACTATGCATGCAAAACATATACTCATTGTTTTCCAACAAATTTAAACTAAATCATTTAATTTGTCTTTTTCATTATCATTTTTTACTAATTTGTTACTAAAGATTTTGGCCTGCCAAGGTATATCAGGCCAAAAGTAATAATATTAAAAAATAAAACTTCTAATAATTAAATTCTACTTTATTTTTTTTTCTTCTACAGTCAATCAATACTGTATATTAGAAACTCACCCAAAACATTAAATTGTCCAATTGAACTAGCCATCATATTAATCTGGCCAAATTATCGGGCCTACCCAATATTTTTGGCTATCCAAATTATCCTAGGCAAAATTATCCTTCGCTAAATCATCCGAGCCAATCGTCCGCTGGCCAAATTGTCCTAGATTCTTTTAAGAGAGGAGGGATGTGACAGACGACTAAATCACGTGCGTTCTGAAGTCGTCACCGACGATGACCTTGTCGTGATAGTGCTTATAGACAATAACGAACCACGCTGAGTCATATATTCAATCTATGTAATGAACCAAAATCTCCCCCCCCCTTCCCCCCCCCCCCCCCCAAACACACACACACACACATCGTCCGTTGGAGTTTGAGCTCCAATTTTTTGCACCAAGTCTGACTTTTCCAGATATTCTCATGCCAGATAGTGTTATTCGAGGGACTGAAAATTTCCGAGCAGCTGCAGTTAGAGGCATGGTTCTGATTTCATGAGTTTCTTGCATGTTTGGTTCAGACCATTTTCTTAGTAGCATATTTTTACCCATGTTGCACATATCTAACTATTGAGAGAGAGTGTGTGAGACAGATAGACAGACTGACCGACAAGCATGCACAGACAGACACGCGCGACCAGCCAGTCTGCTCAGACAGATTGACATGCAGTCAGGCAGACATACATGCGTGTGTACGTGCATACAAACATACATACGTACATACAGACAGAAAAACAGATAGACATGCACAATCAGCCAGTCAGCACAGACAGACAGGCAGTCAGACATGCACTGACAGACATGCGCAACATGTCAGCACGGACAGACAGACAGACACTGAAACAGACGACAGGCAGACAGACAGGCAGACAGACAGACAGACACTCGCATCAAGCCAGTCAGCACAGACAGACGGACTGATAGACACAACAAACCAGCCAGCCAGACAGACGTTAATAGATACGCAACATTTTAACGAATGACATCCATTCAGACGGACGGACTTACCCAGTCGCTCTGAGACACCTCTTTTTTATTTTTGGAGGGTTTCCACTTTGTGTTTGCAATATGTTAGGGAATGATACATGTACATGTATTTCACAAATGTGCATTTAGAACAGAACAGAACAGAAACTTTATTTTCGACTTGAACTGGACAGTTCCTCGTCTACAACATATATAACATGAGCATGTGTCAAAAGTACTATTTAGTACATGTATTCACAGTACTATCATGAAGTTATAAAGAGAATAAGAAACGAAAATACGTTAATTTGCTCCTTGTGTTAAGCATGATATAAGGCTGGCAGTCAAGATCTGAGCTCGTCATCTTTCATGTATGTTTGGATCTAACAGCCAAAGGGGCATAATTATTGCTAATTTGCTATCCTTGGCACATGTGTAAATGCAAGCATTTATGTGAAACAAATCTACTGCGTTTCAATTTCATTTCGCCAACACCACATCAAAATTAGCTTTAGTTCTCGACAGACTCGGAATTTTGCCGAGGTTCTCCTTATTTCGTCGTCAATTACTGCGATACCTTTTATGTAACTCTGATGCCACGAAAAGCAGTAAATTAGCTCGCCTCCAGAAGTTTCGATAGCGTAGACGCAAAAGAACGAAGCTGTAGAAAATATGACGACTTTATATACCCAGCTAGCATTCTACGTAAATCTACATCGGGCCGTCATCGGCCCGTCAGCTACCCTGACGGGCCGATGACGGTCCGATATAGATTTACGTAGAATGCTGACTGGGTATATGTCCCTGACGACTATAAGTCCGCGCACGTTACTATTTTTCAGAAAAGAAGACTTCAGGATAACGGGCAGGGAGATGCAGGCAAGCAGAACCATTTGGCTTTCGAACGTTCATTGCGATGGTGATGAGCCGCATATATATTACTGTCGTAACAACGGTTGGGGTATCCAAGTAAACAGTTCGCAAGAAGCAGACGTAATTGTATCATGCCAATCAAACTCTGATATTGATGATGAATATTATAGAAATGATTTCCTTCCTAAATTCAAAGGCCATGAGGATACAAGACATCATCATCATCCATGATGGCATTTGACAGTGCAAATCAATATAAAATTAACTATTTAAATTGCAAATCTCTATCACATTTAATCAGCTTTTCTTTCTTTCTTTCAACGATATAAGTAGAATGTTTTGTTGTGGAAAAGTTAAATATTTATAACTAACAAACTTATGAAAAATAGCTTTAGTTATTTAGCTATTGGAAAGTAGACAGCGAACCAGGCCAACTGCACCAGCCAGCAATCAGCTTGACTTATCCCTGTAGGTTCTGCTGATACAGGGAACATGTGGTGGACCCGATGTCCAAACAGCATGTCCCTGTATTCCACCTACATAGCATGTACAAAATCCGGCCAGGGCAGCTCGGCCCAATCCGCAATCCCCAGCCCATCTTCCTTCTAATTCCTTTTTAATTATATATATATATTTGTAGACTACTAAACACACACTACTCTCATACATACAGTCATCGTACCTTTTATTTATTTATTTATTTATTCATTTATTTATTTATTGAGTTTGTTTTCCTGATCAAAAAAAAAAAGATACATTAAAAATATTAGCTGAACGCATGGGCTGGCTGGCACGTAATACGGCCTATCCGCACCAGCATGCCATTATGTCAGGCCATGCTCCCGTGCCAATAAATCATTATTATTTTATTATTATTTTTATTTTTATCGTTATTATTTTAAATATTTAAATGAATTAATCAAGTTTCAGTATATCCACCGATACATACCATAGCTCAAAAGAAATGCAAATAAATAAATGCCCAGACATACAAATACTTTCAAACAAAGAAACACACTTCCAGATTGGATAAACATCTCTTTACATAGAAACATGAATGTTCTAAAACTATAACCTGGAGACATGAACTGACCGACAAGTGATGTGGCCTATCCGCACCAGTATGCCGTTATGTCAGTCCATGTACCCCATAAATCAGAAGTTGTATTATGTATCAATATATATCAATGTTATAAACAAATAAACGTAGTAGTTTATTTGTTTACAATGTATTTCCACTTCATTTTATAATATGGCATATATTGGTACATATCCTTTAAGTTAATTTGTGATACGAAAAGAACATATAAATATACGCTTATAGTTATGTTATCTGTGCCTGACACTACTATTAAGGCTTCTGTATAAAATTATTATTATTATTATTATTATTATTTCTTTTTGGTCATAAACAATTTCATTATGTTCTGTAAAAAAAACCTCTGTACGCAGTTTAAATGCTTGAAAAACGAAAGAACATAATTTACGTATATAATTTGTGTTTGTTGAGTTTATTAGTTCCACAAACTTCAAAATATTTGGTCGTTTCCAAAAGTAACTTGAAATGTATTTTTTCCTTAATTCTAAGTACAGAGAACATTCTAAAATAAAATGATATTCATCTTCAAGAACCTGACAGGAAATACATTTCCTCTCATTTAGCGGAATACGATTTGGTTTTGTCCATCTACCTGTTTCTGCTTCTAACCTATGTGATGACATTCGTAACCTACTAAAAGCTTGAATATACTTATATACATTTACTTTGTTTAGATACGGCTGAAACTGAAATACAGCAAAAGATTTATAAGAAATAGCGCGTGAAGAATCTTCTAGCCTAGCACGCCAGTTTTATATAAAATTATCTGAGAGCTGTTGTTTAAATTATGAAATAAATATGCTATATAGTTTCCAACCCCTTGTTGAAGCCATACCTCATAAAAACCCAGTGACAATAAAAGATGTCGCACAAGTGAAGCTTTATAATATTTGGCATAAGGTCTATATCATTGAACATTAACTTATAAACTATTTTAATATACTTGCTATCATTTGATATTGATGATGAAGATGATGGTAGACAGAATGAATAACAAATATAAAACAATTGAAGACGTATACCAACAGGACCAAAGACATTTAACACTTTCCATGCTATGGGCAAATTCAGCTGACGACAAACGGGTGGTATTTTGTTTTTCTTATTTTTCCTAGAAAATGGGATTTGACACATTATGAAAACATCTACTAAGGAGACAATTTTCATGATTTGCCAAATCCTATTTTCTAGGAAAAATAAAAAAAAAAAAAAAAAAAAAACATTTCAAAATGTCGTCTGCTGAAATTTTACCCAGTATGCAAAGTATACTTTCAAGGAAGACAACTGTCAAAATATATTTGCTCCAGTTTGAAAAGGGGGCCAAATCTAAAAGAAAGGTTTTTCTCCCCTTGGATATAAATTCTTTCCTTTTAAAGACACATTGTGGATTGCATAACACGCTAATGACCATAAGCAGATAAAGGTAAGAAATCCTTCCTGACTTTGGCCACCCTTATAGGCAGGGGCCTGATAAGGGGAAATTATTAATATTAACCAAATCACGGTGCCTGTACATTTGTTATTGAGCTGTTACTAAGCGGATGAAATTCAAACTGCAGTACTACGTGCACTGTTGTCGAACCGGCCAAAAGGATTAGGATGATGATGAATTTTTAAATGATTAAATAGCATACATACAAGAAATAACAAAGATCATATGATAATGGTCGTAAATTGTTAAATCTATATAAATCAACAGATCATATTATCGCCAATGGCAGGCTTTATAATTATCAAGATGGTGAATTTACTTTTTGTTGCCAACGCAGTTTAAGCGTTACGGATTATCTTCTAATTCATATATTTAATATAAATAGACTTAAAAAAATAGAAATACTAGAATAAAACAAATTTTCAGATCATGCTGCTTTGTTGAAAAGTTTTTCCAAAAAATGCTCCGAAAAATCCAAAACTAAAAATTCAAATGGAATTAAATATGAAGAAAAAAATGTTTTTGAAGAAAGCAAAGTAAATGACTTTAAACATAATCTAAATCATATCATATAATTTCGATACGCATTTCGACTCGGAACCAAATGTAACAAAACAAATATAAAACTTAACTGATTTTCTTGTAGAAAACTCCCGCGATGTTTTTTGTAAAACGGATCCCTGTTTAAAAGACCAAAAAAATGATTCTCTATTTAACGCACCAAAATGGTTCAGTGAACAATGCTATACAGCAAAACAAGAATTTAAACGGGCAAGAAACACATCTATGAAACATAAAACTGACGACAACAGAATAACATTTACAAAATCTAGAACCAAATACAATAGGGCGCGTCCAAAGGCTAAGAAATATTTCACATTTAATGAAGGCAAACGATTAGAAAACATTGCTAAAACACAGCCACGCAAATTTTGGAAGTCCCTCAAAAAATGCCATAATAATTCAAAAGATGCCAAAACTTACATCAAATTAGAAGATTTATATGAACATTTCAATGAATTATATGGCGACACTGTTAATAATATGAGGATGATAATGTAGACTTTCGTAACATAGAAAATAATGAATATGACATAAAAATAACAGAACAAGAAATTCGTCGAGCAGTATTTAAACAAAATAACGGAAAATCACCAGGACTAGATGAAATTTGCGCAGAAATAATAGACATCATATGAACACATTGCTCCTTACTTACTTCAGATCTATAACAAATTATTCGAGAATGCAGAATATCCTGAAAACTGGGGGCAGGGCTATATTTGTCCAATATTCAAAGGCGGTGACCCAAAATTAGCTAAAAATTATCGCGGAATAACTCTTAACAATGTTTTAGCAAAAATATACTCTCAAAAACTTTTAAACAGACTAACAACATGGACAGAGAAATATGAAAAAATATCTAAATGGCAATTTGGTTATCAGAAAGGAAAAAGCACAACAGACTGCATATTTATCCTACACTCAATAATTTCAAAAGTATTAAATACAGGACAGAAGTTGTATACAGTTTTCATTGACTATGAAAAATGTTATGATAAAATCACCCTGTTATTTCTTTGGCAGAAACTTCTAGCAGAAGGCATAAGTCTAAAAATAACTAAGGCTATAAAAGCTATGTACACGGTAGTTAAATCTGCTGTAAAATATAAAGGGAATAATTCAAACAGTATCAATTCACGATTAGGGGTCAAACAGGGAGACCCGAGCTCCTCATTATTATTTATGATGTTCGTAAACGACATATTAACAGATATAAATTCAGATCTTGAGGGGATTTTTACTGTCGGTGAAGTTAAATTATTCCTATTAGCTTATGCAGATGACCAAATCTATTTTCAACTTCACCTACAACTCTGCAATCCATGCTTAATGATATAGAACTCTATTGTAATGTGTGGGGACTGAAAATAAACATAAATAAAACCAAAATTCTAATATTCGAAAAGGGCGGAAGATATCAAATTATAATTTCTATCTCTATAATGAAGTAGTTTCATCTTTTAAGTATTTAGGAGTATACCGCTTTAAAAATGGAAACTGGTCAAGCACTCAAAAATGTATAGCCGAACATGCGTCAAAAGCAATGTTCAGGCTCTTTTCTGTTCTCAATCAGTATGAATTCAAAACTTTACAAAAGTGCAAATTATTCGATGCATTGGTCGCTTCTGTCTTAAACTGTTCATCAGAAGTATGGGGATTTAATGAAGCAAAGAATGTAGAGCATTTACACACGAAATTCTTGCGGAAAATTCTTAGCGTAAATAAGTCTACTAATATTGCTGGTCTATATGGAGAGCTAGGGAGAGTTCCTTTATTAATAAGAAAAGTACATATGTTTCGCTATTGGGTAAAACTATTAA
This sequence comes from Anodontia alba, assembly GCA_964016985.1. Taxonomy (NCBI): domain Eukaryota; kingdom Metazoa; phylum Mollusca; class Bivalvia; order Lucinida; family Lucinidae; genus Anodontia; species Anodontia alba. Next base: position 85,203,220 of record OZ024822.1, read on the forward strand.
AATCTGATGAGAATTCATTGATCACATGTACCTATAAAATGTTAAAACATGATGCAAACAATAATATCACATATAATAAACAAAACTAGGCCTATCAAATAAAAACAATGTTAGAATCGTTAGGACTTAACAATCAAGATATTTACAATATAAATCTACCAATAATTAAACAACGTCTGTTTGATCAGTACTACCAGAACTGGTACAACAACATAAACAACTCACATCGAATCGAATCGAACTGTCGCTTTAAACACAATTTCAACATTGAACCATATCTAGATATTATATCTGACAACAAATATAAAGTAGCTCTAAGTCGTTTTCGACTATCATCCCATCAGCTAGAAATTGAAAGAGGCCGCTTTCATAACATTCCCAGAATTGAAAGAATATATAAACTGTGTTCTTTAAATATGGTTGAAAATGAATACCATTTTTATTACGAGGGATGTTCGAAATGAATTGCTTATTGTCCTCTAGCTCGATATCCACGTGGGGCACGATAAAAACCAATACATACCTGTATAGGGTTATTCAATATCTACACAATGGTGTATAAATGTACATGTTAGACTAAGTATAAGACATAAAATTTGCCATTTGAATACACGCAGTCATTGACCACTGCAGTAAAAATGGTTGGTAGAAGCGTCGACAAAAAAGATGAAATACGGGCTTACATCAAAGCTCGCTCAAAACTTGGTTGTTCTTTGAAGAAGCTGATGACTGAAATTTCTACTGCTTTTGGACCTTCTTGTGTGTCCTATGACACAGTTCGGCGGTGGAAAAAGAAATTTGAGTCTGGTGTAGAGTCCATCAAAAATGCTCCGAAATCAGGTAGGCCAAAATCTGCATCTCGTAAAGAAATCGTTTCCAAAATAAAGGAAATCATTGAAGGAGATGCCAGATTTACAGTTCGTGATATTGCACGAAAGGTAGGCATATCACTTTCAACGGTTCACCTTATTTTGAAGAAGCATTTGAAAGTCAGAAAGATTTCTGCTAGATGGGTGCCACATCTGTTGACTGACGAGCAAAAGAGGCAACGGGTTAAAGTGGCCAAAAAGCTGCTTCAAATGTTTCCAAAATTTGACAAAAAGCAGTTTGCCAATGTCGTCACAGGTGATGAAACCTGGGTCCATTATTTTGAGCCCGTCAGAAAGGTTAGCAATAAGATCTGGGCCACTAAACACAGCAAACGCCCAATAATTGCCAAACGTTCTTTGAGTACAAAGAAGGTTTTGTATGCAATCTTCTTCTCTGGTGAAGGAGCCGCAATAAAAGTGCCAGTGAAAAAAGGGCAAAAGTATCACCGGAAAGTACTACAAAGACGTAGTACTGAAGAAACTGAAAAAGTATTATCAGAAACGACGCCCTGCCACTGGTTTTAAACATGTCCGTCTTCTACATGACAATGCCCCAGCTCATACCTCCGCAATAGTTACGGCGTTTTTGAAGAAAGAAAAAGTAACTGTTTTGCCTCACCCCCCGTATTCCCCAGACCTTGCCCCATGTGATTTCTTTTTGTTTCCGAAATTGAAAGCATTCCTTGCTGGGCGGAAATACCAGTCCCGACAGGCGCTTGGATCTGCCATTCATCAGTACCTTATTACTGTGCCCAAATCAGCGTACCGTGACGCCTTCAAGAAGTGGATACATCGGCTGAAACTTTGCATTTCTAGCCACGGGGAATACTTCGAGGGCATGAAATGAGTACTTTTGGGCTAACTTGAAATTTGAAGTCTCCAGATAGAAATAAGCAATTCATTTCGAACATCCCTCGTAGTTTGCCCAAAATATTATGATCTAAGACGAAAATTCCTAAAACCATACTATTGTAGATGGCCAAATTTAAACAAATTTGATCAACTTCTTTCATCCGTAAATAAAACTGAAATTTTAAATATTGCTAAATTCATATATTTTGCTACCAAGCTAAGAAATGAATTTGGCATTTGATACCAAAATTGTATACGTTATTACTCATATTTTCATTTACTGTTTCATAGCTTCTCTCTATAATTATATGTATGATTTTTTTTGTATGTTCGCAAAATGCTGTTGTATTTATGTGTAGGCTAGAAGCATGTTGCTTAATTTTGCCGAATAAATTTTGTTTGTTTGTTTGTTTTGTTTGTTTGATATCAGCAATGTTTATGATTAAGACAGAGAAACAGATAAGGTGGGTAATCTGGTGATAATTTGATGTTTTTTTGTTTTTTTTTTTTTGTTGTTTTTTTTTTTTTTTTTTTTTTTTTTTTTTTTTGTTTGTTTGTTTGTTTTCTTATTCAATAAAATATAACTGGTTGTTTTCATTAGAAGCGCCTCTCCAAGGCAGTTCTAATGAATACCCACAACATGTTTTATGGAGAAATACAGATCTTATGCCTTAATATGCTAGTTTACCATCAAATGCCCTCTTTATCTGGTTCTTATCTGCATAACTTTCCAGTAGCACTATTTTAGTAGCTTCGTCAAACTAAAACATAATCACTGAAAAGGGTGTAACAAATAAATCCATTGTTCAGGAAAAGCATAATTTTGGAGCATTTTTTTTTTCGCACAGACATTTGAGAATTATCATTTACCACGCTATGGGCAGTTTCAGCAGACGACAAATTTATAAGATTTTTCTTATTTTTCCCGTAAAATAGGATTTGAAATGTAAAATCCCATTTTTCGGGAAAAATAAGAAAAAAATCTTTATTCTTCTTTCTTTCCCAGCAGTTCAATGTGTAATAATAATGCCCTTCTGCTTTCAGTAAAGAATGATTGATTATTGATTATTGAAAGTGCTAGAAAACATGTTGTGTCATAAAAAATGCATTATACAACGGAAAAAGAATTTTACAGTTTTTGGCAGGTACTAAAGAAACAAATCACATTAATTTCTGCAAAATAATATGTACTTTCAGTGAAGACTTGGCTCAGCGTGCGCATCCCGCAGCCTGATCAGTCTGTGCTATTTGGACGAAGAAGCAGTATATAGAGCGTGTGGTGAAGACTGATCAGACTGTGCAGAGGCGCAGGCTGATCTGAATTTTTACTAAACATACAGACTAGTTTGAAACTCTGTTTCAGAAATCTTGTGCAATTGCAGAAAATAAATATTCACTCACTTTTTTGGATACAATTATTTTTTAAATTTCCTATCATATTTATTAAATAAATAAAACTTTCAATTTCAGTTTTATATTTCTATTTCAGTTTATTTGTATTTTTTCACAATGCAAGAAATAACAACTCTTTTGTATTTTGGAAGGTCTGTCAAAAAATAAATAAATAAAGTGATGCAATACAAATCATCAAATTAAATGCAAAATTTGCAAATGAATTTATTTGGTTCTGTAGTAACATATTGAATACTTCTCAATTATATGAATTACCCCTTATAGGGCCTCACCTAAGGAGACTTAACATCTTTATAATCACGTCATAATCACTGATGTAAGATAACCTTTTGATGTGCGCTCTGTTATCAGGACTGTATACTGGGGCTGATCATGAGAGGGGGGCGGTGGGGTCTAGCCAAAGAAGGAAAAAAATGTGTCTTTACGGATAATGGTCAGCCATTACTGCAAACTTTGTGAAATGTGGAGAAGGCTAGAAACATTGCGAATATTCTAAAAGCATTTACGACTGTGAGGCAACATGTTATTCCATCACAAAACAAATCAAATAAGGTCCAAGGACATATTGTCAAACAAGAAATTAGATGACACCAAAACTGTTAAATTTTCCTCTGAAAATCACTATTTTTTTTTGCGGATAACTCGAATACTATTTAAGAAAGTTGCAAAGATTTATATCATAGTAATGCATACAAGATGCTGCAGGGGAAAGGCAGGTCATAAATTCAAGATTTTTAATAATAAGCCCGACAGAGGTAAAAGTGTGAGAAAAAAAAAATAATAATTCAAGAATTTACCTCAGAAAACGCCTGTTTTATTTTGCAAATTACTTCATTTCTATTTATGCAAGCCATAAGTTCTTTTCATCAACCTAAACTGTAACCTCTTCTTGAGGGAAAAGGTTTCTCAAAACGCATGAAACGCTGTCTTTCATTCCAAAAACACCTTGTAAAAGTTTATATGTCAATATTAATTTTCTACATATACAAAACACTTGGATACAATCGTGAAGAAGTGTTTGTTCAAAAGTGTTCCACCTTGACATTCAGGTTCCCTTTGATAATTGCGCTCGTTTGCCCATAACACATACAGCTGCTGACATAGCATTATTCTCCCAAATGAGAAGACGTCTAGCAATGGTTATACATGTATGTCATTTAATTACTCACTTATTAAGAAAGATTTCCAAACTTACGTTGAAATGTGTGACAAACACATTTTATTTTGTTTCCGCCTGTTATACCCATTGAAAACGTGTCACTAAATGCACTTAGAAAACAAGAACTTGCGGCGGATCTAGCATGCACATTTATTGAGTGCTGCCTGTTTATGAACAGGGTCATCCAGTTTCATGCAAGCTTTTCAAGTCACGCGGAATAATGCTTTGGATCTCAAAGCTTTATTTACATTCAAATAATGACTGATACCTTTGCTAACTAACGGAACAGCACATGCTTCTGACACTTGAAAAATGACCATTGGCTTTTGTTCAGCTAGATCCGTGATTGTCAGTTTCGTACTGATAATCAAAAACTAACCAGTGAAAATGTGGTCAGATCCCCCTTAAAGTATATCCATTTTCAGAAGATGGTTAGCTTACAGAAAATCAAATAGAAATGTCACAAGATTTGTCTCCCTTATCATTATCATGGAAAAAAACATCAAGTTTTTTCAGTCCCTATGAATACACGTTGAAGGTACAAGGGAGACAACTTTGTAACTTCCCGATAGTTTTCGTGAACAAAACGTCCCTCCTAAAATGGGATCTACTCTAAAAGAAAATAATGCACTAAAGGAAAGTATTTGCTCCCCTGTTAAGAATGTGCTACCTTTTTGAATAAATTCTTTCCAGGGTAACAGATTCTTTTTTTTTTTTTTTTTTTAGAGTAGACTCCTTTTTAGCATTTGTTTTCAGTTTTAGTATACCCCTTTTTAGAAGGGAAGCACAATCAGTAACCTCCCCCTGAAAGTTTATACATTCGCCTGAATATTCCTGACATGACTGTTTAACTTTTACCACTCTCTGGGCTCATTCAGCAGATGACAAATTTGGTGATTTTTTTTTTCTCATTTTTCCCAAACAAAGGCTTTGAGATTTCATACAAATACATATATGAAGACAATTTCATGAAATCTAAAGACCGTGAATCTAAAAACCTATTTTCTGGGAGAAATAAGGAAGATATTTAAAAATGTCGTCAGATGTGTTTAGACTAAACTACCACAGTCTATGATAGTTTATACAAACATTAAATTAAATAAATGCATGGAGGTCATTTTCTGATTTCAAGCGCTTTTTAATAAACGTCTGGCAGTGTTTTTTTAACTAGTAGATAAGTGCAGACAATATTTGCTCCCAATACAAGATAAGATACCATAACCGCTAAACATCAGAATTAAGATTATACACAGTACCAGTGGAAAGACAGGTCGTTGGATATGTTTTTCAAGATACCCTTTATTTCTTCAGATAGGAGACTCCTTACAATAAGTTTTTGATACAATGAGTATTTTACACACTGCTTTTAATCTTAATACTTAACTGCCCATTTGCAATGCTTAACTCTTTAAGCACCTAGCATAAGTGTAGCTTACAAAATTCACAATTTTTCAGAGAAAATAAAGCTTGGCATTTGATGTGAATTGTCTGCTATATAAAATTCACATTTTTTAGAGAGACAATTCACATCAAATGCCAAGCTTTATTTTCTCTGAAAAAAAAAACGAAAAAAAACCCCTAGAAATGTATTTGTCATTAGTGTTTTAAGGGTTGAACTTTTTCTGATCTAGTGTACTGCTATTGCTCACAAAAGAATCAATGCGAGTGAAATTGCTTTTTTATTTAAAAGATGTAAAGTTCACTGAAAATTTTTACCCCCTTAACTTGATTTCAATGCTGAAATCCAAAATTTCATTGAGTATTTTTACCGCCTCAACTCCTATTTCAGTGATGATTTTTAAAATTTCAATGCTGAAATTCCCTTTACTCTCTATCTAGAACTTTGTTAGAACAAGCCATAATGGAGAAGCGGCTTATGTCTTTACATACCACTGGTCCGGTGTTTGTATTTTCAACCGGTACGGTATTCATCCTAAATGTTCGGACACTACAACTGTATGAACTGTACGTATCTAAAAACTGGAAAAGTCAATTTGACAACCTGGCGTTGCATCTAAAAGTGCTGAATTCTGTTTGTGTTGAGGTTTTACGCCCCAGTCAACCCACTGGGGTCATGTCGAGCGCGGCCAGTTTACCTAACCACACTACTACTTTCTTTGGGCAGGCTTAGTGCACTAAGCGGTTAACCAGTATTGTGCACATTCTTTCGCCAGAAACTGACAACTGCCCTTCTTGAAATCAGTGGAAGTGAGATAATGTCCGTAAAAATTTTTTTCATAACCAATCTCCACGAAAGAATGTTGCCGACTCGGCGGGGTCGAACCCGCAACTTCCTGATCACCAGTCGAAAATTGCTGAATTGCAAACAGTGCAGACACGTTTCAGTCCTGCGGTATCTGTTCATGTCTACACTGTTTGTGTCACCATATCTATCCGAATATGTTTGGTAAATATGGCGTTTGAAATATAGTCGACTCTCGCTATCTCAAACTCCAAGTGACGAGAATAGTATTAGGAATATATAGCAAACATTACCAATATTGCGCAACAGTCGTTTGTTATAAAAATGGTTGAATAGTAAGGAATACGAGATTGCGCTTGATTTAGTTTTTACTTAAAAAGTAATTGAGGTATCAGATTTTAAGGTTTGGTAAATTACAACTGAGCAATTAACAAACAGGATGTCTCTTGCATTAAGTATGCTGTTGTGTGACAGCTTTTGATTTCACATACCAATGATGATCAAAATACAGTAAAACCTCAATGACTCGAACATCGATGACTCGTTAACCATGGCTAATACAAACTCGTTTTTGAGTCCCTAAGAAAGTCATCCGATAGCCAAAGAAAACAAATATTTAGGATATTTTAGAAAAAGCTTTTTATCGTGAAAATGTATGTTGTGTCTACTCATTTGAATCGCCTTATCAAGGCAATTCTAATGAGTACACTCAACATGTCATTATCTTATAGAAGATCGAAAAGAAATCCCAAAATTATCCACATTTGTCTTTTGACCTGACAGTACGATCAAACCGCAGTGGTCGAACTACCCATTTCTTGAACAGATTTCCATGGTCCCAAAGATGTTCGAGCCATTGAAGTTCAACTGCACCTACACATACTAGTGTGCGTACGTTTGGTTTCTACATAAAATAACTTTATTTCCACACATACACAAACCAGTGAGCTTAGGTTAATTTTAACATACAAATTATGACTCACTTCCGCACATACTACTGGGCTTATGGTCCTGAATACCATAGATGACCCGACTTCTACACATACTAGTCAGATTGTGTTTCTGCAGACTAAGAAAACCCTAACTTTTATTTTCTTGTGTTTTATATTTCTGTAAGGTTTCCTGAAAATACCTCAAATGCTTTTCAAATTACTGAGCATATGCCTCTGGAAAGTTAAGAAAACAGATAAACACAAATGATGGAAGATTTGAAGTTTATTTTACCACATGACATAACAGCAAAATACAACAATGTAATTTATTGATAAAAAGATAATTAACACATGTAAAAAATATGGATCTTGTAGTATAGTCAGTAGTTTTAAACGGAAAAATTATTTTAAAAAAATGTTAAAAAAATGCTGCCTCTTCTGACAAGTGTCGGTGCTGTTAAATGCAACATTTTAGGACTGCTGCACATTCAAACTATTTGTACCCATGTGGAAAAACAAAGAATTTTCACTGTCTGTTAATAGACAAGACCCAGACTTGTCTGAGTATACTGCAGACTGTCATATGAGTTTTGGCATTTCATACTTGGAGAAAAGTTGATGTGGGGTTTGCACATTTGCGCAGGTTAGACTAGGCCTTTAAATTTCGTACACCAAACATCACAAAAACATACCTATATAAGTTTGACCCCCTTAAACCTTACTTTTATATTGTAAAACTGGGGTTTACAGGAGTATACATAAATTATTTTTCTTATTTCTGCTCAAAAACATAGATTGTGCATACTCGCTAGAACGGCCTTGGCGATGTGGTTCTAGCGAATACCCACAATCTATGTTTTGAGCAGAAATATGAAAAATATCAGAATTTTTATCTGAAAACTTTCAGTTTTTAGTGGTGAAATTCTCAATATATTTGAACAGACGTGTTTTCGTAATGATTTCTGACAAAATGGCATATGCAAACAGAGCAGAACTAGATCAGACTGCTCCTTCAGTCTGATTAGCCATTCAAGTATGTCTTAAACAGTCCTACTGGTAGTTTACCTTTTGAAGCAAATTGACACATATCGAGTCTGTTTTATCACTGTCATTGAAAATTATAGAAAGATACAGCATTTTACCACTGAAGACCAATACACATAAATCTACAAGCATTTACCATATTTACTCAAGGTATTATTAGGTCCGAGCTTCTAATGAGTACCCACAACATACATTTTGGTAGAGAAATAATAAAAATATAAGTACCTGGTATTTTTCAGATAAAAAGTGCTTTATTTAAAGCTATGTGCTCTAGGTCTACACTGTTTGCTCAAGATTGTCTGTCCAATACTTACTCTTCTTTCAACATCTTATGGAAAGTATTTTTTGCCTGGCACTTTACACAAAAGAAGTACCAGTAAGTTTGCAAACTTTTGTCATGATTCAAAGCAAAATCATTTGTCGTAACTACCTATGCACACATTTTTTTTCTATCCACTGATTTTAAACAAAATCTAATAATTTCATTTTTTCCATATTGAAAATGGCTGCAAATTATTCAGAAATTGGTGGGGTAGGTAAATTGGAGGCAGGTTTTCAATAAGTTTCACTTGTTCAAATTTTCTGAAATTTTCACACTATTGTCATGAAACATCAGTATTAAAAAAAATAAGCAAAGAAAAAGTAAAAGAAATCTTTTTTTAGACAAAGTTAAAAAAATCAATTTACTGTAGAAATTGCATAGGTCAGGCAAATTTTTTGGTCATTAAAATAATTTCACATTAAATATTTGAGAAAAAAGCACAGGAACAGAAACAACAAACAGTTTTTGATAAGATAGAGTCAGCCAGGATAAAATATTGTCATTTAAAATGAAAGGCTAAGCAAAAAGGGCTTGATGTCGAACGGACACTAGGGTAAAAGTGGTACTCTTTATGTTTTGTTGTTGTTTTGTTTTATTTTCTACATGGGACCATGCCAAACATTTCATCAAAACCTTTCAAATTATAAAAACAATAATATGAAATGCATCAAATTTCATAACAAAAGCATGCTACTTGTATAAAAAAACTTCTACCGCTGACATTTTTTGCAAGGGCTGCTCCAGGATAGAAAAAATTGTCTGAGTATGTACGATATGTATAGATTTTGAACATCTGGTACACTGTCAAGTAGCATATACTACAGTGTCCAGCAAATAATGATGATGAGTTCAGATTTAACGAATTGTCAACCAATAAGGGTCATTTATGCCAAAACCGTATATTAACCCATTTTAGTCTGGAAACCCCCAAAAGGGTAATTGGAAAACAGTGTAGACCCAGATCAGATGATGCATAATGCAGTATTTGACCAGGGTCTGCAGTGTTTGCAAACAGTTTAGCCGTTTTCATCTAGACCTGACATACCTAAAATTGAATTTTGGCTCTTCTAATAGGGCCACACCATGCGAGAATGTGTCTTCAGACACATGTGGACAGCAAAGGCCCAGCTAGATCAGCCTACACAGTTTGATCAAGGTCTTCACTGTCCAACAACAGAATCATTGGCTACTACAGAAGTATGAACTGAGAGCAAAGGCCTAGATGATATTTTGTGCTTGTGCAAGACGATGTAAATCCGTACATTTTGCCCATGTTCGAAAACACTTTTTCTCTTGACGCAGCTGAATATGTCGTGAGGAGGAAGTTTATTTCGTCTAAAATGGGTTAACATGGTTTAATAGTGAAACAGGTGTAACTGCAACGTGTCAAGTATGGATTTGAATATAAAACTGGATAAATTTTATCCAGTTAATAACATCATACCTGTAAACAGACAAAAAAGGCCCTGGTCAGACTGTACAAATATGCAAGCTCATCTGGGCCTTTGTTTGTCAGCATATGCCCTGAAGACAAGACACAGTTTCACGAGGTGCAGCTAACACAATCTTTAACCCATTGTAGACTGAATGAATTCCCCAACACTATATATTGGAAGATTCTAATTTCAATTTTAGGTATGCCAGGCTATGTGCTTGAGAAATTAAAAAAAAAAAAAAATTGGTTGAACTATTTGCAAACAGTCGAGACCCTGATCAGATAGTCTAATCTGGGTCTGCACTGTTTGCCAATTACCTTTTTAGGGGTCACCAGACTACAAGGGGTTATGGTAAATGTTCTAAAATTTTCAACATCTCCTTCCATATTTTTTGGCATAAATTTTGCCTTTTATGCAAATTGTTTGTTTAAAATACGTAGTGGAATGGTAACCATTGTAGATCCTGATCAAACTGCTCCTTCAGGAGCTCTGGGTCTGTACTATTTGCATATGCCATTTTGTCAGAAACTTTGGTGCACAAAATTTTAGGACATTTTTCTATTTTGGAATATGTAATTATTTTATCCAACAATCTATGTCAACACACTTTTAAACATTCACAATTATAGCTTGTGATATTTACATGTAAATCTTTTCTTTTCACTTTACTGGGAAAATAAGGCTTGGTATCTTATGTGAACTGTCTGGATTCACATGAAATGTCCAGCTTTATTCGATATTTTGTGTAAATCTTCTGCAATATGTCTTCAAAAAAAAAAAAAAAAATATATATATATATATATATATATATATATATATATATATATATATATATATATATATATATATATTACAAATTTGTCATCTGCTGCTGTTGTGACTGGCTTTTTAATGGCTAAATAAATTCAACTCCTAATAGCCCTGAGTTTTTTTTTACAATGATGAATTGAAAAGCTGCACAGAATGATTTATAGTTTCTCACCACAATGTAATATCACTGACTGAATGAGAGATTCATGCTGGTGGCAAAGAATAGTCAGTTTCATAACTGGTCAATAATGAGTGAAGTTAAGTCAAGTGGATTTTAATCACATGAACAAACAAAAACAATCATCTATATCAGGATAACTTTGACACTTGCTAGTTTTTTCCCATCTTCCCAGCTTGCATCACGAAAACATGCCTATATAAATCTGACTCCCTTCAACCCCACTTTTATATAGTAAAACTGGGGTTTACAGGGGTATACATTATTTTTCTTATTTTGCTAAATAACATAGATTGTGGGTACTCGTTAGAACCGCCTCACTGAGGCAGTTCTAACAAGTGCCCACAATGTAAGTTTTGAGCAGAAATATAAAAAATATCGGGGTTTTCATCTGAAATTTTTTGAGTTTTTGGAGGTGAAATCTTCTATATATTTGAATAGGCATGTTTTCGTAATGGATTAGATATTGCTTTCAAACTTTTTCATTCCGCTATGTTAGACAATGGAAATGCACATCATCACCGCTGTTTGAATGCAATCATCTGCAGCCTTTAACAATGCAAAAGATGTTATTTTATCAGTCTTTATTCCCATTTGACTGACAGCTCATCAGCATTTAATTGGGCGATATTTTTATTATTGATTTGAATAAAAAAAAAACAGTTTTGTTAATTTCGATACCAGCTTGTTTTTTTTGTTTTTTTTTGTTTTTTTTTTGGGGGGGGGGGGGGGGGGGTTTCATAGTAAAACTGATAATTTTCAGTTTATAGGGTAAAAAAGCTAAAACAAACATGGCCTTGCTGGGAAAAAAACGTTTCACACATGCAAACAGTACAGATACAGAATATCTGATCAGGGTGCCACACACTGTATTTACCCCAAGTATTGGGACATACTGGTTTGTGCAAACAGACAAAGTAGACCCAGGTCAAATACCATAACATATAGCATATGATAAGGATCTACACTGTTTGCTACCCATCCAGCAATCTTCAGACACATCAACAGGTAGTGAAATAGACATCATGAAAACAAGCCTTTATAATTTTGACCCTCTTAAATCCCACTTTTATATAGTAAAACTTGGGTTTGCAGGGGTATACATTATTTTTCTTATTTCTGCTCAAAAACATAGAATGTGGGTACTCGTTAGAACCACCTCACTGAGGAGGTTCTAACGTGTACCCATAATCTATGTTTTTGAGCAGAAATATGAAAAAATATCAGTTTTTTATCTGATTTTTTTTTTTGAGGTGAACTTTTCTATATATTTCAATAGGAGTGTTTTTGTAATGTTTGTTCAAGTTTAAGGGCAAGTAAAGTAAGGAGTTTAGGTGTCCCAATATCTAGGGTAAATACAGTAGTTCCAGACAATAACTGAGCCACCTCATGACAAAACCAACAAAATGGTGCGCCCAGCAAAGACTCAGATCAGCCTGGGCAGCCACCGAGTCTGATCAGAGTCTTTGCTGTACACTCCATCACTAAAACATACCTATACAATTTTGACCCCCTTAAACCCCCTGTTATATACTAAAACGGGTGTTTACAGGGGTATATACTATTTTTCTTGTTTCTGCTCAAAAACATAGATTGTGGGTACTTGTTTGCCTCAGCAAGGTGGTTCTAAGGAGTATCTACAATCTATGTTTTGAGCAGGAATGTGAAAAACATCAGAATTTTTATCTGGTGAAATTTTCAATATATTTGAATAGGCGTGTTTTCATAATGCAATGGGTAGCTAATCAGACTGGGCAGATGCCCAAAATGATCTTGAGTCTTTGCTGGGTGCACATGCCATTTTGATTGTTTTGTCATGACGTGGCTCAACAATAATGTTTTGTACAACAATCAGCTACTTATGTTCCAGGACTGATAATTTTGGTGAAATCACTTGTTACAAATCCCCTCATACATCTTCTAAATATTTTTCTGGAAGCCAGCATCACTAGTCTACCCAAGAGTTACAAGTCGGCTGATGTCACTTGGAAGGACAGTTCTTCACATAAGACAGCTACACAGTTGGATCAAAGTTTTCGTAGGGCCTCTGTGGGTACCCGGTAGTTAAGGATTCAAAGAAGCTTCAGGTGGATAATGAACACTGATCAACATGCATAGATGCACAGGCTGGTCTGAGTCTTCACAGGAAGCCCTTGCAATATTAAAGGAAATACTGTGCTCTATCTGCAATATAACACTTTCACACCCATGTAACAAATATAACTCACTCAGGGTACAATTAGACTAGTTTTCTTGAATTTCGCAATGGAATATTATCAGTGTCTATGACTATCGGAACTTCCAAACATTTCAAGAGAACCAGTAAAGACGCCATGATGCCACCACTTTCAATCACAGACCATTAATTCTTTCAGTATGACAATAGACATTTAAGAGAAATGGATACACTACTGAGGGATACGAATGGATACACTACACTACATGTAGTTTAAACATATTATATTGCCACAATAAAGCAATAGGTTCGACCACAATTTGGGTTGGATCACAATTTCCAACATTACTGTCTTTCCCACCTGCTTTCAACTTTAAACAAGGAAAACAAGAAATGTCAATAAGCAGTGCTTATTAGAAGCCCCCGCTCAGAAACCAAAAAGTAATGGACGGAGACAGACCAAAATTTGTACAAATGGAACATTATGTGACTAAAAGTAGGTGCAGTTGTCATAAAATCTTAAGTTCAAAATTCTGTCATTTTGTCAAAACAAAAAAAAAACATTCAGCATCAAACGTGCACATGCACTCCTTTAATATGTCTGCAACATTTGTTCAATGTTTTGGAAAGATCAAATGAAAGGTGTAAGAGGAGTTTATTTCACAATGTACACACTTTACACCATCATCAACTAGGGGCAGTTGTCCTGAAGTGGGTAAGTTAAAAATGCTGTCTTTTTGTGAAGAAATAATTTTTCAGCATTAAAGTTTCACATGTACATCCTCAATATGTCTCTAATGAATAAGTAAAGTTTAGGAAAAATCCAACAAAAGTTCTAAGAGTAGTTGACTTCAGAATGTATGCACTATTAACCATCAATGACTTTCTGCTGTTGTAGTTAAAAATGGCTAAGTTAAAAATCCTGCCAATTTGTCAAAAAAAAAAAAAAAAAAAAAAAAAAAACAAATCTGCATCAAACTTGCACATGCACATCTTTAATATGTCTGTAACAAATACGCAATGGTATGCATTACGAGAACAAGCCTATTCAAATATACTGAAAATTTTACCACCAAAAAAATGAAAGTTTTCAGATGAAAAGTTCTAAAATTTTTCATATTTCTGCTCAAAACATAGATTGTGGGTACTTGTTAGAACCGCCTCGTCGAGGCGGTTCTAACGAGTACCCACAATCTATGTTTTGAGCAGAAATAAGAAAAATAATGTTTACCCCTGTAAACCCCAGTTTTACCATATAAAAGTGGGGTTTAAGGGGGTCAAAATTATATAGACATGTTTTCGTGATGGAAAGGTCCAACAAAAAGTGTAAGAGTTGATTTCACAAAGTATACACTATTAACTATCACTGACTGGGGGCAGATGTCGTAACATGACTAAATTAAAAACGCTGTCATTTTGTAAAGAAAACATTTTTCAGCATCAAAGTTTCACATGCACATCTTCCATATGTCTGTAATGTATGTGAAAAGTGTTAAAAAAGATCCAACAAAAGCTGTAAGAGGAGTTGATATCACAAAGTATACACTATTGATAACATTACCTAGGTGCAGTTGTTGTGAACTGACTAAGTTAAAAACGCAGTCATTTTGTGAAGGAATATTTTTTCAGCATCAAAGTTTCACATGTACATCTTCAATGTGTCTCTCATGTATGTGTAAAGTTTTGAAAAGATCCAACAAAAGCTCTAAGAGAAGTTGATTTCACAAAGTATGCACTATTAGCTATCATTGACTAGGTGCAGTTGTCATAAAAGTTAAAAATCCATTTTTTCTCTTTTGTTTGTCTTTGGTCTTTTGTCAGTTGTTTTTTCTTTCTTTTTTTTCTTATCTATTCTGTCATCTAGTGGTGGAAATTTAGTCTCCCATATGTTGAATAAATATGTGTGGACGTGAGACAGAGCAAATGTATATAATTAAATGTCACAATATATTAGCCCTAAATATTGGGACTTTTTAGCTCTGAACCATATATGTCATAGTCTGAGCTACAAGCAGATGTATGCGTGTATAAAAATTCTTTGGATAAGTGGCAAAGACCATGATCAGATGTGCAGTGTCTGTCTTGGTTGGCAGTGTTTGCACAAGCTAGTTTGTCCCAATACTTGGGTAGAAAAATAAACCCACAACACAACTACGTTCATTTAAATGTTATTGCCTACATACATGTCTACTGTAAGGTATTCAGGGGGATGGTCCTCCCTAACCCTCTGTTTACCGTAGGATGGGGAGAATAAATGGGTTACCACTAGGTTACTGAAAAAAAATCCTGCTTTTCTGTCAAAAATTAATTTATCAGCATCAAACTCCCACATGAACATTTTCACTATGTCTGTATTGTATGTGCAAAGTTTTGAAAAGATCCAACAAAAGCTGTAAGAGTAGTTGATTTCACAAAGTAAGCACTATCAGTTATAATAAAAACATCTTATTTGAAGAATTACGAAGAGGCATAACTCTTATAATACTTTCCCTATCACATGTGCATTGTCTGATGGTCGAGGTGGACAGAATCACCAACATGCCAAAAATAGTATACCCCTCTAAAACTTCATTTTGTTGGGAACAAAACCTCTAAAACTTTGTTTTGCGGGGGTGGGGGTATAATAAGTATTGTCATGGAAAATTTTGCCTCCCTTCAAAATGGGGGCAACTCTTAAAGGAAAGGAAAGAATGCTTCCCTTTCAGTGTAGCCCCATTTTACAATGTTTGAAATACCAGGAGGCAATTTCCAGGCAACTAAAGTTGTCTCCCTTTGCTAAAATCATAACAAAATAATTAAGGCGTTCCTAACAGCATGGAACCATGAACCAGCCAATCAAAACACAGTATATGCTATTAAATGAATAATATTGAGATGTTATCAAAATGATTTATTTGTATGGCTTTCATATACTTTAATGGAATTTATGCCACACAGTCTAAGGGGTATGCCACCCAGTGTTAGTCCCCCTTATAAAAAAAAACTCTCTATACATCAAGACTAAGTCATTCAAAGCATTGTCAGTTTTATAGAGTACATCAATGATATTTTATTCTTTTTTATGCATATCAAGTTCAGTAGTATGATATTCACTGATGAAAAAACAAGAACTTGACTATAAGCAGTGCTTATTAGATATCCCCAACTAGGACGAAAACATAGTGGATGGACAGACAGATGGACATACGAACATACAAAGTGAGAACAATATAACCCCCCCCCCACACACACACACACACACACACACACACACACACACACACACACCCCGAATGAAGACTTTTTTCACATATGTTTTGTCAAAAATATCAGTGTATTCAAATTGTTACTCACGTCTTTCATCTAAATCAGCGTAAGTACTTTATATTCTGAGTTTGCATAAAAAATAGCCTTGTCTTTTATCTGTGTCAAAGATTTTAAAGTCACACCAACATAACAATGTGATAGCTAACAACGCTTAGAACAAATGACCCAGGGGTATGCCAAAACATAATTAGGTTTTGCAGCATAATTCCAATGTCAGTGTCCATACATGTGGGTCATGCCATGTGAAAACATGTCTTCGGGCATATGTTGAAAGCCAAGCCCCAGATCAGCCTGCACATTCAAGCAATCTGATCACAACCTTCACTGTCTGCTAACAGAATCATTGGAAACTACAGAATGAATGAATGAAGAACAAACGCCCAGATGATATTTTGCGCATGTGCAGTATGATCTGATGAATCTGTGCATTTTGCACATACAGGAAGGCACCTTTTCGCTTGATGCCACCTATGTATCTTACCCATCTTGTCAGATCTAAGAAAGGCTGACCACATCAGAACACCTTGGCAACAGTGATGCCAGTTTGTGCTGCACAGATTTGCAGGCTGATTTGGGCCTTTAAATTCTGTTAGCCTCTTTTGTATTTGCTGTAGATAAATAAACCTTTTGTACGCTGAAGAAAAAATAACCTGATGACAAATATGTCATTTTGTTTCTTATTTTTTCCTTGAATATAAGCTGCCTAGACAAATTATTGTTTGTTTGTGTTGAGGTTTTACAGCCCAGTCAACCCACTGGGGTCATGTTGAGTGCAGTCAGTTTACCTAACCACACTTTCACTGGGCAGGCTTTGTCCTCTAAGAACCAGTATTGTGCACATTCTTTTGCTAGAAACTGACAACTGCCCTTCTTGAATCAGGGGAAGGGACAGAATGACCATAGAAAATATTTCAGGATCAATCTCCATGAAAGAATTTTGCCGACCCTGTGGGGGTCAAAACCCGCAACCTCCTGATCACCAGTCAGATGCGCTCCCAACTGAGCAACCAAGGAGGGCTGACATTTCATTTAAATAACCTCTAACATACCCCACAAAAAGACACTTTTTTTTTCAACAAAAAATAGATATTTTCTCATTTCTGACAAAAACATATGTTGCAGGTACTCATTAAAAGCATTTCACAGAGGCACTTAATTCTAATGAGTACCAACAATGTGTATTTTTATGGAAAAATAAAAATGTATTTATCCTTATCTGCACTTCTGGGTCACCATCTTTGACTATGGTTAACCCTTGTCCTGCTGAATAAATTAAGATGCCATGCCCATTGCTAATTTGCAGCCAATCAAATTACTTGATCCAGACTGTTGATATAAATTCACATACTTAATGGCAAACAGTGCAGATCCAGATCAGTTGGCTTCTTCCACTGTTTGCAAAGGCAGGACATATCCGGGTTCAGCAAGACTAGGGTTCATTACGAAAACAGGCCTATTCAAATATATAGAAAATTTCACCTCCAAAAACTGAAAATTTTCAGATAAAAAACTGAAATTTTTTATATTTCTACTCAAAAACATAGATTGTGGGTACTCGTTAGAACCGCCTCGGCGAGGTGGTTCTAACGAGTACCCACAATCTATGTTTTTGAGCAGAAATAAGAAAAATAATGTATACCCCTGTAAACCCCAGTTTTTCTATATGAAAGTGGGGTTTAAGAGGGTCAATATTTTATAGGTATGTTTTCGTGATGAGTGAAATGCCAATTCTGTTTTCAGTGGAAAAGTAAGAAAATACATTAAAGTGTCAGCTGCATAAATTTTTAATTAAGCATGATAAACTTTAATTTACAAACAACAGCTCTTGAAAGACATTGATGGTCTGTAAATTTGTTCTACATGTACAAGACCAGTTTTGAAAGCACCAATAGCTTAATGTAGTCATTAAATTGACATGACATTTAATATTGTTTGTAACATAAAAAGTTAACCCAGCATTTTTTATGAAAAAGAAATAGAAAATGGCATTTTTTATGTAAATTGTAAAAATGTGATTATTAAATAAGTTATAATGTAAACTTTGTTTTAATGTGCTGCATTTTTTTTATCAAACACATGTACAAAAGAGAAAAGAAAAACATGTCTTTATTAAGTAAAAATGTGAGAAGCTTTTGTAGAGTATTCAAAAAATAAACAAAACATAAAAGGGTAATGTTGGCTTAATGATCCTGTTAAGCTAATGACGTTTTGAACAACTGGGACCTAGCATTTTTTTTTTTTTTTTTTTTACTTTCCGGACTGCAGTAGGAAGTGGGGAAAACATGCAAATTAAGATGACAATGTACTTTTTTCCTTCAAAACATCAGAACCTCTCTTTGAAAAACAGAATATCCATACAATGAATGTCTTCCAAATAACTGTCACCAAGAGTATGAATGTAGTATATGTATTTTACATTTCAACAGTTAAATCAAAACTCGGCCTATGACTAAGTATTAATACAAAAATCACAATCAGACACATTTTCTACACACAAAGACTGGCCCTTAAATGGAGTTAGTTTGTAAAATTGCACGTTGAGGTAACTGGATTTTATGGAATTATCAAAATAAATACTTTATATCACACTTCTGACCCTGGGGTGTCTTTTCTGTTAGAGTGTAGATTGGTGTCCTTGACACGAACAGTTGGCTGTTTGCCTCCGTGTCCTTTATATATCATTGTATTTTTTAACTCGACATCCTTACCTCCACACTTGACTACATTTTGATTCCCTTTGTAGATGAAAGAGTTCTACTGTGCCATGTCTAAGTTATTTATTTTGGCAGGAGTTTTACGTTTTCGCTTTCTTTTTCGTAATACAAATAGAAACTCTATAATACCAGCAATTACTATTATCACAATAATTACTGGTAACACAATAGCAGTTGAACTAACAGCTTCACTGTATCCTGTTGTGTCTTCTATGTGATTGTAATTTAAATGCAATACTTTAATATTTGTTCCATTTTCTATTTTCTATCCAATCATAGACCTCGTTTATATTATCTACAATATCTCTTCTGTTTTTGGCCGATGAATACACTGCAGATCTTTTACTGCGGATCAGAAGGACCAATGGTGTAGATGTCCTGGATATGCCACTGGTAGCCGGATGTCACCTGAAATGAAAATTATACTGTTAAGGAAAAGAAAATGACATTTTTTACTTTTCTGTTGAAACTAAATAAATGTTTTTTGTTTTTTGTTTTTGTTTTACTTGCATTTTCCAATGAAAATGCTGTTTTATTGTGCAAGAATATTTAACCCTCAAAATCTGCAGTAGCACTTTATGCAGCTGAATAAGCAGGAAGTTTTGATAGGTACTCATAGGTGAGTGTTTGTGTTAAGGAAGTAAATTGATTCTAATGAGCTGCATTTTAGGAGAAATCTGGCTATCCCTTTTTAATATCCGGGTTACTGGTTTTCATGACTGATAAACAGGGTTCACACTTGGAGTTGTTTTTCTTTTACCACCATTTTTCCCAATTTGATTTTTTTATGCCAATTTCTTTAACCTTTAGTCATTTTGAGTCAAATTTTTGTAAAGGTGAGAAATGTTATGAGAAAGTCATTTTCTGCAATTCGTATTATGTTTTAGGAAGTGGCTAGTTAACTGGTACTGGAGGTCTAGCTTCGGAGTCTGCTCACCCGGTACAGGACAACTAGCCAAACCCTGTGCAAATGGCTAGTCATCCGGTAGTATATTATAACCTGGGATAATAAAAGCTGTATTCATGTTTATTATTTATATAATTATTATCAATAATATGACTTATAATTTTGCATTTTTACTCCTCTTTCTTCGTGTAAATCATAGCATGAAGGTTCTTAAATCGTTTGATCATGGATTGGCAAAAACCAACTAGCAGCAATTAAGCAGTAATTGCTCTACTCATCTTGTTCCAACGTTTTTAAAGAAATTAAATTGCCTTGATGTTGGCCCTACTAACAAGATAATTACTGTAATCATTATTTCTTTATTCTTAATTCCTACTACGTTCGATTTATATGTTGAAATAAAATTTAATGTCATCCCATCACGATGGCTCACAAGGTCCACATCGAACAACAATTTGCAGATTTTGGAGATGTGGAGAGTGCAATCAGGTACAATCAAAATTCAGAAAATGTGCAACTCTTAAAGAGAAATTCTAGGGCATTAGAAGCTGCAAAAGCATGGGCACCAACTAAGTTATTTAATGACAAGTTAAGATATTATGAGGTAAAGTTTCACTGCATTCACCGCTGCAAAAGAAATTCAGGTCCTACAAAACTAGGAAAAGAGAAATGAGGTATTACACATTAATAAATAATACATAAAACTTGTTTGCAAGGTAAATGGTCTGAAGAAAATATCCTTTTGGTCCACTGCTGACCGGTTCACGGTTCAAAGATCTGCACAATTTGGTCTGCAAATAACTCAACCAAATCCTAATTGGACTTACTTGTGTGCAGGACTTGCTTGTGTTTTCAGGATCTGTGATGTTTGCCTTTGTGACAAGATAATCGTTTACTTTTATCATAATGTCAGTATGTCACCTGTGGTTAGATTGTATTCAATATTTCATTGGTTGGTTCAGTAATTTGACAGCAAAGAGGCATGGTTTAGTTGCATTAAAGCTGCAACAGGGCATACGTTTGCTGCCAGGTACAAACACAGACCAGCTGTCACAGCTACTGATTGACAATAGGCAGCCCTGAGGAAAGGTGCATAAATAGGTAGTTTGTTAAACTAGAAAATGTGTTTGTAAAGCACTATGCCCAAACCATAAGCTTGCCTCTAAAGATGATATTTATTATTTATTTATTTTAGTCTCATCATGGTTAACATACATTAACATATGTACAGATAAACAAAATTGCTATTTAAAAGATTAACCATGCCATTCTATAAAGAATTATAAGAGACTATCACCTGTAGATGACCTGGATATGCCACTGGTACCCGGATGTCACCTGAAATGAAAATTATACTGTTAAGGAAAAGAAAATGACATTTTTTACTTTTCTGTTGAAACTAAATAAATGTTTTTTGTTTTTTGTTTTTGTTTTACTTGCATTTTCCAATGAAAATGCTGTTTTATTGTGCAAGAATATCTAACCCTCAAAATCTGCAGTAGCACTTTATGCAGCTGAATAAGCAGGAAGTTTTGATAGGTACTCATAGGTGAGTGTTTGTGTTAAGGAAGTAAATTGATTCTAATGAGCTGCATTTTAGGAGAAATCTGGCTATCCCTTTTTAATATCCGGGTTACTGGTTTTCATGACTGATAAACAGGGTTCACACTTGGAGTTGTTTTTCTTTTACCACCATTTTTCCCAATTTGATTTTTTTTATGCCAATTTCTTTAACCTTTAGTCATTTTGAGTCAAATTTTTGTAAAGGTGAGAAATGTTATGAGAAAGTCATTTTCTGCAATTCGTATTATGTTTTAGGAAGTGGCTAGTTAACTGGTACTGGAGGGCTAGCTTCGGAGTCTGCTCACCCGGTACAGGACAACTAGCCAAACCCTGTGCAAATGGCTAGTCATCCGGTAGTATATTATAACCTGGGATAATAAAAGCTGTATTCATGTTTATTATTTATATAATTATTATCAATAATATGACTTATAATTTTGCATTTTTACTCCTCTTTCTTCGTGTAAATCATAGCATGAAGGTTCTTAAATCGTTTGATCATGGATTGGCAAAAACCAACTAGCAGCAATTAAGCAGTAATTGCTCTACTCATCTTGTTCCAACGTTTTTAAAGAAATTAAATTGCCTTGATGTTGGCCCTTCTAACAAGATAATTACTATAATTATTATTTCTTTATTCTTAATTCCTACTACGTTCGATTTATATGTTGAAATAAAATTTAATGTCATCCCATCACGATGGCTCACAAGGTCCACATCGAACAACAATTTGCAGATTTTGGAGATGTGGAGAGTGCAATCAGGTACAATCAAAATTCAGAAAATGTGCAACTCTTAAAGAGAAATTCTAGGGCATTAGAAGCTGCAAAAGCATGGGCACCAACTAAGTTATTTAATGACAAGTTAAGATATTATGAGGTAAAGTTTCACTGCATTCACCGCTGCAAAAGAAATTCAGGTCCTACAAAACTAGGAAAAGAGAAATGAGGTATTACACATTAATAAATAATACATAAAACTTGTTTGCAAGGTAAATGGTCTGAAGAAAATATCCTTTTGGTCCACTGCTGACCGGTTCACGGTTCAAAGGTCTGCACAATTTGGTCTGCAAATAACTCAACCAAATCCTAATTGGACTTGCTTGTGTGCAGGACATGCTTGTGTTATCAGGATTTGTGATGTTTGCCTTTGTGACAAGATAATCGTTTACTTTTATCATAATGTCAGTATGTCACCTGTGGTTAGATTGTATTCAATATTTCATTGGTTGGTTCAGTAATTTGACAGCAAAGAGGCATGGTTTAGTTGCATTAAAGCTGCAACAGGGCACACGTTTGCTGCCAGGTACAAACACAGACCAGCTGTCACAGCTACTGATTGACAATAGGCAGCCCTGAGGAAAGGTGCATAAATAGGTAGTTTGTTAAACTAGAAAATGTGTTTGTAAAGCACTATGCCCAAACCATAAGCTTGCCTCTAAAGATGATATTTATTATTTATTTATTTTAGTCTCATCATGGTTAACATACATTAACATATGTACAGATAAACAAAATTGCTATTTAAAAGATTAACCATGCCATTCTATAAAGAATTATAAGAGACTATCACCGCATACTCCGGACAATCCATGCTAAGAGCATGTGTACAATAATTTACATCAATGCATAAAATATTAAGATTATCAGATTAAAATACATTAATCACCCTCACTTGACCACACGATACACGCATCGCCAATTAGACGGCGTCGCCGAGGGCAGAGGACATGTGGCAGACCAATGTCTAGACAGCATACCCCTCGCCCTGGTTGAGACGCCCGCTGATACGCCTACCATGCGGTCAATTGACTAGGATGATGTAGAACCTAAAAGAAAAGAATATTATTTCTTTATAAAACGTATTCAATAACATTATGAAATGATCAATAAGACAACTTATAATAAAAAATTATTGATACAATAAAGAGTTGCGCGTCTGAATGATTTTAAAACAGGTTTTGGCACATAAACGAATCAAACTAGGATGGCTAAACAGTAACTTCATTTTCTCAATATCATTTAAAACGTTAAAATTACAGTTTGGCAACAAGGAGTTTGCATTAGAAAATAAATTGTTTCTGAGATCATGATAAGTTTCACAGTGTAAAATTACATGCATTTCGTCTTCAACGGAGCTGCAAAAAGGGCATAATTTTTTATTCACATCGAGGTTTTCATACCGTCCTGTTTCGATTTTAATTGGCGCGACCCCGTAACGGAACTTTGCAAATGCTGAGCGATGCCTAACAGGAAGAAACAGCTTACAGTATTCTTCTACTTCATAACCAAACTTAAATAGTCTATAAGTTCTCAATTTATTCCGACCATTACCAGAACGACCAGTGTCCCTGTGAATTTCAGAGCTCCAGTCTCGGACATGTATGTGCAGTAAACCTTCTCTTAATTTTGTCAATAAAGCATGTACGGAGAATGGCACATTAACGTCAACAAAGCGGTCAAGACCGAGTTGCCTAATTTCTTTAATAACAAATGTTTGGTTTTTGCAGTTTCTATTTGCCATACGATCTACCCAGATATAACAAGAAAACACCTAACGGCATTATGGACCAGTTTCTCAAGGCAATGGCTTTAACTGTTTTGCGAGAAATCTTGCTTACAAGATTAAAATGTTAAAAGTTTCGAAGGTATACGACTACAAAAAAAATGCAAAAGTTTCTCAAAAGTTAATAATCAGGTTATTTACTCATCATCCCCTGTCAGCATGTCAAGTTTCAAGGCAACAGCTTAAACAGTTTTAGAGAAATCTTGCTTACAAGGTTAAAATGCCAAAATTTTCAAAACCTTTAAGTGCCGTATAAACTCAAAAACAAAATCCAGAATTTCTTTAAAAGTTGATCAGGTCATCTACCCATCAGTCCCTATCAGCCTGTCAAGTTTCAAGACAATAGCTCAAACAGTTTTCAAGATATCTTGCTTACAAGGTTAAACTGCCCAAATTTTCAAATTAAGGGATTTTATTCAAAAGTTGGTTATAAACGCATCACTCCCTATCATCCATTTAAGTTTCAGGACAATAGCTCAAATAGTTTTTGACATATCTTGCTTACAAAGTTAGAATGCTTAAATTCTCAAAGAGCCATAACTGAAGAAAACAATTTTTAGAATTTTTTTAAAAGTTCATCAGCTCATCTACTTTTCATTCCTTGTCAGCGTCTAAAGTTTCAAGGCAATAGTTCAAACAGTTCTTGAATATCTTGCTTACAAGGTTTCAAAGTTTCAAAGGGTCATTACTCAAATGGAAATTTTCAGATGTCATCTACTCATCATCCCCTAACAGCATATTAAGTTTCAAAAATTAGCTCAAACAATTTTTGAGATATCTTGCTTAAGATATTTTATTGCATTTTTTTGCAAAGGGGCATACCTCAAGAAAGGGGCATAATCCAAAAAAGAAAAAAAATATGGGTCAATAATTTTTTTCAAGAGGAATCCATATATGAAATTTCAAAAACCTAGCATGCACTGTTCAAAAGTTATGATATGCACAATAAAGCATGACTAATGAATGGATGGACAAGCCCAAAACAATACCGTATGCCTTCCAATTTCTTTGAAAATGGGGTCATAAAGACTGCACATGTCTGCTCTTAATTGTGAATATTTAGTGGGGTTTTCTTTTTCACTTTGTTTTCCCAAATGCAGCTATTTTGCGCAAAACTTTATGTATTTTTGCATTTGGGGATAATGGCAACCACTAGCACAAATCCTGAATTAATATTTAAAATTCTTTGGGCCAATTTGATGATAAACTAACTGTATTTGTCTTGGCTTTTTTCCCAGAAAGTGGGTTTTGACTTTTCATGCAAATTTTCTCCATGCAAGATGAAATGTCAAACCTTTTTTTCTGTGAAAACTTAGGAAAAATATTTCAAAATAGTGTCTGCTGAAATTCCTACTCAGCATGCCATTTTAAATGACAAATTATGTTTTAAATAATGTTCCATTGCATATACATCCAATCATTATGTTAATATACCTATGTGAAATGTATACCAGTAAGCAAGTAGATATCAGATGCCTTTTCAATCAAACATATAAAGATTTTCCTTATTCCTCCACAAAATAATCATCAGTAGTGCCTCAGTACCAAGAACATATGTTTAACAAAGAAACAAGAAACTTGTAAGATTGATGTTTCTTTTTTCATTAGTTCTGCAATCTCTGGTATTTTCACTGTAGAATACAGGGAAAATGACAATTCACTTATAAAGCCATAGCTCATTAAGACAGACACCCCGGGGTTGGGATTGTGCTGAGTAAAACTCTAAACCTATATCTACCAACATGGCAAATATACATGAAATTCATTAATGGTCTTAATAAAAAAAACCATATAACCTTAAGTGCAAAACATTTTGACTTTTTCTAAAAATTCTAAGAGTGATCTTGACCTCGTGGTCATGCCCCGGGGTGGGGATGGCACTGAGTAAAACTTTAGACCTATATCCACCATCAAGCTAAATATAAATGAAATCCAGAAATGGGTCTTTAAAATATAAGGTCTTATAAACTTTGATGCAAAAACTTTGACCTTAGTTCCACAAACATCATGGAAAGATGACAGAACGTACAATCAAACATACGAAGTTTAAACCAAAAACTATATACCCCTTGACATACTTCGTATGTCGGGAGATAATAAAAATCTAAACATTTGATTAGACTGGTTGGGATGGAGTTTAACAGCCTAAAAGTTGATTAGGCTGGCTGGGTTGGAGTTTATTGTTACAGACAGCACTACTAAGGTTATGTTAAGCCCACCAGTTTACCTAATCAAACTTTTCCAGGGCATGCTTAGTCCTCTAAGTGGTTAACCAGTACTTGTGCACATTCTTTCACAAGAAACTGACGACTGCCCCTCTTGAATCAGCAGAAGGGAGAGAATGACCCTAGAAAATTACTTTTTTGTAATTACATGATCAATCTTCATAAAAGAATGGTGCCAGATTCGGCAGAGATTGAACATGATTACCACATACCTTGTAGAGTGGATCTACATCCATGACAAATCCATCAACACCATTCATTGTTGTTATCATGGCATAGTTGGAATTGTCATCTGCCAAGTCAGCATTAAATGGAATGTTCTGGAATTGTTTGGTTGTTACATCTGGGTTTCCTCTATCTTGAAATAGTTCCAACAAAATAAACAAGTTACATTTTTTTTGTATATAACTGAACAAATTTAAACAACCCAAATGCATTAAATTTTATAAGTTGTTTAGAATTATGACTGAAGTGTGGAAATTACATCCAGAACAAAAACTTGTTAGTCCATCATAAAGGTAGGCAAATTAGGCAAATTAACAAACAGAAAAAAGCTTCACTCATTTGCAATGTAAACAGCATATAACAAAGTACTAATTTCAAATTTTAACAAGAACATTGTTATTTGGGGAAAATGTATATTCCCCCTGCCAGTCTGAAGTCCAAGGTAGCTAATCAGTCTTCTGAAATACTGTCTATAACTTTTTTATTGTGTGTGTGGGGGAGAAGTGGGGGGTGGTAGGCGGTGCTGGGATGGGATGGGAGTTGGGGAAGGCAAGGGAGGCTCAAAAGTCGTGACATTTCTTTTGTGTATAGTCTTAAGGTCACTAATTCTAATCAGTTCTTTTCCATGTCCCAACCATATATCTGTGCAAGTTTGGTGGAAATCCTGGTATCTCTTCAGAAATATAGTACAGACAAGCCATTTCTCAACATTCTAAGACCTCATGTTACCTTGAAAGTATGATCGAGGTCACCAAAATCTAATCACTTCTTGCCCATGTTCAAACATGGCAAGTAACATTTGTGCAAGTTTAGTAGAAATCCAGCCATCCCTTCAGGAAATATTGTGCAGACAAGACATTTAACAACATTCTAATACCTTGTATGACCTTGAAAAAGGGGTCAAGGTCATCAAAATAGTTTTGTCCAAATAATATATATGTGCAAGTTTGCTCAAAATCCATCCATTCCTTCCAGATACAAGGTGCAGACAAGCCTTTTACCAACATTCTAAGACTTTGTGTGACCTTGAAAATGGGGTCAAGGTCACCAAAATCCAATCAATTCTTGTTCATGTCCTAACAATATAGCTGTGCAAGTTTAGTCAAAATCCATTCATTCCTTCAGGAGATAGGGTTGCAGACAATCTATTTCCCAATAATCTGTCCTTGTGTGACCTTGAAAATAAGGTCAAGGTCACCAAAATCTAATCAGTGCTTGTTCATGTCCCATAGCTGTGCAAGCTTGATCAAAATCCATGCATTCCTTGAGGAGATAGGATTCAGACAAGACTTTTTTCCAAAAATCTAAGCCCTGTGACCTTGAAAATGGGGTTAAAGGCACCCAAAAACTAATCAGCACTTTCCCCCATGTAACTTTGGTCAAATTACTTACAGACAAGTGCAGACAAGAGGCTATAGAGATGTAAAAAGAATTCACCCCCCCCCCCCCCACCACATCCACCCCAATGGTGGGGGGACAAAACACTTGGGGCTTAATTACTACCAGCAAGTGTGTGTGTGTGTGTGCGTGTGTGTGTGTGTGTTTTGTGTATGGAAAGAGGGTGTGAGGGAATGCTTCAGTAGGGCTTTATCCTCTTTTAGGCTGTATGTACAGAACTAGAAATGTGTCAATATGACACAGATGCCCCCGCCCAGGGCCATCCTTACCCACACCCAGGCATTTTGCAAAAAATGAAGTTGGAAAAAGGCCCATAACTCTCATAATAATTAGCAGATTTTACCCTAAATCGAACTAGACCTATATTTTATGATTATATACCTGTGTATAAAATATGAATCCAATACACCAATCTTTTTTAAAAAAAATATTGAAAGGAAAACATCTTTTGAAGGTGAAAAAGGGCCATAAATCCCATAATAATGGGTGGATTTTACCCTAAATCGAACTTGACCTCTATTTTATGATTATATACCTGTGTATTAAATATGAATCCAGTACACTTATGTTTTCAAAAGCTATCAAACGGAAACTATTTTTCAACATTGAAAAAGGGCCGTAACTCCAAAAATAATTTGTGGATTTTACCCTAAATCAAACTTGACCTATATTATATTTTATAATTATATGCTCATGTATGAAACATGAATCCAATTCACTAATCTTTTCAAAAGTTATGGAACGGAAACCATTTTTCAAAGTTGAAAAAGGGCTGTAACTCCAAAAATAATTGGTGGATTTTACCCTAAATCGAACTTGACCTACATTTTATGATTATATACCTGTGTATTAAATTTGAATCCAATATACTAATCTTTTCAAAAGATATCGAACGGAAACCATTTTTCAACTATTTTTAACGTTGAAAAAGGGCCCAACTCCAAAAGTAATTGGTGGATTTTACCCTAAAGGGAACTTGACCTATATTTTATAATTATATGCTCGTTTATAAAATATGAATCCAATACACTAATCTTTTCAAAAGTTATGGAACGGAAACCATTTTCAAAGTTGAAAAAGGGCCATAACTCCCAAAATAATTGGTGGATTTTACCCTAAATCGAACTTGACCTACAATTTATTATTATATACCTGTGTATAAAATTTCAATCCAATTCACCAATCTTTTTGTGTTATGTACGGGACGGACGGGACAGGACAACCGTACGTACAGACAGTGGTGATACTATATGCCCTCCAATTGAAAATGGCGGCCCCCCACCCACTTGAAAATGATGGGGGCATAAAAACAGTTTCACCAGGGGTACCACACATTAACTCCATGTATTCTGACACCATTACTCCCTATCATACTTGTCCTGAAGTTCAAACAAGTCTATTTTATTACATGCTGCATTCAAGCAAGTCTATTTTATTACATGCTGCATGGATATGTGGCAAACAGTGTAGACCCTGGTCAAATGCTGCAGCTGCAGGGTCTGATCTGGGTCTACACTGTTTACACAGGCCTGTCTAGTCTGTCCAAATCTCTCGGGTAAATACAAAAATCACTTTTCACCAGCTTAGGATTACGTACAACATACCAGAATCATGAATCTGTATCTCAGTTTTGGTCCAGGCTGAATACAACCAAACTGTGGTCCATCATTGTACAGGTCACCTGTGGGATCATAAGTTGGAATGTAACCATCACGCCCTGCAAACCAATCAAGAGTCAAATTTAACCCGGTGACAACTGTGAAAAACTGACAAAATATTTTGATATATGTCATACATCTTCAGTCTTTGACAACAATCCAAATTGTCTAACAATTTTCTAACCTAGTTGATGACAAATGAACATCTTTTCATTTTTTTTTTTTTTTTTTTTTTTCGTTTCTAGAAAAAAAGGATAGTGTGACATTGTATATAAACTGCCTCTAAAAGGATTAATGATAATTTGAGTAACTTTTCTCTAAAAAATAAGGAAAATGGGTCATGATAATGGTGATGATTTAGTGTTTTATGTCCCTTTCAATATATTATAAGTCATACTGAGATGATGGATGGGTGATAATGAAAGGCTCTGTACAATAAAGTGCTGTACTGTCATGAGATGAAGCCCACCTCCAGCAGGATTCAAATCCCGGACCTCATGATCTAGTCAGGATTGATAACCACTCGGCCATCTGGAATTTTTGACAAATAAGTCAATACCACTGCACGGAATAATATAACTTATTTCTTGATAAATATATAGCACTTGTACAAAAAAAAACTAGAAATGTGTCCAAAGGACACCCCCGTCTGAAATTACATTACTTCTGCCTCACAACAGTAAATTTTGGCTTATAACAGCACAAATTATCAAGCTACTTTTCTTTTTTTGTTCCAAGTCTGAAATTGTGTGACCTGTAGTCTTCCTTAAATACTGTACACTGTTTTTTATGGCAAAATAGCATAAGCAAAATGTGCATATGTACATGAAGATCAGATTGTTATAGGAGGAGCAGTCTGACCAAGGGCTACACTGTTTGCCATTTCACCAAGTGTTTTATGAAATAACAAGAGCTCCGCTGTGCAGGGCAATATAGTAGATGATACAATACATGTAGTAGATGATACAATACAGTCAACCCTCTTTATACCGACACTCGATACAACAAAAAAAATCGTTATAATGACAATTTGAATGTCAAGAAACCTTCTCTCAAGAAATGACAGTTAATGAGAAATTATGCAAGAATATTTCATTAAAACTTCAAGCAACATATGTTTTGGATATTTGTTAGAATTGCCTCTCTGATATATGTTCTGTGAAGAAAATTAGAATAAAACAAGGTCTTTCTTACATATCATTCTGTCTATTAGGGATTCTTTACAACAGCAAATTCAGTTTAATGGCAACATTTTTGGAAACAAATGCTGTCGTTGTAACAAAGATTCACTTACATTAAAACGGGGTTTGTCAGTTATGGTACTGATGCTCTGCATAATGTCAGAATGATGATGCTTTATATTTGAATAATTTCATGATAAAACCTTAAACGGTTTTAAAGTTGTAGAGCAGACAGGAAACATCATTTGAACTTTGACCTTACAGTATGACCTTGACTTTCATCCAAGACGGCCTAATTATGAGCTCTGCAATTATTCTGATAAGGTTAGCATTGGACCTAAGTTTGAAAAAAAAGAAGTTCAGTCAGTGAAGAAGACACGGAGCAAACAAGAAATCACTATATGAAATATACAAATATACCGCATAATTACATCAAAATTGGAAGTAAGATTACTGTTCCTTTTCTCTGCACATCCTCTAATGATGTTTTATATTTTGTACAAAGCTTCATGAAGAACTACTTAAAGGTTTTAAAGTTATAGAGCAGACACCAAACATTACCATTTGAACTTTGACCTTGAATTATGATACTGACTTTCATTGTACAGGGTTCAGTTATAAGTTATGCACATTGCTTTGGTATGGTAAACATTTGATCAAAGTTTCACAAAAATCTTTCTATCTGTTAAGAAGATACAAAGTGAACACAAAAACATAATGGACAGACAGATGAATGGACTACATTAGGACATAACATGACCCTTTTTTTGACAGGCATATAAAAATCCTTCCATCGGTGAAAGAGATCAGGAGCGTACATATCCTCACTAAATGAAATAAACAAAGGGGCCTAATTACATCTGGACTGAAAGTAGGATTACTGTTCTTTTTTTTTTACTGCACATTGTCCGACCATACCTTATATTTGTAAAAAAGCTTCATGAAGAAAACTTGAACTATTTTAAAGTTATAGAGCAGACACAAAATATTGCAATCTGAACTTTGACCTTGAAGCGTGACCTTGACCTTTATCGGACAGGATTGATTTATGAGTTCTGCACATCAGCTTGGTATGGCAAATGTTTGAGCAAAGTTTCCAAAAAATCCTTCAATCGATGAAGGGGTCACGAAAAGTTAAAAAACAGACAGATGGAGGAATGGACAATGTGACAACATAGTATAATCCGTCTTTCAATGGGCGTAAAAATAATTTGTAAAAAAAGGGAAAAAAGGATGAAATAAAAGTTTAAAATTTAAGAAGTTCACTGTACCTGCACAAATGAAGACTTTCTCTATGGTGAGTTTATAGGCAGATTTCAGGTCTTGTTCTGGGCTCCACAATACCCTGCCATATAATTTCTGACCTGAAAATACAGAATGTGTCAGAAACTTACATTTTGTCAAATTACCACAACAACCCTATATATTGGGACAGACAGGCCTGAGCAAAGTGTAGACTCAGATCAGATGCCACAGAATGTGGCATCTGATCAGGGTTTACACTGTATGCCACTGATCTGGCATTTTGTTGACACATTAACAGGTAACAAACTGGACTAGTCTTGTCCGTCTATTAGAAAAAGTATGTTGAGGGGATAGGGTGTCCCAATATTTAGGGTAAATACCATGATGCCAGTTTAGTGTAAACATGCTATTTAAATAAAGACTCCTTAAGGACATTTGTGAAGTTTAATAGAAATATGTCAAGGACTGAGAGAACCTGATATGGAGTAGTAGCAGATGCTAATTTTGTGATACTTTTTTCCAGTTCTGGAGCAATAAGAAAACTTATCCTTGAACTATCACTAGAAACTCCCCCACAACAAATCCTCTGGCTATATAAAGGGGATATAGCTGGAACACAAAATCTGTCCAAAATAAATGCTATATTAGACCTAATTACCACACATACCCCTATATGTGCACAATCAAGCAATTTCGTAGGTTTCAGAATGCAGTCCATGTAATATTATCTTCTTCCTTATGCCCCTTCGGAAGTCCTCTGCTCATATCCCTTTGTGTGCCCTTATCAGGAAGATCTTCTACTACATTTTTTTCCAGTAATTTTGTAAAACGTAAGTGCACAGTGTGGTAAAAAAAAATAATGTTGTTATCATATACCCTTACCATGTGGAGAAGTCATGTGGCAAGTTTGATTAAATTCCGCCCAATAGTTTAGGAGGTAGACAGATGGACAGATGGATGACCGGAAAAATAATGTTGCTCTTACACACCATTACCACTCGGGAAAGTCATGTAGTAAGTTTGGTTAAATTCTGCCAAGTGGTGTAAAAGGAGATAGTACGAAAGACAAACAGCCGGGTGGAGGTGTTCACAATATCTCCATCTCTGCAGCATGGGGATAATGGTGATGAGTTCTGGTTCAATAATGTGTCAACCCATGAATGTCATTTGGTTAAATCAGGTAAATTAATTTCCTTTACAAGTGAAAAGAGAATAATGGTTAAATCCGAAAGAGTGACGATAATATGAAGAAATAAGTGTCTAAAATTAAAATATGAATGTGTTTTTCAAAAAAGGAGAATATTGTCAGTAGGTACATTCTGAAACAAGTGAAATAAGTGGAATTAATAAGCAAACAATGCAGAACCTGATCAAACTGCTCCTAAGGAGCAATTTGATCTGTACAATGTTTGCTCAGGCCCCTATGTCTGCATATTTAGTGTAAATACATAGCTGCAGATAAGGTGTGTTTTTCAACAAAAAAGGTGCTGACATTTTTCTTATTTCTCTGCAAAAGCATTTAATGTGCTACTCATTAGAAGTGCCTCAAAGAGGCACTTCTAATGAGTACCTACAATATAAATTTTAACGGAGATATAAGAAAAATGTTATGGGGATACCGCCTCTTATCTGGTGCTATGTAAATATGGTATTTATCCAAACAATCACCTTCTGAGAAAGCTCCATTGAAGTCCATGCCCTCAAGGTCATAAACAGAGGTGAATGGATTCTGTAGAAACATCATCTCATTATTGTGCAACTGGAAGTGAGTGTTCAGGGTGTACTCTAGAGGAACAGGACGGTTTGTCTGCTGGAAGGCTATTGGAATGGTAAACCTGAAACAAAATTATCTTGAAAAGTGAGAAAAGAGTTCAGATTATTTTATTTATTTTATTTATTTATTTACTTATATATTTATTTAAAGTTTATTTGTATTTATTCATTTATATTCCATATGTAACATTTATATTCCATATGTAACATTTTATTACTTTTATTTGGAATTTCATCTCTCATAGCTTGATATTTTATTTTTATTTGGAATTTTACCACTTTTAATTGGAATTTTATCAAAAACAACTATTTTTGACAAAATGGCTTTTGGTGTCATTTTAGGGTTTTATTTATCACAGTGCTACAGATTTTATTAGAAATTATTATAGTCATTTCCTGCGCTGTAAATCAAGGCTACTGATTAATAACCCATTTATATTATACTAGAATAAGACCAGTTTCCGGACAGGATAGCTCGTCTTAGGTTGTGCATTTTCTTTCTGAAGCACTATATATATTTTTTATTTCACTGAGTCATGGATTACAAACATTTGGCTATTATGTGTTTTGGAAGACAGATATGAACACCACAATAGTCTAGAGTCTTATCAATATCAATCCTCCTCATGTATTATTGTCAGCTAAAATACTTATTTCAACACACAAAGAATGGCAATTAAAATCCCTCATGATGTTTAGTGTGACCTTCTGATGCTTATGATAAAATTGGTATTTGGCAATTCTAAGTCCTTGACCTTCAGGTCAAGTAAGGGGTGGGGATGGTATTGCATAAAATTGTTTTGACCAATAACTGTCATCATACCAAAACATAGATAAAATCCATAAAAGGGCTTGGAAAAAATGAGATCCTAAAAACTTGAACATAAAACTTTAACATGTAAATTCTATGTGACCTTGATCTTGAGGTCAAGTGAGAGGGCGGGGATGGTACTGCCTTAAATTTTGGACCAACACCAAAACATACACAAAATCTGTCAAAGGGAAAAATCAGGTCCCGGCTAAAAACTTAACAAAAAACTTTAACATGAAAATTCTGTCAAGTAGGGTGTGGTGGGGAGAGGGGTGGGGGATGGTACTGCATTAAATTATGAACCAATATCTATCATCATACCCATCATGAACAAAATCCATCAAAACTAGAGCTTCAAAATTAAGAGGTCCTAAAAACTTTAACACAACACTTTAACAGTTGTGGACACCGGGGTTAGAACAATAGCTAAGAATTGGGACAGACAAGCCTGTGCAAACAGTACTGACCCAGATCATTATGGCATCTGATCTGGGACTATACTGTTTGCCACTGATCTTGCACATGAAGAGTCGGTAAAACTGACTTGTTCAAAGTTTAGGTACAGTATGGTAATGCGTGTAGGTGTCCAAATATTTAGGATACATAGAGGACTCATATATGTTTTTCTTGCAGGAAATGTGAACGCAAGACCACAGGCTGAGTGTTGAAATGTCTTCTGAGGAGCCCGGAAGAGGTTAATGCAGTCATTACGAAAACACGCCTATTCAAATATACCGAAAATTTCACCTCCAAAAACTGAAATTTTTCAGATGAAAAAACTCTGATAGTTTTCATATTTCTGCTCAAAAACATAGATTGTGGGTACTCATTAGAACCGCGTTGGTCTAGTCAAAACCAAGTTTGTGGGTACTCATTAGAACCGCCTTGGTACAGTTCTAACGAGTACCCACAATCTATGGTTTGAGCAGAAAGATTGTGGGTACTCGTTAGAACCGCCTCGGTGAGGCGGTTCTAACAAGTACTCATAATATATGGTTTTAAGCAGAAATAAGAAAAATAATGTATACCCCTGAAAACCGCAGTTTAACTATATAAAAGTGGGTTTAAGGGGGTCAGAATTATATAGGCATGTTTTCCTGATCGAAAGAAACATGGGGTCACTGTTCTTGCATTTTTGTATGATGCCATTTAAAAGCCTCATAGAATAGCCCGAAAAATCATAAAAAATAGTCAGATCTAGTATGTTGTATACAGTATGACATTATTCTAAGAAATCAAGAATGACCTCAACATCAACAAAAGTTTAGACCAAATACTTATTCCAGGGTGATAACATCATGTAAGGGAATATCATGTAAACAAGCTATACCCCATTTTGAGGATTTTTAACCATATTCAAACAGCATGTGAATCTGTTCATTCAACCATGTTTTCAACTGATTATATTCTATCTATGTGAGTTAGTAAATGTATAGTCTACCTCTGTGGTTGGTGAGCTGTACAAGGTGCAGGAGACTGTATGGTGTATCCTTGTGTGGGCTGAACTGTACATGGTATCAACTCTACTGTGTACTCCCCAGTATAATCCTGGAATCATACATACAAACAGTTAAAAGTTTACACAGATTTAAAGTTTACATGACCAAAAGAGAACATGTTTAGGAGGAATATTTGGGGATAATTCTGGGATAAATTTTCTTATTTCTCCGTAAAACATATTGTGGGCACTCATTAGAAGTGCCTCTGCAAGACACTTCTAAGTATCTCTGCAAGGCACTTCTAATGTGTACCAACAACATATTTTTTGTAGGGAATAATAAGTTTTTTTCTTATCGTTCTTGGTAGCCCTCTTTTCTAGTGTTAAGTAAGACCATGGCATTTCATCAGCAAATATGGGGAAGGAGAGATATTTTACTTATTTAGCACATTTAGACAACTTTATGGAGTAAATGTGATTAAAAAAGTACCATATTTACTGTATGTATTTGGACATAGGCCTGAGCAAATAGTGTAGACCCAAATCAGGGTGTACACTGTTTGCCACTCATCCAGCAATTTTAGACTTGCGATAAATGAGTCCACTTCGGAGGACCGGGTGGTCAAAAGTGGCTTGTGTGGCTAAGAAATCTTTACTTCTCTACCTGTTTTCATGTCCATTGCTCTGAATCGTCACTCCTTTTAGAAACTGTTTTGATGTCTTTTTGAAGAGTCTCAATAAAACCGAGATTCCCATTTTCTATCAATAATGTTCTTTGTTCCCAAAGGCAGCCTTTTAAAACTTTATTTCATTTCACTGCTGCTGGTGTTAAGTACCGTGTGGCGGCGGTAGAACGTCTCCCCGTATTTCATCCGAATAAGCATTCTTTTTAACTTCTACAGCGGGTCGTTATCGGCCCGTCAGGGTAGCTGACGGGCAGATAGCGGCCCGCTATAGATTTATAAAGAATGCTAGCTGGGATCATAGACAATCTATATTTGATTTTTCTTTGGGATCATTGAGCCCATTGTGATATCTTTAAAATTGTGTTCTGCTCAAATTTGCGATGTAGAGCGTAAGCAATGCTGCAAACCTCATAGCTGCTTATGAAGAGTCTAAATAAAACCGAGACTCCCATTTTATATCTGTTATGTATTTTTTGTTTCCAAAGGCAACTTTTTGTAACTTTATTGTTCAAACTTTCAGACACATATGGTAAAGCGTTTAGGTGTCCCAATATATATGAAAAATACGGTACACATTTTCGTCGTTAATTCAACTCATTCATCTTGACTAACTAAGACACAAAGAGTCATCCCAGCAAGCACACAATGTTAAACAATATAGTATCACCCATGTTTTTTTATGCATTAACATTGCCTCGGTGGCTCAGTTGGATGCGCCGTCCGACTGGAGACCAGGAGGTCGCGGGTTCAACCCCCGCCGAGGTCGGCAACATTCTTTCGTGGAGATTGATCATGAAATATTTTCTACGGTCATTCTCTCCCTTCCGCTGATTCAAGAAGGGCAGTTGTCAGTTTCTGGCGAAAGAATGTGCACAATACTGGTTAACCGCTTAGAGGACTAAGCCTGCCCAGTAAACGTGTGGTTAGGTAAACTGACCGCGCTCGACATGACCCCATTGGGTTGACTGGGCCGTAAAACCTCAACACAAACAAACATTTGCCAGGTCCCGAGGAAGCTGTTTGAATACGAGGCCGCTAGGTCGAGTGTTCAAATATCTTCTGAGGGACCCGGCAAATGTTATTGCAATAAAATAACCATGGATGATCGTTGTTCTTGCATAACTTACGATTCCAACGGCAAATTGTGACGAAAACGCCCCAAAGCTACATATTAACTCCATATAAACTCTTCAAAAGCGACGGCAAACCATCATGGCGGCTAGTTCAGAATGTTGTTTACAATGACGCCAGTTGCGCAATGACCCTCTGATGTCACCATAAAATTCTAAAATGCTACGTTCAGGGTGATAACGTTACGTCACTCAATGTAACAAAGCAAGGCTCATCTTGTGATATCAAAAGTACAAAATCCATGTTCAAACAGCACGTGAATTTCATGATTTGAACATGGGTTTTGTTGTTTGAACACGGCTTCAGGTCCATTCAAGAATAGCTTCAAACAGCTATGTACATAGGATTTTATGCAAATACGTCGATTCAATGTAGACTCAACGACACTGATGTTGATTCAACGTTGAATCGATGTTGTGAACGTTTTGTGCCCGCCACACAACGTTAAATCAACGTCAATTGTTGAATCAACATTGAATCGACGTTGTTTCAACGTTTAGTCTTCGCTGGGATAGGGTGTATTCAGTTCTTAATGAGACAACATGAACGGACCACGATATAAGGGTTTTATTTTTGTCTGTGTTTAAAAGGAATGTTTGACCATCCACCACTGAAGGAATGACTGCGTAGGATTTACATGTATTCTACAATACGTTTACAATTAAATGTAACCTGCCCCCACCCCCTCCCCCTTACCTCCCAGCGATCTCCCATATTACAATACACGCATATAGTAGAAATAGGGGTATACGTTAATTAGCGAAGCGTCAGATAGTTTTAGTTGTTTTAATCCGATTTCAGTTTTGTTCTGTTGTTTATTTCAATCTTTTGTACTGCGTTAATAGGTCTTATTGTACTTATTGTACAACATTTTCCTCCCTCCTTCCATATACAGTGGACTCTCGTTATCTCAAACTCTAAGGATCATAATTTTCAGTTTGATATAACAGGAGTTGAAATGTGAATATGTAAAGTAAAACTAAACCAACATTATTAAAATTCTAGTTTGGCTAAGGCAGGAGTTTGAGTGTTTGAGATTGCAAGAGTCAAGTGTATTGAAAATATTGTGGAAAAGAGGAGAAATGTCTCCTCTTTTGCACAATATTTGGTTACCTGTTGTTATATTTCCATGTTAAATAGGGACCAGATTTTCACTCCGAGATAAATGGTTATTCGAGATAAGCGAAGTCAGAATAACGAGAGTCGACTGTAATATAGTAAAATGGCATGACTTACTTTGCTCTAAAACGCATATGTTATTTGTACTCATTAGGAGTACCCTGAAGAGTCGTTTCTAATGAGAGCACTGAACATATGTTGATGTGGGAAAAAAAGAAATTTATGAATTCATTATCGATTCATAACTCGATCGAGATATTAGCAATATACATTCACATAGGTATATTAACAATTTTAGGCCGAGCATCCCAAAAAAAAGAGACATTGCCAAACAGAGTAGATCCAGATTAGACGCCACAGTACGCGGCGTCTGATCCGAATCTACACTGACGCCACATTACGCGGCGTCTGATCAGAATCTACACTGTTTACATTGGCTATAGGAATTTCGATAAAATTCGGTAACCTTTATAATAAAAAAATAACTAGACATCCCTCATTTGGAAATGGACCTGTTCAAAGTGTTTAGGTAGAAGAATCCACTTGGCGTAATTGGATTAATAAAATGGAAGATTCGGACATACTTGCCTGTGCTAACAGTGCAGATTTGATTTGCTACCTCGTCATTAGTTTTAAGACACACAGTGGGTATTCAAACACTCGTCAGTACTTTGAAGACACACGCTGGATATTCAAACACTCGTCAGTACATTTTAAGACACATGCTGGGTATTCAAATACTCGTCAGTACTTTTTAGACACACCAGGTACTCAAACACATTTTTCAGCTTTAGTATAACCGCGGTATTAACGGATAGCTGTATGTTTACGGTAAATCATGGAAATGAAATGTGCGGAGTGTGAGTTTGCAACACGATTTCAGCTAAACCCCACTGCAAAATATAAAAGAAATTCCAGTAAATATACTTTCGTATTTGCACCGGGGCACAGCATATCCTACAAAATTGCATGTGCGCTCGACAAAGACTCAGATTAGCCTGCGCATCCGTGTAGTTTGATCACAGTCTTTGCAGCGCACTCTGTGGGTAGCCAAGGATCAAAAGCGTCTTCCGGCGGACAGCGAAGACTCTGATAAGACTGTGAGGTTACGCAGGCTGACCCGAGTACTCGCTAGGCGCACATGTTGTCTTGTAGGAAATGTTGTTCCCAGGCTCATTTACCAAGAAAACACATAGTTTGGGAACGGTATTTGAAGCGCCTCGGCAAACATATATCGTGATGCAAATGCTCTTTGAACAGTTTATCAATTTATTGCGCAACCCTAAGCTATTTAGATTGCGAGCTGGTCTCAGTAAAAGGTACCATGTAGTACTTGCCACCAGCGACGATCCATGGCAGTCTGTGCCAAATTCTGGCACACACTTTCCTATTTCGTTTTATATGTTTTTCAAGTGAACGTCAAAAACATTGCCTTTGAAAACAAAGAAGACTTTCCAGATTAGAAAATGGAAGTCTCGATTTCATTAAGACTCTTCATAATAAGCAGTAATGAAATTTGCAACACTGCTCACGCCCTCTAAAGTATGTTTATATGTTCTTCAAACCCCTGATATTAATTAGGAGAACAGCGAAGACTTGTCAGAGCTACACATTGTAGTCTAGACCCCCGCTAGTCACATAAGGACTTTTTTCCGATGTACGGCTAATTAAATGCGCCAATTGACAATACAAACAAAATGGTTTTGAATTCTGGTGAGGCAAAATTTCATTTTGTTTCATAAACAAAACAAATGTGAGGTATTAAATTTTATTCGATTCCAGAGAAGTTCTTTCAGCCATGAAAAATATATATTGAGAGTGTCAGTTTACTTTTAATTATTAAACGAATACAAATTACCTCGTAAATTGATTGTAGAACTGTGCGCGTTTGCATTTTCATCCTGAAAACACGCCTATGTAATTTGACCCCCTCAAATTACACTTTTATATAGAAAAAAGGGGGTTTGCAGAGGTATATATCATTGTTTATATTTCTGCTAAAAAACAACATAGGTAATATACTATCTTATTTACCTCTCTTTAAAGAAAAATATTACATCTGCAGCAACACTTTATTAAAATATTCAATTTGTGTTAATTTTGCATCTTGGAATTCAATAAAACCTGACATTTTGGTTCTTCATTTGGCGCGTATGTAAGAAGGTACGTTTTTTCACGTTGACCCATCCAGCAAATGCGCCTTGAATCTTCTCTATATCGTACGCAAAGGAGAGCATTTCATCAGAAGTTACTTTCTGATTACCTCTGCTAGTTAGTGATGATGGCTCCTGATTGGTTGTGGAAAGATCATTTGCAATCCGCTTAGTAGACTCCCGTCCCCTTCTTGCTACTGTTGGGTAAACAAACTTAAATGAATTAGGAATATTAATGATTTTTTGACATGGGTAACAGAAGGATTCATGAATGATGAATCCCCGAACTTTGGAGTATTTCAAATTTAACGCCTTACCTCGTAAAATTTGCTGCTGGTTCCCAACAGGTACGAGCGTTCAAAATGCTAGTGATTTGCATAACTGTTTACAGACTTGTCAAAAGCAATGATCTTTCAGTGCACCGTACTGTGATGTTATGGGTTAAATATGAGCTCGGACACAGCCGTTTCTATAAGATTACATGTGCGCCTAGCCAAGAATCAGATCCTGGGCTACCTACGGAGTACCCTGCGAAGACTCTGATCAAACAGCGCGTATGCGCAGGCTCAACGTAATCTTTTCTGGGCGCACATGAAGTCTAAAGGAAATTCGGTCAGTGTTCTATGTGTAGGATGACATACACGTAACAGAGCTATAGGTGGACAGACGGACAGACATATAGTGATGAAAACAATATTCACACCTTTTTCTCTTACGCTTATGTACATTTCTTAGTCATAAGGCATTATTTTAAGCCCTAAGATATTAATATTTTCATATTTATCCACCAAGCATATGCTGTAGGTACCCTTGCCATACGTTTTAATAGCGAAATAGAAATTTATTTACGAAGATGTTTCTATTGTTTAGAGGTACGCTATGGTACTCTCACTATTACACTAAGTGAAATGAGGAAGAAGGGTAATTTAATTGCAGTTGGACAGATCTATGCATTAAAAGGCTAACAGAAGTAACAACCAAATTTAAAAAATGTAAAATTCGAACAATACCCGCTCATAAGACATTTTCATACATATCCCTTTTTATACCCCGCCAGACCATAATGGCGGGGTATTATGGTTTCACGTCGGACGTCCGTGTGTCCGTCCGTCGTACTGTCCGTTCGTCCGTTTTCTGTTTCCGGATGATAACTTCAGTAAACATCAATGGATTTTCACCAAACTTGGTATATGCACTAATATTGCGAAGGTCTGGTTTGGAATTGCTAATGGGCAAATTTCGTCATTTGTTTTACGAAGTTATCTGCCTGCGACACATAAATGGCGGGGTATGATAGTTAAACGTTTTTATAATGGTATATATTTTTGGAGAACAAAGGCTGTACACATTTAGCCCAATCTTGGAAAATCTAGTTCTGCATACGCCGGTACTAGGGGCCGTACGCAGCCTTGTAAACAGTATTGTCGTCACATGAAAGGTCTCAATGTAACCGATACTCCGATTTGCGTTCTTTTACTTGTTCTTTATTTTCGAGGGCACTTACACTGCTGTCATATAAAGGCTC
Source organism: Anodontia alba (assembly GCA_964016985.1). NCBI lineage: Eukaryota > Metazoa > Mollusca > Bivalvia > Lucinida > Lucinidae > Anodontia > Anodontia alba. Next base: position 85,246,237 of record OZ024822.1, read on the forward strand.
TCATTGAAACTGATACTCCGATTTCCGTTCTTTAATGTGTTCTTTATTTTCAAGGACTACTTACTACACTGCTGTCATATTAAGGGTCTCAATGAAACCCGTTCTCCGATTTCCGTTCTTTTATGTGATTTTATTTCCAAGGGCAACTACACTGCTATCACATGAAGGCTCTCAATGAAACCGATACTCCGATTTTCGTTCTTTAATTTGTTCTTTATTTTCAAGGGCAATTACACTCCTGTTATATGAAGAGGCCTAAAGAAACTCGAAGAAAGTGATACTCCGATTTCCGTTCTTTTATTTGTTCTTTATTTTCAAGGGCAACTACACTGCTGTCACATAAAGGTCTCGATCAAATCGATATTCCGATTTCCGTTCATTAATTTGCTCATTATTTTCAATGACAAATAAACTGCTGTCATATAAATGGTCTCAATGAAACCGATACTCCGATTTTCAGTCTTTTATCTGTTCTTTACTTTCAAGGGCAACTACACTGCTGTCATATAAAAGGTCTCAATAAAACCGATACTACGATTTCCGTTTTTTCTATGTGATTTTATTTCCAAGGGCAATTCCACTGTTGTCATATGAATACGGCCAATGAAATCGACACTCCGATTTCCGTTCTTTTATTTGTTCTTTATTTTCAAGGGCAACTTCACTGCTGATATATGAAAGATCTTAATAAAACGGATACTCCGATTTCGGTTATTTTATGTGTTCTACATTTTCAAGGGCATCTACACTACTGTCATATAATTGCTCTCAATGAAACCGATACATCGATTTCCGTTCTTCAATTTTGTTTTACTTTTTTTTATTTTCAAGGGCAACTTCACTGATGGCATATGAAAGGTTTCGATGAAACCGATATTCCGATTTCCATTCATTTGTTTGTTCTCTATTTTCAAGGGCAACTACACTGCTGTCATATGAAGGCTCTCAATGAACCGATACTCCGATATCCGTTCTTTTATGTGTTCTTTCTTTAAAGGGGAACAACACTGCTGCCATATGAATGATCTGGATAAAACCGATACTACGATTTCCGTTCTTTTATGTGATTTTATTTTCAAAGGGCAACTTCACTGCTGTCATATGAAGAGGACCAATGAAACCGACAGTCCGATTTCAGTTCTTCAATTTGTTCTTTATTTTCAAGGGAAACTTCACTGCTGACATATGAAAGGTCTTAATGAAACCGATGCTCCGATTTCCGTTCTTTAATGTGTTCTATATTTTCAAGGGAAACTACAATGCTGTCATATAAAGGTTCTCAATGAGACCGATACTCCATTTCCGTTCTTTTAGTTTTTTTTCAAGGGCAACTTCACTGCTGTCATATGAAGAGGCTCAATGACACCGACACTCTAATTTTCGTCCTTTTATTTGTTCTTTATTCTCAATGGCAAATACTCTGCTGTCATATGAAGGATCTTAATGAAACTGATACTCTGACTTCCGTTCTTTTATGGGTTCTGTATTTTCAAGAGCAACTACACTGCTGCATGTGAAGGGGCTGAATGAATATGAGAATCCAATTTTTATTCTTTTATGTGTCCTTTGCTCCCAGGGGCAGCCTGCATAGCAGGGGCTTGGTCTGCAGGAAAGCAAGCAGAAAATCACAAAATCTGTCTTGTAACTGCACTGCTACATATGATAGGTCTCAATGAAACTGAGACTCTAATTTCCGTTATTTTACGTATATGCCCTTTGTTCCTAAAGGCAACCTGCATAGCTGGAGCTTAGTATGGAGGAAAGCGAGCAGACAGCCACAAACTTAATAATATTATTATTATTGACAAGAATAATGATAATAATAGTAATAATAACACTGATAATAACACTAATGATGATGATGATAATAATAACAATAATGATTGTGAAAATATCAATTTCCTGTGCTCTGACACACTGGCCTTTATCCTTTAAAACTGATTGCTACCTTATACTTGCATATTCCCAGTAGGTTTGTCGATTTGTTTCAGTTTTACAAAGCCAATCGTAATCAACCATGCAAAACGTTTCAGAGAGTTCAAGTAATTGTTTGAACCCTTAAAGTGCCAAATCACAATGGCAGCATGCGATACTTTCGTATCTGTTTTTATTTTTTCGTAGAAAATGTTTCATAGAAAATGTCTTGACATTTCATGTGAATCTTCTGCCAAGCAGATGATTCACATTAAATATCAAGACTTATTGTCTATGAAATGTCAAAAATTTTCGTCAGCTTCAACATTTGCTTTGCGCTTTGAGATAAACAATACCAAATGACATGCCATCTATTACGCAAAAATTATGAAATGCTATAATTAATAATTTAATTTAATTAGTTTTCAACAGGTTCTCTGATTCAAATGAATATTAGTATAAATATTCGATATGTGTATCTTCGAAGAGAATTGTAAGACTGAAGCAAGGTGCTTTCTCTTCGAAGCTGGTTGAGAACTGAGACTGGATCAAGGTGCTTTCTTTTACGATGCAGATATTTTCATATATTTATTTTCTAAGCTGTATTCATCTCTGCTCTTCTACATCGTGTGATATCAACGAAGATAATCTAGTTTCCAAGGGGCAGAAACTGGTAGGATTTCGGTTTTGGTCAGCACCAACGACAAACTTCATGTCATGCGTCAAAGCATGTGTAAGGGTTAGACTGTGCGCCTCTGTAAACTATGATCTCTCAACCAAGTTCTGTGATCTTAACAAGGTCTCATCTACAAACCATCCTGAATCTGTCAAGAATTCTGCTGACGTGTTACATTCAAACATCGCAGGATGGCCATCAAAGGTGAGTGCGATTTATAAAACTATAATTACTCTGAAGATATGGATACCAGTTATTCCTGTACTTACGCTAAAATAATTCAGCATGTCCATTTGTCTACCATTACAAAAACATGCCTATTCAAAAATAAAATTTCAACACCAAAAACTAAAAATTTTCAGATAAAAATTCTAATATGTATCATATGACTGCTCAAAACATAGATTGTGGGTACTCGTTAGAACCGCCTCGGCGAGGCGGTTCTAACGAGTGCTCACAATCTATGTTTTTGAGTAGAAATAAGAAAATTAATGTATACTCCTGTAAACCTCAGTTTTACTAAAAGTGGGGTTTAAGGTGGTCAAATTATATAGGTATGTTTTTGTGATGTATGCTTTCATGCTTTTATTTATTTATTTATTTTATCTTTTTTTTTTTTTTTTTTTTTTTTTTTTTTTTTTTCTTCGTCTTTCGGTGGCGTTAATCTGAAAAAGCAAATTTGCAAAATTTGTCATGATTTTACGGAACAGTTTTTATGTAAAAACTCAATTGTGCAGTGTGAAATCTCAATTTCAAGGTGGGGTGGGGGGGGGGAGCAAACTGGCGTCATGGCTACGGTACAACGCGGATTCGTTTCCACAAAAACGTCCGCCATCATGCTCTTGAAAGAACTTCTGCCGCACTGTACGGACGAAACGACGAACTTTTATCCACAAGAAGAAGTTTGTGTTCATGAACACCTCTGATTCAGGTGATTGCATCGCTCCATTTATCAATACACGGCATACGAAAATTGCCCATAATATGAAATAAATAGGTGTTTGTTTGTGTTGAGGTTTTACGGCCCAGTCAACCCAATGGGGTCATGTCGAGTGCAGTCAGTTTACCTAACCACACGTTTACTGATCAGGCTTAGTCCTCTAAGCGGTTAACCAGTATTGTGCACATTCTTTCGCCAGAAACTGACAACTGCCCTTCTTGAATCGGCGGAAGGGAGAGAATGACCGTAGAAAATATTTCATGATCAATCTCCACGAAAGAATGTTGCCGACCTCGGCGGGGGTTGAACCCGCGACCTCCTGGTCTCCAGTCGGACGGCGCATCCAACTGAGCCACCGAGGCCGGCAAATAAATAGGTGTTACCTATGAAACAATCTTAAGAATTTTATGCACATTTTTTTTTTTTTTTTTTTTTTTTTTTTTATCAGGTATGCAAAGTCGCGGACCAGACAAAACCTGTTTAAATGAAGGTCCGAGGCAAAGTGCACAACATCGAACAATTTTTTTCCATGAAATTTTGCACATTAGTGTGTCACCTGGTATAGCTTTATGATACACTTGTACTGCCTTACGGTACAAGCCCGTTTTTATAGCGACGTGGTAGAGTGTCCGCCTGTCACGCGGACGGCCTGGGTTCAAACCCCGGTCGTGGCATAAAAATTTTTTTCACCTGTTACAAGTGTATAAATAAATATTTAGTCTTACAGTAAAAAGAAATTTCGCATGTGCCCCGAAAATTTATTTTTATAGGCTGATTTTGTAAAAAAAATAAAAAACAAAAAACAAAAAACAAAAACTTGATTTCTCCTTTTAGCTATACCGCGAACGATCAGCTGATCGCCAGTCAACTGAAATCACCGCATATCCTACCTTAGTTTAAACTTTATTTTGATTGCTTCTAATACAACATAATTTACAACAATACAATATTTTCCAGGATCTGACTGTAAGCCTTAGCTTGTCTGAAAGTCATCTCCTGGTAATAAAGGCATATAACTTTCTTGGATGTTATGAGTGGCTGAGCCTTTTGACATATTTGATCATAAGCAATTAAACCAAAGCTTAATAACTTATATGCATGTATGTAAACCGTTACATACATACATACGCACGTACGTACGTACATACATACTCACGAACGCACGTACATGCGCATGTACATACATACACACATACATATACACACATGCATACATACACGCACGCATTCAGGCACATACACAAATGCATGCATACACTTATGCGTGCCCGCGCAAATGCATCAAACATACAGAGAGAGAGAGAGATAGAGAGAGAGATAGAGAGAGAGAGAGAGATGTTCCATGACTCCATAAGTTGATTCTTTTAATATAATTTGCATCAATGTTACATTAGTGCTTTTGTATCATAGGAAACGTTTCGACTTGACTATGAATTCTTGAACGTGGCAAAACATAGTTTCATTATCTTCATCAGTGGCTGTTACTTTACCGTGAAGCAATTCTTGAACAGAATGCGTGTGCAAATAGCCAGAAAGGTAAGTATTCCTGACGTTGGCATATCTAGGACAGTGGAGAAAAAAGTGATAACAGCTTTCAAATTCGCCGCATGCACAAGATGGGCTTGGAACAATATTTTTAGAGTACAAATGTAAATTGAGTGAGCTACACCCCATGCGCAATCTTGCGTGTAAAATTTGGCCAATTCTAGACCCAGCATTACAGTACTTAGGAGGAAGTCTTTTATGTCTATTGAGGCAATATTTAAATGCTGTGACAGTGTTTGCATCTTTTATATCTTGGGGCAAGCTATTCCAAGCTCTTAAATGAAAAAAGGAGTTAAAGAAGAGATTAGTACGAGCGCGAATAGATTGTATATCGTTTGCGTTTCTTAGGCTATAGGGGTTACTATCGCCAACAAGTGGATGCACAAGATCAGACAGGTAATCAGGGGTGAGCCCATTAAAAATCTTATAAAATATAACTAACTTGTGTTTTGTGCATCTTTCTTGTAGTGTTTCCCATCCGAGCTCTGCAAGAAGTTTTTCAATACTACAGAGTTTAGTCGCCCCGCTTACTATACGACCTGCTTCATTGTGTATTGATTCTAATTGGTTTTTTGCATTCGGTGGAGCAGTTGTCCCAAACACTGTCACTATATTCGAGTAGGGGGCGCATGAAGCTTATGTAGATTTTTTTCTAGTGCAATCCTATTTATTTTAAATTTTAGAGCACGGAGGAGGTTTAATCTTAACCATGCTAATTCAGTAATTTTGGCAATATGTTCTGTCCATGAGCAAGTGTTCGAAAATGTAATTCCGAGATGTTTGTGACTAGTAGACTCTGAAATGACTGTATCGTTCATTAAAAGTTCCGGATGTAAAACAGGATTTTGTTTTTAAGATATTAAAAGAGACTTGGTTTTCCTTGCATTGAAATCAACCAGCCAATCAAGAGCCCATTGAGATATGGTGCCCAGGTCAAGGTTCATAGTAATGGCCGCTGTCTGAGGGTTTTCTACAATGATATACAAACAGGTATCATCGGCAAAAAGACGTATTGAGGAATTTATATTTTTGACAATATCATTTATAAAGATGAGAAAAAAGCAGAGGACCTAGTATTGAGCCTTGTGGGACTCCAGCGTATACAGACGCATATCCTACCTTTATCATGTTGTCAGCGATAAATTGTTCTCCATGCATAATTCATGTTGTGCTGTAGGAATGTAATCCATTTTTACGGCAATACTTGAGTATTTACACTTAAATACGCGAAAATGTTGTTTAATGCGAGAAAAGTCATAGATTAAATATGGCGGCTAAAACGCAGATCAATCACGCATTCATCCGTGTCAGTGCCGTAAAAAATGTATCCTTCTATTTCATTGGCTATACGATTCATTAGAGCCAATGGGATCGCTTGCGGCGGCTGACTGGCTTTCCATGTTTACAGCGGAACGTATCTGATCATCATAATTTTCGGAAACCAGGCTGGCAACGGACATAAATTAGCGTTGGTTTTCGGGTTCAACATTAAGCCGATACACTCCGCTGTAGATTTGGGAAACCAGTCCGCCGCATGCTAATTCTTCTGCATAGTATGTGAGAGAGTCACGATACCTATAGTACGAGCTTAAGCTTCGCCACCTACTACGCAGGTGGCGACCTGCTTTGCAGGTCGCTTAAGCTCGTTATTAAACATTACCAGGGTTTCTTCTATTCCCCTGTAATGAAAACTCGCTCTATTTGAAGGGGAATTATAATAGAAATATTAATTTCTGTTATGAATGCGAACTATGAATTGTATGAGGTATATATTTATATGTTTATATAATGAACACTCGGTCACAACGCAGATATGTGGCTCCTGATAGGCTAAATCATTCCAAATACCACTCTAGTTTGAAATAAGGTACATTTCAAACTAATATGCATACAGTCGTTTAAGGAAAAAAACTTAGAGTCTCTAGAAATACGAACTGAAAATAGAAAACCTAACACATAAGAATTTTACCATGACAAAGACATATTGGCCCCTCAAGGGCCCCGTATTAAGTACATTACACTAACCAAGCACACATTCTTGTTTTAATCAGAAAACCTGCACATTCCAAACAACTTAGCGAGCACATTTTAATGAAATCAGATGAGAGGCCTCCAGAATATAAATGAACTCCTTCTCCAATTCTAGTTTGAGTCAGGATACATGCTAAACTAATAAGCTTGATCATTTCAAATAATTTAATTCTACAAAAATGATACCTATAAGATTCGAATTTTACCATAATCACTTCATATTGCTTCTTCATTGGTCCCTTGCAAAGGAATGTTACCCTGTTTAATTTCGTTCTTATTTGAGTGAGGGTGCCTTTCAAACTAATGATCATGATTGTTTCAAAGAAGTAAGCAGCAGAGTCTCAAAAATAGTAATTGAAACAAAAATGAATCTAACTGCACCAGTAATGACCCAAAGGGTCTCTGTCATATTAAAGGCATATTATCCTTCATTGACTCATTACTAGGAAAAGTTACACTACCTTCCACCATTCTGATTTGAATCAGACTTTGTTAAGCTTGTTTAAACCAAACAAAATCATCAGTATTACATTTACTTTGTTACAGGTAAGTCATTTGTGACCAAGGATAATCCACTTGAAATTGTAAGGCAGAAAGATGTGGGTGGGGTAATGTGATATCAAGTATATACCGAAATGGCAAGATAAGCAAAAGTAAATAGTTAACATCAATATTTTAGGTCTTTTGAGGTCATTCCTGGTGCAGTCAATAGAGGTTCTAAGAATTACACACAAACAGCAATGCTATTGTCATATAAACATTATCTATTAATCATATGCTTTAACAAGCCAGTTCGTGATCATCAAACATGTAAAAGAATCATATTTTCCGATTGTCCTATTTTTTATATGTCATATTTGAATGTTTATCTTGTACAAAACTTCGAAAAGCATTTGCGTTGCAATTTATTTTGGGTTCCCACACAGTTTGACTGGACTATTCTGTGGCTGAATCCTTTGCCTGTGGCTTTTCCTGAGTAACATTTTCTATCCATTTTTAATCAAAAGATAACAATCCCTGTAAATAAGGTCTTCCCAGGAGTTTTGTGGAACAAGGTTACATGCCCATTTATTTTCAGGGAACAAGGGAACATTGGCAAATATTTTTAAGAGAACAAGCAAATTAATTTATTTTTGGGAACAGGGAACGTGAAAATTTGAAAATCACTTTAGAGAACAAGTAAAGTTGTCCAATTATTTTAGGGAACAAGGGAACACGGTGCTCCTTGGGAGGGTCTCATAATTGTCCGCTAAGCCAATATACAACAAAAACTTGGCTTCAGATTAAGTATTTGGTTTGGTAGACTTTCAGTCAGGTAAAAAAGCAACAAATAGCACAAGCATGGCCTGAAAGGTAGGACAGGATAAACAAGCAGAGACTCACGAAAACAATGTCATTACAAGTTGAAAATTCGTAAAGCTAGCAGCTGATCAAATATGCAACAAAGACCTGGTTTCACGTCATTCCTTTCAGGTTTTTAGACCGTCAGAAAAGTAGAAAAGCAACTTAAGGCAAAAGCAAGGCGAAAACGCAATTTATAATCCCCAAAACCTGTCTCTAGGCAAACATGCAACAAAAACCTGTCTTCAAGCCAGGACTTTTAATGTTGACAGACTGATTCCTAAGTAACAATTTCAGCAAAGAAATAAACCGAGCTCATCCATAAATGTACGAGTCATTTGGTCCTACGATAAATATCATCCCGTTTGCAGATTCGTACTTGTTTTCAATATAAAAATCAGAAGGGTTGGATTTGGAAACAAAGAACATTATAGAAAGAAAATGGGAGTCTCGGTTTTATTGAGACTCTTCACAAAAGTAATGAAGTTAGCAACACCGCTTACGACCGCTAGCGTATACATTAGTAGAACTCCATTTTCAAAAAAACACAATGAGCTCAATGATCCCAAAGGAAATAGAAATATAATCTGCACTATGGTGTACGTGGAAACGTTCTACCGCAGCTACACGACAATAAACACCAGCTGCACGAAGGTAAATAAAAATCTGAAAGGTTGCCTTTAGCAATAAAGAAGCCTGCATAAAAGTAACCTTAAACCACAGATTTATTCAACGTCTCGATAACCGGCGTATCTGCTCTACGTACAGTTACAGTACCAGAAAAGCAATATATAATGGGCAGAGACTAGTGTTGTCACTGATGATCGATTATAATCGATCATCACTCACTTTTGTCTCTTGTGACTGATCGGAAAGATTTTTATAATCGACTAATCGGAAACTTCTATTTTTAGAAACATATCTTTCTCTCGTTTTATTTTCATAGGCAAGTTATAAAGAATTGAAGTTCATAGCTGCTGTCTATTTCGGTCACCATAGATGTGCGGTCAATAAAAATGAAAAATTGATAAAATAGCCTTAAAATGTCAACCAAAAGTACTAATATTTTTCTTTTTTCTCCATGAAAACATATGTTTTAGGTTCTCATTAGAAGCGCCTCGCGGAGCCGTTTTTAATGAGTACCCACAACATATGTTTTCATGGAGAAATAAGAAAAATATTATCTGAATATCCCTTTAATTGATCTGGAGCAATGAATAAGTATCCGGAAGAGGGCTAGATAACGAGTGAATATATATTTTCTTTCTCTTTTTTTTTTTTTTTTTTTTTTTGATAAGTACATTTTGGTGATGAAATCAAAGACATTTTTAAGTAAATGAGTAAAATCAGAAACTGATACAGTCTGATCCACGTCAAGTTCCTAACATCAAAGGGATAGACAGGCAAATACAATTAAATAAATTAGCCCCCAAAAAAAAGAAAAAAAAGAAAAAAAAAGAACAGATGGCAAGCAGTGTAGGCAGCTCTTTCCCAAAAAAATGATGACAACTCTGTTACCCAAACATAACTGAATATACCTTAAACTCACATAATTGTTAAAAGAAGTTTTTGTAAACGAAATACAACAGATTATTTATCAAACATTTAAACCCTATTTAGCGTCCCCTACGATCTGATGTTTTTAGATAGAGTATCCCAAAATGAATATTTCGGTAAGCAATAGCAGACGATAGCTCCGCCCGGCCAAAACGAGATTATACTACTAAACCTATAACAAATGCTTCATAATGATTCAGAATTTATATTGTGAAAATATCGTACCAGTTCATATAGCGAAGGACGCACGAGCTGGCGAGTGCGCAATATGATCGAGTGTCGAATATTTCACTTGCAAGACGGACAACTCTTGCTTTGTGCTTTTAATAGTTATCTCCCCTGAACGGATTTTTAAGCCAAATACTTGTGCACTTCATTATGTTTTAATGATATGAAATATTTTAATAATGTTTGGTAGCTACATAGATACGAACCAGTAGGTCTGTCACGTGCAAGAGCGACAACTCTGACTTTCTTCGTTATGTACTTTTCTTCCTTAAATCTGAAAGCTTGTGCAGCCCATAACTCCCATACTGTTTGATATAGTTTTATAATATTTGGTAGGGACTTATATCAGCTCAAGGAGAAGTGTCGCATGCGAGAAGGACAAGTTTTGCTCTGTTGATATTTTACCGCCAATAAACTTACAGCAAATACCTTTACATTATCACATCAAAAGTCACTAATAGATGATTTTTGACAAAAAAATAAAATAAAATAAATAATTAAAACAAGAACATGCAAAAATAAAATCATTTACAGTACACCTATTAGTTTTCACTTATTATTTTGGTTACATATCATACTCTCTTTGCATCATTTTACTTTGCGCGTTTCAATATTTCCATCATATCTTATTTAAATATACACCAAATTTGGAAAGTGGCTGTTCTTTTGGGTATTTTGCCATTTCTACTGATGTCTAGTTTTATTATTTATGGGAGAATCATAAGAAACACATTACCAGATTTGTTGAACTGCCATTAACTTAGCATCGCTTTTAACTACATTTGCCGTAAAACCACAATCCGTCCATAGTATCTGCCAAGGGTTGAATCATATGAAATGACAACAGAAAATATAAAAGTTGATACCTGAGCTACATTAGATATAACGAAAGTCACAGGAGCGTCACGTTTGTTACAAACTCATTTATTCCAGCATTACAAAAACACGCCCATTCAAATATATTGAAAATTTCAACACCAAAAAAATGAAAATTTTCAGATAAAAGATTCTTATATTATACATATTTCTGCTTAAAACAGATTGTGGGTACTCGATATAACCACCTCAGCGAGGCGGTTCTAACGAATACCCACAATCTTTTTTTAGCGGAAATAAGAAAATTAATGTACGTATATCTCTGTAAACTCCAGTTTAACTACATAAAAATGGGCTTTAAGAGGGCCAAAATTATATAGGTATGTTTTCGTGATGAGGTGTTGTTTTGATATTTATATCCTCTGCAAAATTAATTAGAATAAGTATTTTAATACTCAAAGTTTCACTCAAATAACTCATGCTCGAAATAAAGTTCTTAGCAATCTGCACAAGCAGTGAGAAAATAATATACATGCTTATGATTTAGATATATGATCATAGCAATGCCAGTACTAGTGGATCGATTGTCTCCGAATGCAGGCTGGGAAGATGGTCCGGAACGGGGACTTAAGAATGTTTTACTTAATCCTTGACTTCCTGATATTTAAGCAACTCAAGCAGACCCTGATTAAACGCCAGTGTGATATTTTATGAAACAGACTTTATCGTAGCACCGCTGTCGAAATAGACGAACGCCCGGTTTCTATTAGAATAGCCTCGCAAAAAATGTGAAAATTTGAAAATGGTCTTAACACTTAAACCATTAGGACCTGAGTATGCGAAAAATGTGAAAATTTGAAAATGGCCATAACACTCAAATCATTAGAACTTGCACCAAGGTATGACAACCTACATGTAGATAAGCCTGGTACTCGCGTCTATGTCACGGATCCCTATATACAAGAACGACAGTATTCTATAAAGATTACCAGCCAAACATGAGGGTACCCATATTTCTAAAAAGACGTTAACGTCCTGTCTTTCCATCACGAAATAAGTGTTTAACTGAAAGCTCCCAGTCAATGCGGTTCGCGCACTTTACCCAACGGTTGACTAGATTTGGCAGTTAGTACAGAGCACATGTTTGGTACAACATGACAAACGTTGCCGTCGCTGTGACGCTAAAATGCCTTAACTATGTGTGCCTGACATAGTTATAAGTAAAACATATTTTTGTTGACAATTTTAGAGAGTGTAACAATTTCATAATTGCGACTTTGAGCAAAAACTGCTCCAGTAACAGAAACTGCACGTGTTTTGTGCTCCTTCACTTACGCTGCCATCGCTGTGACGTTACTATGATAGAGTGAAAAATGTTTCCTCCGTGTTACTGATATGCTTGCAGAATTCTTTCGGTTACTGCCAAGAACAGACGAGCGTTTACGAGAAAGTACGAATGAGCCACCACAGCGCCTCAGTGCAAGCATAATTGGAACTACAAGTTGTAAAAGCGGAAGAAGAAGTGAAGAAACCAAGGCAAATTCAAGAATCAGACTACCAAAATGCGTATCATATTATACATGCATATCATAATGTACTGCTGCACAGTTATAGCCGATTACAACGTAATAGAAGATCTAATAGAATATCCAACCTGCAAAAGCGAGAGACATATCATCAAAATGTTGCATAATTGAGTTTTACCTAAACACTGTTCCATATGTTTTGATGCAAAACCGTTTGTCATAACTACCGTTGCACCTACAGTTTTTTTTTTTTTTCTTTTCATTGGTTGAAGAAAATTTCGGAAATTAAAATTTCCCTACAATAAAAAGGGTTGCAGATTATGCAAAAATCTAATAGGATATGTCTATCAGAAATAATTATTTTCATATAAAAATCAATCAGTCGACTGTAAAGAACCACTCCGAAACATAAAACAAGTTAAACAATGTCTTTCTGAGTGATGTCGAAAGGACAGTAAATAGCACTTGCATTTATATGACCATGCTATTCTAATAAGTAGTTGCGGTCATGGTACCAAAGCCGTAATTCAAAATCATAAATCCATAAACGAATGACGAATCAGAATGTTCAGACCAACAGACATGGACCCCAGAACAAAGGGTGTAATCAGGCGTCCGCGGATAGTAAGCATTACTTGGTAAGCAAGCTTCGCCCACCATGCCCATGGGCCTGAACGAAGGAAATATCGGTAGAAGCGTATGTCCGGGATTTGGGAAGTCTACTTATGGCGCGTCACTGGCAAAAACATCAGAAACAATTCTGGAAACTGCCACATTGTAGGGATTGACTAGATCATGATGTCTCCCATAGAACTTCTTAAGTGTTGCTACCAGTTTGGTTTTTTGAAACCCCTGGCTCAACAACTTTTGAGTGAGCACTTTCCCACGCTCCATGAAGTCCTGATAATTTGAACAAGTTCTGGCATAACGGATTAACTGTGAAACGTAAACGCCGTATGCTGGTGCAGATATGCGGTCACTACACACAAAGACGACGTGTTATAAATTTAGTGAGATATTTTTAGTAGTCTGAATCACAGTTAGATGAAGCTCTACAGTAGTGTTCAAATACATGAACTATTATTAATATATTAAGGAAATATTATTTTGAGTACCTTGACAATTAAAAACCAAATATATCAGTGAAGATCATACCTCAAGAAGAGGCGCTTATTTAAAAAAAAAATGTTGGTATTTGTCTTATTTCTCCACAAAATATAATTTGTGGTACTCATTAGAAGCGCCTTGACAAGGCGCTTCTAATGAATACCCACAACATACGGCTTCCTGGAGAAATGAGAAAAATAGTTCTTATCTGGAGCTAAGAAGATACCCCGGAAATGCCACAATCACGAAGCACAACCTTCCGGAGGCACTCTTAGAAGAAGCGATGAGAAGCAGACAGTGACACAACAAACGCCACATAACAAAATACCGACGCACAAATAAAACAGAACTGCAACAGAGGAACTGCTGAGTCTGCGCTGTGCACATATTTCCCAAACACACCTCTTGCATCTTTGTCAAGGCGTATCTGTTAACCTATTTGTGTCTAGCGTACTCTTCTACTATGACTCTTTGACCCGGTCTATTTTCAAAAGCATTATGACATTGTTTTATAGAAATTCATGAATTTAATGTAAACAGTGTAGACGCTGATCAGATGCCGCGTTCGGTGGCGTCTGACCTGGGTCTGCACTGTTTTGCTAGTGTCCCATGTATGGGGCGCTATAGTTAAATGGGTTAATATGAGGGGCGGTCGGAAATTATCCGGACTTATCATGCTCCTGTTTTTCAATGCGCAGCTACCTACCATACATATTATACATGAGCGAAAGTTACTTTTGGTTTAAACATATTTTATTTCATATATTTCTCAATACATCAATACATCTACATAGACATTACATGAGTATGTTAATATATAAAAGGGATTCGAAAAAAGCTATATAGCTTATGTGAATTCGTTTCCCTCGGTTCATGAGCATCAAATCAAAACGTTGTGACCATGCATGTACAAGTAGTTAACTAGCTAACTAACTAAATAAATAACGAAGAGAAAGAACGGTGAAAGAAAAGAAGCGAAATGAGAGTGCAGTTTAAGAACTTTGAGAGTAGTGGATGTATAATAGAGACGTATTAGAATACGACTTATAAAAAATAATATTTTCCAGGCACAAGCACGTAATATAGGCGAGAAGTAAAGAGAGTGATGTGGGGACCCTACTTAAATAAATAAAAATCAAAACCTTTCAAGCATTGAGACTTATGGATTAAAACCGATTTTAAACTACAAAAGTATTGTTATATTAGAAAACTAAACAATATTCAGACAACATATTATGTTACTAGCTATATGGAAATTGGTATTGATATATGTCAGTTTGTAGGACAGTGGACAGTTCAAGAGGAGATTTCAAAGCGTTTGCTTCTTTGAATAAACTTATGTACATATTTAAAAATTGATTCATTCGCTTCATCTGTTAAAGCCATGTTCCCGAACAGTAGGGTATGTAATGTTGGTTGGCAGAACTGCGATACTTCATGCAACATATCCATTCTTATAGCGTTATATTTTCGGCATTCTAACAGAAAATGTTTGTTGGTCTCGGGTAGTCCACACGTGCATCTCGGGTCTTCAATGATATTTTTATGGTATAAATAATAGCTTAGAGAGCTACAGTTAGTTCGAAGTCTTGCATGATGTATTTGACCTAGTCTGTCACCGACATAGAAATAGGATGGTGTTTCACGTGAATTAGTACTCAGAGATCTTTTAAAAGATTCTACTGTGGGGGAATTTCTTGATAAAACAGGTAGAGCATTCCAGTCTCTGACTACTGAAGGTAGAAAGGATTTGTAATATAGTTGAGTGCCAGCATGGATGTTTTGCAAGTTCTCAGCGTTTCTTAGACTGTATGAAGACGCTTGACCGACTTGATCAGGAACTAACTGTGTCAAATAATTTGGTGAAAGTCTGTTAATCATTTTGTAAAAAAGAACAAGTTTATGTTTTCTTCGTCGAGAGCTAAGCTCTTCCCATCCCAATTCATTATACAGTGAAGCAAGAGAGACTAACTTAGTTGTTCCAGATACTATTCTACCGGCTTCCAGTTGCACCTTCTCAATCTCAGTTTGATCAAACTGAGTGCAATTATCCCATACGACATCTGCATATTCCAGTATGGGTCGTATAAATGTAAAATAAATAATCTCCAAAGTCTTGCGATCAAACTGGAATTTAAGTTTTCGCATTATATTTATTCTTGCCCAAGCTTTGGATGTGATAAGCTCGATATGATTATGCCAAGTTCCATCATTTGACAAAACTAAACCAAGGTGTTTATGGGAGGTAACGTTTTCAATCGACTGGTTATTTAGGATCAGTTGAGGATGCTGTAGATCAGTACGTCTTCTTGTAATTAAGAGAGATTCAGATTTAGCAGGGTTGAAAGTGACAAGCCATTTTGTTGCCCAAGTATTAATTTTTGAAAGGTCGTTATTCATAACAGATGCGGTATTTTGCGGAGTATCGACAATAATATATAGACTAGTGTCATCAGCAAACAATCTGATATTCGAATTAATGTCATTAACGATGTCGTTTATAAATATAAGAAATAGCAGAGGACCAAGTATCGAACCTTGTGGTACACCGGCTTTTAGATAAGACCAATCAGAACAAGAACCAGGAAGAACAACTCTTTGTCTTCGGTTTGTTAGGTAATCGGAGAACCAGTCCAACAAGCGTCCTCTGATACCCACATAATTTAGTTTATGAAGAAGTCCCCGATGCCAAACTCTATCAAAAGCTTTGCTTATGTCAAGAAAGACCGCCCTCACCTCTTTACCTTCGTCTAATGCCTTACAGAAAGTATTATACATGTTTACAAGCTGATTTACAGTTGAATCGCCCGTAACGAAACCTGATTGAAAACTGGAAATTGTATTGTTAGAAAGAAAGAAGTTGAATACATGTTTGTGCACAAGTTTTTCCATGACCTTTCCTATAGTATTCAAAAGAGATATTGGTCTGTAATTCGAAACATTGGATGCATCATCTTTTTTAAAGATCGGAGTCACGTTAGCTTCTTTCCAGGAAGAAGGAAAGGAACCTGAGGACAGAGATGAATTGAACAGGGAACATAATGGGTTGGCTAGTTCAGAAGAGAGCTCTTTAAGTATTCTGTTATTTATTCCATCGGGTCCGGAAGACTTTCCTATCTGGAGATTCTGCAGTATATCTTTGACTTCATTAGGGTTTAATTTGATACCGTGGATTGAGGGTGTATTATCACTGATATTCAATTTTGGAAGTTCCTTATTATTATCTTGAAGATTTGTCTGTCCTATAAAGTGATCATTTAGAATATTAGCCTTTTCTATGTCATTGGAGTAAATTATGTCGTCCTTTAAAAGCATTGGAATGCCTGAACTGCTTGATGATTTAATAAATGGTTTCAAATATTTCCACCAGTCGTTACTGCTAGGTTTTTGTGTTTTTAACTTGTTGGCTATATCATCGATATGAGATTTCTTTGACTTGCGAATTAGTTTTGTAACTTCGTTTCTGTATTGTTTATAGAGATTCATGTCTTGCGATAATTTTGTTCGTTTAGCTTTCTTGAAGAGACGTTTACGTTTTCTGATCATTCTGCGTAGCTGACTGTTTAACCACATAGGTTCTGCATTTCTAACTGTTACGTATTTGTTTGGTATGTGTTTCTCGGCTAGCGAAATTATATAATTTGAAAGATTAGTTGCATAAATATCTAAGTCTTCGTTTATAATATCATCCCAATTAGTATTACTTGTCTCTTGCCTTAACGAATTATAATCACCTCTATCATATAACCATACTTTCCTTTTAAAACTCAAAGTACGTTCTTTTATCAAGTTATAAAAACAGTAAATAGGACAATGATAGCGGATGTTCTGACACAGGAAAGGCTCACCTACTCCACTTAGAACAACATTTCTGGGATTACTTGAAATTAATATGTCGATTAATGAGGAAGAATGTTCTGTAAAATGAGTAGGTTCGTCTATCAGTTGTAATGAACTGTACTGATTACAAATATCATCTATTTTTTTGCGTGTATTCTGCTTTAATAGATCAAGATTAAAATCACCAGTAATAATAATGTCTTTGATACCAGTATCATGAGCAAGATCTATAGACGTTTCAATGTCAGAAAGGACTGATACGTTAGAGTTGGGTGGTCTGTAGAAGGTTCCTATAAGTACAGGTTTGTTTTTTATTAGAATTTCAACCCAAACACATTCAACGTTACGTAATTCAAGATCATCCCTTCGTCGAGAATAAAACGTTTCCTTAACATAGACTGCTACTCCACCGTGCGCATCCGCTTGTCTATCATGACGAAAAGGTGATTTGTAGCCTTGAAACTTGATATCAGAATCTAGATTAGATTGCTGTAGCCAAGTTTCGGTCAAAGAAATCATGTCAAAATTGTTAAGTTCTAATTCGACTGAGTCTACTTTTTGTAAAAGGCTTTGGACATTGTAATGTACAAGAGAAAAATATTTCTGAAATAGAGTAGGTGAGATGTCGGATAGGCTGTCATGCTCTAAGTCACTAGTTGAAGTATTACTGCTGTTCAAGTTATCACTGCTATTGCTATTTGGACCAGGATTGAGTTCTATATCGCCAGATCTGAAGAGAAACGTCCCTACGAATAACAAAAATTCAAAGTTTGTAAAATATTTGATACCCTTAAGCCTCAATGCAAGACTGTAATGTAATCCGATTCGCGATCTGTAAGTATTTATATCTACAGTCATTATGAAATATTGTCTACCAAGGCGTAAAACACTTTGAAGATCACGAATCGGTTCAGTCGGATATAAGCCAAAAGAAGGTCCCCTGAAGTATATAGTACAAAGATTGTAAGAGAACAGACAGAAAAACAGGTAATAGAAATGTAGTAAAGAGAAATTTTCATTTGATACACAAAAGTTATTAAATTCTGTGGAATTTAGTTGTTATGCTTCTGTACTGGAACTACAGTTCATAAGTTCATTTGTCAGATTTAACAGTGCTGAAAATTCAGTAAAAATCAAAGGACACTGTGTATATCCATTGCTGCAGCCAATGGACACAAATGAAAGAATGTAATTAGGAGGTCCTGTTAACCGCCTTATGTTTTGTCCATAAAGAAGATCGCTACCGTGTCAGAGCATTTTAGTTACATATAAAATTTATTTGAAGAGCAACCTTCTAGTTATGATGAATGACTGGTCCCACGCTGCAGCAATCAAGACATCCGGGTAAATGGATATATATAGTTACACAATCTGTGCTAATCATTCGGTCGATATTGTATTTATGAAGTAAGTCGTTGAGAAGAAAAATACGAAAATAATGTACTTGAGCATTGTCTGTAATAGATGTAGCAGAAGGTATAGCAATGTAAAGATAAGAGTGCAGATAGGTAAGAAGTCAATTAGACACACTAGTACTTAGGTGTAGGAGCAGTAGATACGAGGGGTAGTAGTAGAGGAGACCGATAATAGTGCACATATGATTAGTTATGGAAATATAAACATAAATATATACATTTTGTACAAACTTAGGTAATACATATGTATCGAACAGACAGATCTGCGCAAACAATCCAGTCCCGGATCAGACGTCATATGCGACGTCTGTTCGGGACCTTTACTGTTTGTTACTCGCAAGAACTCCCAACAAGCATTCGCATGGATAGATGCGCGCAAGTAGTCCAGCACCCGACGTCTGGTCAGGGTCTATGCCATCTGCCACACATACAACATTCATTAGATACATCAGCATGAAAGAAAAGCGGACAGAAGATCCGAAAAGAAAGAAATATGGAAATATTATAGGATTCACTCCAAGCATTAGGACAAATAAACCTACACAGACAGTCCAGAGCCAGACACCGCACGCGACATCTGCTCAGGGTCCTTCTGTCTGTACTGTGTATAACATTCGCAGACACATCAGCACACAATAAAAGTTGACCGAAAATCTGACGTGTAAGCATGAAGGTTCATTCCAAAGATTAGGACAAATAGATTCTCGCGAACAGTCCAGACCCAGCTCAGACACAATGCATTCTCCAGGCACTTCAGTACTTTTAGAAGTGGACCCAATATCTGATAGGCAAACCAAACAGTAAATTATTTTGGTCAGTATTAACCATACCGAGCATTTGGACAAACAAACCCGTTTAAACAATCCAGATCAAGACCCAGACCAGCGACCGCACGCTAAGTCCACCCAGGGTCCACACAATCCGTCACACGCCCGTAGCAGCAACGACAGAGGGCAATGACCCCTCAGGGTCCACACCATGCGTCGCACGCCCGACACTCTCCAAAAACATCGTCACACGCAGCCCACTCAGGGCCATCGCCTCATGCAACGTCCATTCAGGGTCCACCCCGTTTGGTTCGCCGAGACCACACTAAGCATTCAGTCGGATAGACCGCGCAAACAGTTCAGACCCAAATCAGACATCGCACGCGACGCCTGTTCTAGGTCTACACGGTTTACGACACGTCCAGCACTCGTTGAACCCATCAAGATGTAACAACTAAAAAGGATCGGCAGTTTGACAAGCTAACAAAAACTGTAATTTTAATCTTCCTGGTTACTACTGAGCATTCGGACAGGCACCCCTGTGCATACAGTCCAGACTCCGATCAGACATCGCACGCGATGCTCTGTTTACCACTAGTTGAGCAATCACTAGAGTATAAGCAGTTATAATAAACGTCGACTCGATGTCTGCCCAGGGTTTACACCGCTTACTAACGTATTGCGATTGCTGGCAAAATTAGCAGGTACCATCAAATACCTAAAATATGCGTTGTCTACTCAGGGCATACACCAATTACCACGCGTCGAGTAATCACTAATAACATCCGATAATAATAGTTGGCCAAAGACCTGGCAGACGTTCGAATGCCAAGTTTCTTCTTCAGAATTCACACCAATTATTCAGACTGTTGTCAGAACCTCGCTGTCAGTCCAGACTCTGACCAGACACCACGTGCGATGAGTGTACCAGGAATACACCGTGTATCCCAAGCCTGACACTCGAAAAACATATAAGCAAAAATAAAGAGTATACTAGAGACCTAAACAAAAACACGAAAAGTAAGTTTGATATACCGGGTTAACACCAAGCATTTGTACATTTGTAAGTAAGACTCGCTCAAACAGCCAAGACCCAGGTCAGACCCTGCAGTCGACGTCTGTTCTTGCTAGATAAATCATAAAGCGGGGATCGAAGACCTGACGATTAAGCACTAACAGCATGTTTGATCTACCGGGCTCACTACAAGCATTCGGACAAGTAGACCTGCGCAAGCAGTCCATACCCTTATCAGGCACCACACATGACATCTGTTCAAGGTCCACACTGCTTGCCACATGTCCAGAAATCACTAGACTCATCAGAAGATCAGATGGTCTGTTCAAAGCTTGGGAGTTATATGGTAAGGAGATAAATTGTCCGAATATTCAGCAATCAAACGGCAAGTTACTTTTAATTGCCTATAAGTCGATTAGTTTATTTTCAGTGAGAAGTCTGTATACCCGAAGTTTTGAGCAGTTAAGGTTCTAGTTTTGCAAATATTTGAGACTTCAGTAAAATTGTTTTTCTTTTTTTTTTCATCCGCTCTCTATGAATTTTTACTGTATATTTTTAAAGTCTTTCTGAACACATATACATTGATTTGGACGAAAGAAATATATTTTAAAACAAGATTTTATTCTTCAAACTTTTGTTAACTTTTGACGGAAAAATAGCAAAAACGAGGATGATCTTTCTGATTATAAGATATGGGTTGCTTAGAAAGTAGTATTAAAATACGTATCCTATCATTTTCAAGATAAAAAATGGCTTAAGAAATGTTCTACTGATGCAAGTTTGGTTGTATCCAAAAGTGATAATAAACTTTAAAATAGTATACTTTCTTTGTAATGCTTGAAACTACCCCTTGAGTATTTTTAGTCATGCAAAATCCCCAATGTCAAAGATACATTTTCTCGTTTTTGGACTCATCATCCTATGATTTATACAGATACTGCCCAGAGATAATTTGAACATAATGCTAAAATGTGAATACTAATTAGTTATTAATTTCAAGTTTTCTATGCATATTAGAATAATACCAAGTCACGACAGGAAAAAAAGATAAAAAGTAACGGGCCTTTAAAAACAAAAAAAAAAAAAACGTTCTAAGGCGGTGGTCCCGGTGTTAGTCTTACTCTTTGTTGCTTTGTGGTTTATTCTACGAGGCGATTTGTTGTATGTCTTATCATGTGTCATTTTGTTCTTGTGTTTTTCAGTCCTTTTAGTATTGCGATTACCTCGCTTGGGGAAGAGAGGGCTAATCTTAGTGCTTTTCGTACGTTTGTTCGATTTGTGCTTGTTTTGATTTGTCGGTTTCCTCTTCCTCTTGGTGTCTGGGAAGGGCTGCGGTTTGTGATTGTGGCACTCCCTGGACTTTTCTCTTATCATTTTTTTGCTTTTGTGCCCTTAAGTTACTGTACCATCCGAATCAATAATCTTAAACATAAATCTAAAATAAAAGCCAGAACTTGCATTCAGCACTGTAGCTGAAGTAGTATTTTATTATCATATAATTATATCACCTAAAATGTGGGAAATTGGTATGTTAGTTAGCCATATATTATTAAGTGGTCAGGTGCCTAAAATGAAGAATGAAAGGGTCATGTTGGTGTTACAGAATTTAAGGGATAAACGGGATAAAAAAAAAAAAAAAAAGGTGCTGGGCCATTATGTAGGTATGAAACAAACACGACCTGTAGAAATTCAGGATGTTTTAACCACAAAAGAAAGCATTACTTTGTTAATTCAACAGAGAAACATTATAGATCTCACGTTATCCCACTTATAACTGGAATTTTTCTTTAAAATTTAAACAAATATATGCTAAGTGCCAGAAGAGTTTAGATTTTTACCAGCTGGTTATATGATGTACATGTACAGTTCAACATCAAACTTTTGAGATCCATATTTACTGCAGCTGCGACAAAATGTTTTTGACGAGTTGTCCTGTACCCTAATTTGATTTAGCCCCAAGTCATTTTAGGGTGACATCAGGATCTTATCGATCCTTACAATATGCATGTTACCAGACTTATTTCGCATGTTTTTGCCACAAAGCGGACGTAGATATGCAGACTTTCGAAGTCCTAGTGCTACTCTTTTCTCCCATCTTTTCCCTTCATTTCTTGGTTTGGTCTCATAGGCATTGGGGCGGGTGGATTGGAACATGTTTACCACTTAATTCTTACCTTACCAGAGGCGTGGTTACACGTTTCCTTTGGGGTCTTTTAGGACATTTGTCTATTTGTCGAAAACTCATGCTGTTTGTCATTTGTCTATCATCATCAGTTTTCTTTATGGCTTTGGTACACCGATCACACACTTCTTTTAAACCAACCCCTTCAAAATAGTGTAACCTATGAAATGCACGTTTCAGTATATGGTAAAAGAAGTGTTAGGTGGCTTAATTTAGGTAGGTCAGAGTGGTAGAGAAGTATATGATTAGGTGTCTTAGAAAAGAGGGCGGTACAGTTGGATAGGGTAAGGTAGAGTAAGACTCGTCATGACATAAACGACTCGCCTAATAAGGCCAAAACAACACAACCCTAGTATTAGGCCGAAACTACACAAGCAAAACTACCCAGGGCCAACGCGGCTACTCACTTTTTTTCAAATCCTGACTAAAGGCCTATACATATTCAGATTAAATCCTTATGCTATTTGCAGATTAATGGGATCGGCTCAAAATGAGAGAAATTATATTCAAGGACTAATTTGAAAACAAATACATGACCTGGGCTGGTACTAACTGTTATATAAACTAACATCTACCAATGTTGATATTCTGCTAAGCTAGTAAAGTTGTTTTTGGCCATGAGGTCAATAGCTGATCATACTTCTTAGCAAGAAAAGTTTCAAAACATCTGACCTATTTCTCTGTGACATGTGCCTGTATACAGCTATATATCTGTAAACAGCCTTACCATTGTTCTTGTCGTTTAGCTTCTGAGACAAGTTTTCATATAATATAAACACCAAACTATACATCATGACATCAAAGAACATAGATGTTTAATTATTTTTTTCCAAGTAAACTATATGTTTTTTTTTCTTTCCGTCGTAATTTGAGTGATTTAAAAAAATATGACTTAACCCCAAAAATCTCATTTATGTTAAAATGTATATTTTCAAAATTAAGGAGAACAGTGAAGAATCACTTTACATCAGCAGCTGGAGTAAGTTTCTCGAAATAGTTAGGTATATCCATAAAATTATGGACAGGAGAACACATTTTTTACTTATAGCCCAAATAAGGTAGGCGACTCTAAACTGAAAGAACAGGGATCTGTAATAAAAGTCCTGCTTTTAGAGGGTGAAAAACCCTGCCATATTTTTCAAAGATTGCAGTTTTTTTCTAAAGCCTGCATATTCCGTTCAACCTTTTATAACTGGGTTTCAAAGTTTAAGAAGGGCAGGACAAGCCAGAGAGACAATCCTAGGCAAGGGAGGCCCGCTCAGGCAGTGACCCTTACAATGGTAGCGAATGTTGAGGTTTGTGTCAACAAATATCACAATCTGTTACTGCAGAAGGTAGCTAATCAGTTTAGCATCGGTAAAGCGTCGGTGCATACGATTTTAGACGAAAACGTAACTATGAGCAAGGTAAGTTCCGAATGGGTGCCGAAATAGCTGACAAAAGACCAAAATACATCCAAGGTGATCATAGCAAAGGAGCATTCTGGGCATTTTAGACATGATAAAAATAGGTTTTTGAACTGAATTGTCACTAGGGATAAAATGTGGGTTCATTATACTGAATCTGAAACAAAAGTTTAGTCAAAATAGTGAAAACGAGCTTCCTAAGAAGTTTGTCCCCATCTGCTGGCAGGGTTTAAATGTTAGTTGCTTTTTGGGATTAACATGGAAAAATACTAGCTCATTTCATGCCAGAAGGTCGAACTCTGACTGCTAGATACTATTCAGAAGCTAGCCCAGAAAAAACAAATGCTCTTCTTTTGCATTACAGGTCCTCTCTCTTACTGCTTCATCTACAGTAGACTTTCACGTTGCAATTGTTGTCACACCATTCGTACAGCCCAGACATTGTCCCAAAGACTTTTATATGTTTTCAGATCTGAAAAAGCCTCGCTGGAAACAAATATGAGATCTGGGCGGCTTTTATTTCAGTTGTAAATCAGTACCTCAGCAGTATGTCTACTTCATGGTTTGCAGAGGGAATGAAAAAGCTCACACCACGAAGAAGGCAAAAGTGTATAAACGTACGTGGGGAACACTTTGAAAAAGAAATTTAAAAGAGAGAGAGAGAGAGAGAGAGAGAGAGAGAGAGAGAGAGAGTGAAAAATCCGGATATTTTCTGATTGCCCCTCGTATATTATTATTAATAATAATATTATTATTATTATTATTATTTTAGATCGATCCCGATTGCTTTGGACGGCCTTGTGCTGAAAATGAAGTCTGTGTACCTGGTAATACACTCGGCAGTAACACCTGTGGCTCATACAGCTGTATGAAATTCAGTAAGTATAAGGGAATGTCAGTAAGAGTAATAGAATTTCAGTAAGTGTAATGGAACGTCAGTAAGGGTGATGGAATGACAGTAAGTGGATTTGAACGGGGTGCCATACACTTCTTTTGAGTTTGCGCCATATTTGACGGGGGACACAACTTTTGTGTCTTCTAATTTGGTTTGGTTTAAACATACCTTATTCAGAACTGTTATTAAATAACACATATTGTTAACAGCTAAAAGAAATATAGTTTCTCTATTTAAAATGCATCTCTGTTTTCATTTGCTTTCCTGCACACCAAGCCCCTACTGATAATGGAGCGTAAACACGTATTTACATAGGCATAATGAAGATAAAGCAGTCAAGCTATTGTAAACTGTAGGTTAAGGTGAATGAATAAATTTTCAAGGAAGTCTTACTCTTTGTTGCTTTGTGGTTTATTCTACGAGGCGATTTGTTGTATGTCTTTCCGTGTGTCATTTTGTTCTTGTGTTTTTCAGTCCTTTTAGTATTGCGATTACCTCGCTTGGGGAAGAGAGAGCTACAATGGTGACAGCGTTTTTCATGTCCACGGAAACGCATGCAAAACGCTTTTTAACGGTTTGGAAACGCAGCGTTTCGACCACGCTTAAACGATCGTTTACAGTTTTAGCCAATCAGATCATCGTTTCTGAAACGTTTCAAGCGTTTCAAATATTAACCAATCACATTAGCGTTCGGAAAACGCTGTCATGGAAACCATGTCTGGTTTTAGCGTTTGCAGAGTTAGCCAATCAAAATCCCGCGGACTCAATTTATTTTACATCTTTTTTTTTTTTTTTTTTTTTTTTTTTTTTTTCCAATTTCACTTAATTATAATTGTTATAAAATTAATAAAAATAATAGTCAAATAATTTTATGGAGACGAGTATCTGATGCAATAAACAGGAAATGTGTTTTGACGGACAGTGATAGTGGCCGGACTCTGTAGCTCAGTCGGATGCGCTTCTGACTGGTGATCAAGAGTCGCGGGTTCGATGCTTGCCGGTGCAGTCAGGTAATAGTTGTTTGTTGCACACTATTTTCTCACCTGAGACAAACACTGGGTACATAAATATTTCGATTATAAATTACATCAAGTGGTATTAAAGCCACTTGATTATATTGAATGCAATGATTAGACTCACATCAATGAATGTAATATTTGTAGTAATAATAATAATAATAATAACGATTACTAAACATGTATTTTTATGTCACGGTTTTGCAGATTAACATTTCACTGTATCAGCGTATACGGGAGTTCCCTGTCCAAGATTGCGGCTAAGTAGCGATAGGAAAAAATCTAGAGTAAATACGTGTATTTCGTTATATTTTCCTTCCGCGATGATTTAGGATATTAGATGGTGGCAATTAGCTATTAAAGACACAATTTAGATTACATAACACGCTAATGGCCATAAGCAGATAAAAATAAGAAGTTCTTGGTGACTTTGGCCAACCTTATAGGTAGGGGCCTAATAAGGGGAAATTATTGACATTAGTAAAGTTTATGATTAAAACATAGAAACAGATAAGGTCGGTAATTATGCGAAAGGTTGGTGTGCATTTTTTTTCCTTTTTACTCATTAAAATATAGCTGGTTGTTTTTAATAAAATCGCCTCGCAAAGGCAGTTCTAATGAATACCCACAACATATTTTATGGATAAATTATGGATAAATTAACATTTATGTCTTAATATGCTAGTTTATCATCAAATTCCCTCTTCTGCATAAATTTCCATTAGCACAATTTCAAAGCTTCGTCAAACTAAAAGATAATCACTAAAAAGGGTATAATAAATAAATCCATTGTTCAGGAAAAGCATAATTTTGGAGCACTTTTTTTCGCAAAGACATTTAAGAATTATTTACCACGCTATGGGGCAGTTTTAGCAGACAAGAAATTAATAAGATTTTGTTTTTATTTTTTCTGAAAAATAGGATTTGAAATGTTAAATGCCATTTTACGGGAAATATAAGAACAAAATCTTTCTTTTTCATTCATTCCCAGCAATGAATAATGATAGGAATGCCTTTCAACTTCCAGTTAAGAATGATTGATTATTGACTTTTGAAAGTACTGGAAAACACGTTGTGTCTTAAAATGCAATATACAACGGAAAAGGAATTTTAACAGTTTTTGGCAGAATCACTTTAATTCCTGCAAAAAAGAATGTACTTTCAGTGAATATGTGGATCAGTCTGCACATCCCGCAATCTTATCAGTCTGTGTTTTCTGGACGAAGAAGCAGTAGATCTTCTAGAGCGTGTGGTGAAGACTGATCAGACTGTGTAGACGTACAGGCTGATCTGAATATTCACTAAACATACAGAGTTTGTAGAAATAACTGTGTTTCAGAAAATTCAGTTTGCGCAATTGCAGAAAGTAAATATTCACATTTTAGGATACAATCATTTTTTTTTTTTTTTTAAATTTCCTATCAGACTTATTATACAGTTCTCCATCAGTAGAATTAGGATCCAGTTTTTTGAAGTGTTCTTATTTACTTTAAAAATAAGTAAATAAATAAATAAATAAATGAGGTTCATTTGAGAAACTTTATGATCGATTTATGATTATGATCATATCTTGTATTTTCATGTTTCTCCTCCAGAAAATATATGGTTGGTACTCATTAAAATTACCTCTGTGAGGTGATTCTAATAAATATACACAACAAAATTATTTAAGTGGAAAAATGAAGACACACATCAATTATTATTAAATACTCTATGCTACATGAATCTGGAGTACTGTGCAATTAATGCGTATAATATCATGATATTTTCCAATTTTTATTTATTTACATATTTTTTTTTTAT
This sequence comes from Anodontia alba, assembly GCA_964016985.1. Taxonomy (NCBI): domain Eukaryota; kingdom Metazoa; phylum Mollusca; class Bivalvia; order Lucinida; family Lucinidae; genus Anodontia; species Anodontia alba. Next base: position 85,274,257 of record OZ024822.1, read on the forward strand.
TTATACTATCCCCTTTTTGATCTTTCAAATGTTACATAATATTAGTCTGTGTATTTCTTAAGGAGGGTGAGGTATAGGATATACTCATTCCATGTATTGTTTATTGGAAGGTTTATGATATGCAGGTGCACTTCCAAATCTATTTGGATGAGAAAAAAAAAGAAACAGCATGCATAAACAGGTAATGCCTTAAAAGGATATAATGCTCGTATATTTGAAATTAAGACAACACCAGACGTAATGTAAAAAATATATATCGAAGAAGACTTACTTAAAAACTGCTAAGTCAGTTTTGAACAAATAAAAAAAAACATTTCAATTTCATCCATTCATCTTTGATAAAAAGTCATTTTGATTTTAAACTATCGAATACATGTAGATACAAAGTAATTTTACCAATATTAAAAAAGAGGAATACATGAAAATATGTGATAAATATAGGGCATCCGCGCACTCTGATTTGCTTCGTGGATGCTCATCTGTACATTGTCTTATTCGATACGATTTGCTAATAGTCTTGCACATTTTCTTCTAATATTTAACCTATTGTTACTGAATGAACTCACCCACCCTATATACTGGAAGATTCTAATTTCGATTTTAGGTATGCCAGGCTATGTTATGTAGAGAAACAAATGGTTGAACTATTTGCAAATAATGGATACCCTGATCAGACGTCACGTTCTGCGGCATCTGATCTGGGTCTCCACTGTTTTCCAATTACCCTTTTAGGAGTATCCAGACTACAATATGCTATAAATGCAACATTGATTTGTATGTTCATCCGTGCATTTTGATCTGATTCGTTGCAGTTCGTCTGTACATTTTTATTATCATTATTATTCGAAAGGATCTGCTGTTTCTCCAGTGCATCGTCTTCTAACATTTAAGTATAGGTTGCAATATGCAAAATACTAGATTAGAATGTGCATCCGCGCACTATGCTCTGGGTCACTGCTGCTCGTCCATACATTTGATCTGTTTATCCAGCACATCGTCTTCTAATATTAAAATATAGCGTTCTTAAGGTTAACAGCTTTGCATATACATGCCAAAAATGTTTTCATAGTGAGAATATACTTTCATGAAAGCCCTCCAGCAAGATATTTGCCGACTGTCCACATAATTGCCATGATGTGCACAGTGCATCGTATTCGAAAAATAATGGCCCAAACAAGTAAAAATGGACCTATTTATATTTTACGATTCTGATCAGTCTGTGTATTAGATGGATACTGAGCGATTCATGTATTACAGTATTTTATACTAATGACCTGATCAGTGAACTGAGTGGACACCATTATGCACTAGACTGATCCACTCACTTTAATCCGAGTAACACCTATGCTCAGAGGGACGTTTTCACTGGATAAGGATCTAATGAAAGGATTAGTATTGGTGACACATAATTCTAACAATAAATTTCAGTAAAGCAGATCATCTGTTCCAGAACCATTTGTCTAAACGACAGTGTACATTTCATTTTAAAAAAAAGGTGGGGGCGTGAGGGGGAGGGACGTGAGGGGGAGGGGGGGGGAGAGAAATATTACTCAAAACAATAATTGCAATTCACAGGTTCGACGTAGTTCAGACTGGTGTAGAAAATCTTTCATCTTGATCCTGCTGCGCAAGCTGATCTGGTTTGGTCGGCACTGGTTGAATATATATTAGCCCCTTTGAATAGAAATAAGAAACGACCTTATGGTATTTGAGAACAGCTTAGACCAAGGTGAACCGGCATTTCCGCACAGTCTGATCGTGGTCTACACATATCACCAACAGAATGGATTATGTCAACGATTCATTGTCCAGTTGAACCTTTATCACTCTCTGGGCTAACTCAGCAGATGGCAAATTCATGACCTTATTTTCTCCCGTAAAACAGGTTTGACATTTCACGCAAATCTCCACTGAAGACAATTTGCAGGGGAAGTGAAGTCCTGTGGAGATAATATGTATGAAAAGCCGACACCTGTTTTCAGGATAACATAAGAAAAATACTTCAAAATGTCATCAACTGACTATTCTGTACATTTCATGCAAATTGTCTTGAATAGAGACAACTGGCATGAAATGTCAAATCCTGTTTTCTGGAGAAACGAAAAAAAATGTCATCACTTTGTTGTCTGCTGAATAAACAGAGTGGTAAAGGTTAAAATTTAACCTGCTTTGTTTAGATATAAGCAGATGATATTATTATTATTTTTTTTTTTTTTTTTTTTTTTTTTGATGTGAAAACAGTTTAACTCACTTTAATTTGGAGACACAAAACAGGCTATTGGAAAACAGTGCAGATCCAGATCAGACACTGCAAAATGCGGCATTTGATCAGGGTAGCCATTGTTTGCACAGTTCGGTCATTTTTCGCTAGGATTATCTAAATCACATAACCTGACATGCCTAACATTGAATTAGACTCTTCCAATATAGAGTGTGGGGGAGTCTATTTGGACATATATACTCTTGTTGCATCTTTTCACCTTTTCCCATGATGCTGTCAAATTGTGCTACATGGAAGTCAAATAAAGAACTAAACTTGTATAAGTTTTATCTCTGGCATTTTTACTTATGGGATTATTTCCTATGACATTTTACCAGGTAGCCTCTGGCATTTTTATTTGTTGCATTTTTCCTCTAACATTTTTGCATATGGCATTATCAGCTCTGGCATTTTTACCGCACACCTTAAAAACAAAATAAGTCAGAAAAGCCTGCCGATTTAAATGACAAATCGTAGCCATTAACATACATCTAAAATTATGCAATAATAATAATAATAATTATTATAAATAAAAATAAAATAAAAATAAAATAAAAAATAAATAAATAAAAATAAAATAAAATATAAAAGTAAGATAAATAAAATAAATAAATATTTTCTTGGTTAAGGCATTCTGATATTGTAAAATCATTTGCAGGCAATTTGTATGAAATGCCAAAATCTGTTTTCAGGAAATTATATAAACTTCAAAATGTCATCTGCTAAATATTTTATACCGAGTACTATGTGCTAAATCATGTAATTGTCAAAAGACGTTGATTGTCATGATTGCAGTGTAAAAATAATAGGCTTCACAAAGTATAATAATTAATCATGTTAATTCTTTCGAAAATACCAAAATATATTTTATAAAGAAAATATAAATAAATAAAATAAAATAAAATAAATATAATTTTAATACGTAGATACAGAGTACTTTAGTTGTAATAAACACGGTTTAATACGGTCCAACAGGTATTTATGATTCGATTGGTCTAACATACAAACGGTGCGAAACGGTCAAATGATTGGCCGAAACGGAAAAAGCGTTTCGATAAGGCAAGCTGATTGGCCGAAACGGTGAAAAGCGTTTCGAGAAAACGTTTGTATCTCCTCAGTGCGCATATGCAAATTAAGCGTTTGAGTGAAACGCTTTGCTCTGTAATTTGATTTGCCGAAACGATATGAAACGCTAGAAACGTTGTCGAAACGCAAACGTTATGCCACGATTTTAAAACGCACCCCAAACGCATAAACGGACAAGAAAAACGTAATCGCTACTGTAATCTTAGTGCTTTTCGTACGTTTGTTTGGTTTGTGCTTGTTTAGATTTGTCGGTTTCCTCTTCCTCCTGGTGCCTGGGAAGGGCTGCGGTTTGTGATTGTGGCACTCCTTGGACTTTTCTCTTACCTTTTTTCCTATTTGATTTCCTTTGGTATCATTGAGCTCATCCTGGTTATTTTGAAAATCGAATACTGCTAAAGCCGGCGTTAGGGTGGTTGACTCAATCAAACCGAGTCTCCGATTTTCATGGTTTTGTGTGTTCCCTGTTTCAAAAGGCAATCCTTTTTTACTTTTATTTTGTCTCCCTTCTGAAAAAGAGTCATCTCTAAAAGAAAAGAATTTGCTCCCAGTGGGGGAGCAAATGTTTTCCTTTTAGAGTTGACCCTTTTTCAGAAGAGCCTTGGCGTGCCGAAAAGCAAACCGGAAGTCACAAACATTGTCTCCTGTAGCGGACATGGCAATAAATCTAGCAAGTATATTCAATCCCCTAGAGGAGAATGAATACATATGAAACATTTAGCCTTCATTTGCAAAATGAGACGATTTTCGCGGACATAAAGTTGCTTATAGTTTAAATTATAACCACTTTGGCTGTCCTAAGTTCTCATTTAGCGCCAATTTATAAACATATGTTCGGTCCGCATAGAGGTCCTCCACTTCATTAGTGAAACATCACAGTGACACACTCATATTGATGCATGACGGACTACCGTAAATAAATTCTAAACGGAATGACCATTGGAAGCAATAAAAACACTCGTAAAACTGAAAACAGCTGAAGTATCAAGTTTTCTGGGCCAGCCCAGATACTTTCGGCCAAAAGGACTTCATTAGTGACACTTATATATATATTTTAAAACTCCCGAAGTGGGCTAGATGAATACACAAAAACCACTTAAAGGACCAAAAAAATATAAACTACGCTTAAGTGTAGTACGGAGCGACGTTTCCTGGACACCACGTGGCACTAAAACCAGCTGCAGTAAAGATAAATTTATTCTAAAAGCTATATTTTTTTCGGAGCAATGAATACTGTTAAGCTGTAAAAATCTGGTAATTTTGTCAAAATGCTACATATGTCTACTTTGTTTTAAAGGGGATTTAGCTATTTGTTGATTATTTGTTGTATTCGCAAATATGGCCTTATTATGGCTTTCTGTCTTTGTTCGCTGGCATGTCAGAGGGCGTGGTTTACTGATTTTGAGTAATCTTTTGAATTTGGTAAATTTGGTAAGGAAAAGGAGGAGTTAGTGAGGAATTACCTACTAAACTGAGCACTTCAATGCTTGGATAGACCAGCATACATATTTCCTATGGTGTGGACTATTTGAACTAAAATCTCACACAAAATTAAAATTTAATTGATGTGTGTTAGACATTGTCCTTTGGAAACCAATTAAATGTTTATTTCTATGAATTTATATTTGATATGAACATTGAATTCTAGAAAGTGAACTTTAATTAAAATTGTTGAACATTTATACTGCCTCCTGTGTTTTCATGTATGAACTTCTTAAATACTGCAATCCCGGACTTTAATAATACACTCGAAAAACTTAAAATAGTGTGAAGTGCACTAGGTTATGCGATGTTTTAGTACTCTGTTCCTAGTGATTTAATTTGTCAGTTTTGATTAGTTGACAGAAAATAATTGCGATTTTTATCAAGCATGTAACTATATTGTCAAAACATGAGCCGCAGTGTCAGAAAACGTACCTTCTGATATATGAACCCAACAAAGACTCAAATCAGCCTGCGTATCTGCGTGGTCTGATCGGAGTCTTCGTTCTCCATTTGAATAAATTTTGAATCCTTTGCTATCCAAAATGCGCGTGGTAGTAATTCTAGGTAGGAATGCCCAGACTGATCTGAATCTTCGCTGGGCGCACATGTCTTAAGATACGTTTGCTGATGTTTTTCTCCGTTTTTATCATGTTCATTGTGGAAAAAAAAACATGGATTAGCAGAGTATGCACATATTTACATAGGTAATGAGCCCATCCTGGTTATTTTGAAATACCGCTTAAGCCGGCGTTAGGGGCCGTTAGCAGCCTCGCAAACTACATTATTGAATATGAAGAGACTCAATCAAACCGAGTCTCTGATTTTCGTGGTTTTGTGTGTTCTTTGTTTTCAAAGACATTATTTTACTTTTATTTTACTCTACTGTAGCTGATGTTGTGCCGTGTTGCGGCCGTAAAAAGTCTCCCTGTACATCATCATACAGCAGGTTATATTTAATTTCCTTTGGGATCATTGAGCCAATCCTGATTATTTTGAAAAACGAATACCGCTTAAGCCGGCGCTAGGGGGCGTATGGAGCCTCGCAAACTACAGTGTTGCATATGAAGAGACAATCAAAATCGAGTCTCCGATTTGTGGTTTTTGTGTGTTCGTTGTTTCCAAAGGCAATCCTTTTTTTTTTTACCTTTTTCTGTCTCCCTCCTGAAAAAGGGTCAACTCTGAAAGGAAAGATTTGGCTCCCTCGGGGAGCAAGTTATTTCCTTTTAGGATAAACCCCTTTTAAGAAGAGACTTGGCGTGCCGTAAAGTTAACAGAAAGTCACAAACATTGTCTCATTTAGCGGACATGGCAATCAATCTACCAAGTGTTTTCAATCCCCTTGAGATGAATGGATACATATGAAACATTGTTCATTTTGCAAAGTGAGACGCCTTTCGCGGATATAAGGTTGCTTATAGTTTAAATTATAACCACTTTGGCTGTCCTAAGTTCTCATTTAGCGCCAAATTATAAATATATGTTCAGTCCGTATAGAGGTCTCCACTTCATTAGTAAACCATCACAGTAACACACTTCATTAGTAAACCATCACAGTAACACATTCATGTTGATGCATGACGGACTACCTTAAATAGATTCTAAACGGAATGACCATCGGGAGCAATAAAAACACTCATAAAACTGAAAACAGCTGAAGTATCAAGTTTTCTGGGGCCAGCCCAGATACTTTCGGCCAAAAGGACTTCATTAGTGACACTCATATATTTTTTTTAAACTCCCGAAATGGGCTAAATGAATACACAGAAATAGAAATTACAAACCTCTTAAAGGACCAAAAAATATAAACTACGCTTAAGTGTAGTACGTAGAGACGTTTCTCGGACACCACGTGGCACTAAACCCAGCTGTAGAAGAGATAAATATATTCTAAAAGCAATGAATATTTCGGAGCAATGAATACTGTTAAGCTGTAAAAATCTGGTAATTTTGTCAAAATACTGTATATGTCTACTTTGTTTTAGAGGGGATTTAGATATTTTATTGATTATTTGTTGTATTCGCAAATATGACCTTATAATGGTATTCTGTCATTGTTCCCTGAGGGCGTGGTTTACTGATTTTGAGTAGTCGTTTGAATTTGGTAAATTTGGTAGGGAAAAGATGGAGTTAGTGAGGAATTACTTACAACACTGAACACTTCAATGCTTGGATAGACCAGCATACATATTTCTTATGGTGTGGACTATTTCAACTAAAATCTCACTCATAATTAAAATTCAATCTATGTGTGTTAGACATTGTCATTTGGAAACCAATTAAATGCTTATTTCTATGAATTTATATTTGATATGAACATTGAGATCTAGAAAGTGAACTTTAATTAAAATTGTTGAACCTTTATACTGTCTCTTGTGTTTTCATGTATGAACTTCTTAAATGCTGCAATCTCGGATTTAATAATACATTCAAAAATCTTAAAATAGCGTAAAGTACACCAGGTTATGCGATGTTTTAGTACTCTGTTGCTAGTGATTTAATTTGTCAGTTTTGATTAGTTGAAAGAAAATAATTGCGATTTTTATCAAGCATGTATCAAGCATGTAACTATATTGTCAAAACATGAGCCGCAGTGTCAGAAAACGTACCTTCTGATATATGAACCCAACAAAGACTCAAATCAGCCTGCGTATCTGCGTGGTCTGATCAGAGTCTTCGTTGCCCGTTTGAATAAATTTTGATTCCTTCGCTATCCAAAATGCGCGCGGTAGTAATTCTGATCAGACTGCAGAGTAAAAGAATTTCAGTAAGTGTAATGGAACGTCAGTAAAGGGTGATGGAATGTCAGTAAATTGAATTAAACGGGATATCATACACTCATTGAGAGTTTGCACCATATATAACGGGGGAGACTCTCATTTCATTGTGTCTTCTCTTTTGTTTTGGTTTAAACATACCTTATTCAGAACTGTTATTAGATAACAGATATTGTAAATAACTAAAAGAAATATAGTTTCTCTATTTAAAATACATCTCTGTTTTCATTTGCTTTCCTTCACACCAAGCTCCTGCTGATAATGGAGCCCATTCTAAAAGCAATATTTTCTCCTTTTTTATTATATTCCTTGAGAGAAAAAAAGCATGGATTAGCAGAGTAAACACGTATTTACATAGGCATAACGAAGACAAAGCAGTCAAGCTATTGTAAACTGTAGGTTAAGGTGAATAGATGCACTTTCAAGGAAGGCAATTTTGTCAAAGAGGCTTCTATTTTATTTCCTTTAGTATCATTGATCCAATCCTGGTTATTTTGAAAATCGAATACCGCTAAAGCCGGCGCTAGGGTGGTTGGGGGCGCATGCAGCCTAGCAAACTACAGTGTTGCATATGAATAATAGACTCAATCAAAACGAGTCTCCGATTTTCGTGGTTTTGTGTGTTTTTTTGTTTCCAAAGGCAATCCTTTTTGACTTTTATTTACTCTACTGAAGCTGGTATTGTGCCGTGTGGCTGCCATCAAAAGTGCCCCTCCGCCCCCCCCCCCCTCCCTCCCCACCCACACACACACACACACACGCTTAAGCCGGTGCTAGGGGCGTATGCAGCCTCGCAAACTACGATATTGTATATGAAATGACTCAGTCTCCGATTTTTGTGGTTTAGTGTGTTCTTTGTTTCTAAAGGCAATATTTTTACTTTTACTCCCGCCCGCCCCCCCCCCCCCTCCCCCCCCCCCCCCCCCACCTCCCTCCCCGCTTAAGCCGGTGCTAGGGGTGTATGCAGCCTCGCAAACTACAGTATTGTATATGATATGACTCAGTATCCGATTTTTGTGGTTTAGTGTGTTCTTTGTTTCCAAAGGCAATCCTTTTTTACTTTTATTTTTACTTTACTGTAGCGGGTGTTATGCCGTGTGGCTGCCATAAAAAGTCGCCCGTACATCATCATAGTGCGGTTTATACTTTATTTCCTTTGGGATCATTGACCCCGTCCTGGTTATTTTCATAATCGAATACCGCTTATGCCGGTTCTAGGGGCGTATGCAGCTTTGCAAACTACAGTGTTGTATATGAAATGACTCAGTCTCCGATTTCCGTGGTACTTCCAAAGGCAATCCCTTTTGACTTTTATTCTGTCTCCTTTCTGAAAAAGGGTCAACTCTATAAAAAAGAAAATTCTTTTCTTTTAGAATAAACCCTTTTTTAGAAGAGGCTTGGCGTGCCGTATAGCAAGCAGAAGGTCACAAACATTGTCTCCTGTAGCGGACATGTGTATTCAATCGCCTTGAGGAGAATGGATACATATGAAACAGTTAGCGTTCATTTTGCAAAGTGAGAAGACCCTCGCGGATAAAAAGTTGCTTATAGTTTAAATTAAAACCACTTTGGCTGTCCTAAATTCTGATTTTGCGCCAATTTATAAACATATGTTCGGTCCGCATAGAGGCCCTCTATTTCATTAGTGAAATATAACTGTGAAAAACACATGTTGGTGCCTGACGGACTGTCGTTATTAGGTTCTAAACGAAATGGCCATTGGGAGCAATGAAAACACTCATAAAACTGAAAACAGCTGAAGTATCAAGTTTTTTGGGCCAGCCCAGCTAAATTTGGCCAAAAGGGCCTCATCAGAGAACCTCATATACATTTTAAAAACTCCCAGAATGGGCTAGATGAATACACAGAAATAGAAATTATAAACTTCTTAAAGGACCAGAAAAATATAAACTACATTTTAGTGTAATACGGGAAGACGGTTCTTGGACACCACGTGGCACTAAAACCAGCTGTAGAAAAGATAAATATATTCTAAAAGCAATGCATTTTTCGGAGCAATGAATACTGTTAAACTGTAAACATCTGGTAATTTTGTCAAAATACTGTATATTTTTTTTTCTTAAAGAGGATATAGATATTTTGTTGATTATTTGTTGTTTTAGTAAATATGACCTTATTATGGCTTTCTGTTTTTGTTTCCTGGTATGTCTGAGGGCGTGGCATACTGATTTGGAGCAATCTTTCGAATTTGGTGAATTTGGTAAGGAAAAGGAGGAGTTAGTGAGGAATTAACTACTAAACTGAACGGTTCAGTGCTAGGATAGACTAGCTTACATACTTTTTATGGTGTGGACTACATGTATTCCGACAATAATCTCAGTCTCAGTAATTAAATCTATGTGTGTTAGACATTGTCATTTGGAAACTAATTAATTGTTTATTTCTATGAATTTATATTTGATATGAACATTGAAATCTAGAAAGTGAACTTTAATTAAAATTGTTGAACCTTTATACTGTTTCATATGTTGTCATGTATAAACGTCTTAAATACTGCAATCCCAGACTTTAATAATACACTCGAAAAACTTAAAAACAGTGTAAAGTACACTAGGTTATGCTATGTTTTAGTACTCTGTTGCTAGTGATTTAATTTGTCAGTTTTCATTAGTTGACAGAAAAAAAAACTCAATTATCAAAACATGAGTCGCAAAGTTAGAAAACGTACCGTCAGACATATGCGCCCAACGAAGATTCAAATAAGCCTGCGTATCTGCGTGATCTGATCAGAGTCTTCGTTGTCCGTTTGAATAAATTTTGAATCCTTCGCTATCCAAATTGCGCGCAGTAGTGATTCTGATCAGATTGCGGAATGGCGAGGCTGATGTAAATCTTCACTGGGCCATAATGTCCCAATGTACATTTGCTGATGTTTCGGCTCAAATGATGAGCGTAGGAATGGATCAGCCTTGTTTTGTGTTCATTTTAGAAGTGGCAAAACCAAAAAGTACGCCATCTCCAGCGACACCTACAAAGGCATCTACCTCAGTGACCCAAACATCTACCACACCGACACCAGCATCTATCACAGCGGCACCACAGGGTTCAAGTCAGACCCAGTTATCTTCACAACCATCCACAGACATGCCGACAGAGGGTACGGATTCTATAAAAAGCTTCTTATCAAGCAACTACAGCTGAACCCGCCAGAGTTTTGTTTTATAGATAGGCTAAATATTTAGGTAGAGATTGGCCTTGGAAACAAAGCACTTATAAAAGAACGGAAATCGGAGTCTGGGTTTCATTGAGACGCTTCATATGACAACATTGTAGTTTGCAGTTGTTTGTAGGGCTGCGTGCGTCCTCTAAACATCGGCTTAAACTATATATGCCTAGATACCCATAAACTGGACACTGGTCAACAGTCTAGACCCAGGTCAGACGCCGCAAAGCGCGGTGTCTGATCAGGGTCTACACTGTTTGCATTAAGTACACGAATGTCTATAATAAAATTTATGATAATACTAAAATCAAAACAGACACCTGATGAGACGGCTCTTTACGAGCCGTTTCATCAGTATCTGCACTATTTGCAAAAGTGTATGTATGAATTGGTCCGTAGGAATGAACGGGTTTAGCTGGCCTATAGAATCCGGAGCATTATGGCGACTTATTTCATCAACTCAAAAGAGTTGTTGGTCGTTGATATAAATTTACTCAGGAAAGACCACAATCACGAATCACAGTCTTATCGAGGAACTGAGCAAAGAAGATATTAGGAAGAAATAAGGATAAAACATAACAGTATATTTGCTATAACAGACAAACAAAGAACTGTAACAGAGAACCCTCCTTAGGACGCTCAGCAGATAAAAACTGCCAGAGATCTTAAACTATTTTACCTGATAGAAGTCTCTCCAGAACAACGGATAAAATATTAACATTGCAACAGAAAATTTTGATGTTAAAAATATTTTTGAAAAATTCTTCTCCAAAAATGCTGAATTGGATGAAATTTTACATAAACTCTTCATAGGTGGTTCTCTACCAATCATGTTATTTGTTACTACTTTATTGTTGTATGGCTGGGTAATTTGAATCTGTGAAAGAGTCCAAGTATGTCTCCATTTTCTCACCTGACAGTTTTAGGCAATGGTAACTTTGATTGGCATTATTCCTGCAGTGTACACTTTTAGACACATTGATGATAAATACATGTATTATATTAAACATGAGATTGTGAAGGCATCTAGCCTATAAGAGTTGGTTATCTCCCCAGGCAGCATTAGGAAATGCAAACCTCATGATTACCACAATTTTTATATCCCTGTGAGATACATTGAATATATGAAATAATCATGCGAGGTTGAGAAGGTCTGTCAGAAACAAGAACGACAACTCTGCTTATCTTTGTTTTATTTCCCCTAACGATTCAGGATGGAAGCCTTGTGATTGCCATAACTCTACCCTTTGAGACATACAGGTGATTCTTAGTAGAGTTATACATGAGGTTGTGTATGCATGTGAAAGCTTTTACTTGCTCTGACAGTGTTTAGTAATGGTGAATATCTCTGTCCTGATCCTTAAAGATGTATTGATGATATCGTACATGTACAGCATTAACATTGTACATTTACATGACGATGAGAGGATGTGTCTTAGCAGTGTCTGAATCCATTAAATTTTCTCAAGACGGTATTAAACTGTCAGAAGGTCAACCCTTTCTAGTGATGGTTATTTTTCTCATATTGACTGTTATACAGTACTTCGGTCTGTGTCTCTGCCCATTCCTGGAGCCTTATTTGTTGCAACTGTTTTGGCAAGCAGGAGCATTACATGTATTGCTTTCTGGAATCGCCGGTGTTGGCAAGAATGCAAATTCTGAGGGTTGAACTCTAATGGTCCCAGGCTAATAAAACTTCACATGAGCAGTCTTCGCGAAATCTTTCCAATAGATGCAGGACAGCTGTCTAACAGACTGAAATTTTTGGCAGGACAAAATAAATTTCTGCAGGACTTCTAGGAGGCTTGTCTGTTATCAAATTACTATCTCTTTTTGCCAGAAATCACAGGACATTTTCAGACAAACTGAAATTTTCTGCAGGACAGATTGAAAATTTGTCAGTTTTGTCAGACAGTCCTGCAGTTTTCGCGAAGACTGCATGGGGATACAGCCTGTTTGCAGTTTAAAATGTAATCAAGTTTTCATTCCTATCATTTCAGAATCAAGAGAATCATCAGGATGACACTGAAGAAGAGAGCTAAAAAAAAAGAAAAAAACAGAAATTAACTGTACCAGTTAAGATTAAATGTTGCCTCAAATACGGTTGTTGTTTCTCTATTTGTCAGATGCAAATCATGTTGCATTTGTCATAAGAATCTTATTATTTTCATCCAGTATTAGCGTATGCTTGGCATCAGTTTTACTGAAAACGTAAACTGCTCATTATTAAACTGTTTAAGTATTTTAATTCTGTACTGTAGAGCAATAAATGCCTTTGCTTCAGTGGTAATTAAATGCCCAATTGACAGAATTTCAATGGACAAAGCATTTATTTTCCGGTCTTGTTCAAAGGCTCATATATATATATATATATATATATATATATATATATATATATATATATATATATATATATATATATATATATATATATATTCTCCTGATCTCAAAGGTAATACAGTCAGCCTTCCTTATACCGACACTAGATACAATAACAAAATTCTTTAACTGACAGGAAATCTTCTCTCGAGAGGTGATAATTATAGCCTAAATTATGCAAGAATGTTGAATTTAATTCTTCAAGAAACAGATGATTTGGATATTTGTTAGATTTGCCTTGGTGAGGCGTCTCTAAACAAATATTCAAATCATGTTCTTTGAAGAAATAAGAATAAACAAGGCCTTTCTTACACACTGCTCAGTAAAGGTTCTTTAACAATAGCAAACTCATTTAAATGGCAACATCTTTTGGAACAGATACTGTCGTGGTAAAGAGGATTCACTGTAAAGACATGAACTGCACTATGTTAAAACTCGGAGACTGTCCACTGCTACCACACGGCATTTATCACCAGCTGCAGTGAAGTGAAAGCTATACATTGATGAAATGTTCTAAAAATGTTAGCTGATGTCTTTTATTTATGTTAAATGGCGTTTTTGAAACATTTACACAATATTAGCTAAATGAAAAGAAATCTGTAAAATATTTTGGAAACATCTTGTACAAAATCGTGAAAACATTTCAAAAACAGTATTAAAACATCCTTAGGAACATTTTTATACGTTTATTTACGTTTCTGAAACGTCTTTGAAAAAGGTTTTGAAACGTAAAAATTGTTTTCCATGTTACGTTCCATAAACATTCCATAAAAACGTTATTAAACGTTTTTGATATCATTTCGACAACATTTTTAAAACAGTGGTTAAACAGTCTCGGGAACATTTTCTAAACGTTAATTAACGTTTCTGAAACGTTTCAGAAAAAGGTTTTGAAACGTAAAAATTGTTTTCCATTTTAACGTTACATAAACATTCTATAGAAACGTTATTAAACGTTTTTTGGTAACGTTTTGGGAACATTTTTAGAACAGTACCTAAACAGTGTCGGAAACATTTTATAAACGTTATTTTACGTTTCTGAAACGTTTTTGAGAAGGGTTTTGAAACGTAAAAATTGTTTTCCATTTTAACGTTATATAAACATTTCATAAAAACGTTACTAAACGTTTTTTGGTAACGTTTTGGGAACATTTTTAGAACAGTACCTAAACGGTGTCGGAAACATTTTATAAACGTTATTTTACGTTTCTGAAACGTTATTGAGAAGGGTTTTGAAACGTAAAAATTGTTTTCCATTTTAACGTTATATAAACATTCCATGAAAACGTTATCAAACGTTTTTGATAACGTTAAGGAAACATTTTTAAAACGTAAACGTGTTAGCTGGGTACCCACCTTTACCGAAGTCATATCTGCTTCTCTATCACAGTGTTTTTACACAAAACAAAGCTTGCAGGTTTGCATACGCCCTTTGGCATCAGCTTAAGCGGAACTCGATTTTCCAAGATACCAGGCCCCGAGATTATAAAACTTTTTTCATGCTCAACTCAGCTGAGCATGAAATTTATTTTGCTTATAAATCTTAAAATACTGACATTTTTTTATAACTTCTTTCATGCTAAACTTAGCTGAGCATGCTCAGCTGAGTTGACATGCTCAGCTGAGTTGAGCATTAAAAATTTTTAATTGTTGGTATTTTATTTCTATGACCAAGTGAAATTTCATGCTCAGTTGAGTTGAGCATGAAAAAAGTTTTATAAACTCGGGTCCAGAATTGACTAAGTGATCCCAAGGAAAGAATGCAATGTGATGAAGTACGGACACGTTTAACGACCGCCAGACGGCACTTTACACCAGCTGTAATCAAATCAAGTAAAATCTATAAAGCTTGTATTTGCAAATACAGAACAATCTAAAATACCTCCTCATATGATAGCAATGGAGATAGCAGCATGGTTAATAAAGTTTCCTAGCATCTGCTTTAGCGGAACTCAAGTTTCTGAAGTGAACGCCTCCGTCTACGAAATTGAATGTGTCCATTATCTCGATAAGGCATGTCCCGTTGGCAAAAATCGAAAACAAAATGGCATACAGAGTAGTGACAAAATAGACAAAGGCAGACAGTGTAGCTCCTGATGAGACGATGGAAACCGGGACAAACTCGGCGTTCCGTCTTCAAGCGAGATCTCCCGATGAGAGTTTGGCAAGATAAGTTCCCCACCTTTTTGTGCTTCTTTGAGTCTTTTTCGTTTTGCATAAATTTAAGCCCTCCTCTACTTTCTCTTTCTCTCCCGTATATCTACTGTTTTCAAAATCAAAGCTGACCTCTCTACTTATATCCACGAAAAGAAGTTTACAAATCATATGAAAAATTATTCCTAAACAGTGTACCGATTCGGCCGTTTCTGTAACCACCTTTATGTAGAAAATTACTTGCAATGACTTATTTTTTAAGAATGTGAACATTTAAAAACATGCCTGTAATATGCAAAACTTAAATATGGGACGACTACACGTTCTGCTCAAGTCATGAAAAAATTTTCGGGTCAAAAATGAAACAGAATATTCCTACATAATCGTGCTCCCGCCGCATATAACGTATATATACCCCCTGGTTATCGTATAATAGTTAATGGAACGGTAGAGGTGTCCCATAACTTTGTGCCCTTAGGGCGGTATGGTAGATCCCATGGTTGGGTTAAGTCTTGGGCTACAGCAAATAAAAGATGGGCCCAATGCTCTTCTTCCGCTGCCTTTAGCCTTCACACGTAGGTTCCCCAATAATATATAGTGTAAAACATAGGTATACAGGGGTACACATTATTGGGCAAATTGTTATAGATTCGCAGTTTGATAATGATCAGTTTTTCTATTCATCTTTAACACATTTATGCTTAGCGTCCGATAAAAGGAACATTGACAAATAGTGTAGACCCAGATCAGACGCCGCATAACGCGGCGTCTGATCAGTGTCAACACTTTTTGCATTAAATATATGAATTTCTATATCGCATAATACTAAAAAGTAACCAGACACCCCTGCTATTAGAAATGGATTTGTCCGAAGTTGAGATAGAAGAGTCCACAAGGCATAAATGGGTTAATTTGAGTTGCAGTAATGGGGCTTATTGTGCTTAACCCTTTCAGTCCGACAGACCAAACCAAATACTTAGTATGTAACATTCTATTGTTTTGAATATTCAGCAGACGACAAATTGATGATAATTTCTTCATTTTTTTTTTCCAGAAAAAGGCATTGTCAAAGCTCAGGAAAAAATAAAAAATATTTCAAAATGTCGTCTGCTGAATTTTTTACCCCGAGTGCCATGCGTTAATTCAATACTATTTGTTTGATGTTTGGGCTATAATTGCATGTCGTCTCGACAGATGAGTAGTTTACAACCATAGATAAAAGATAATTTTAATGATATTTTTGTAATTGTTGCTACAAAGCATAATTATGTTGTGGGTAGTCATTAGAATGGCCTCACTGAGGCCATTCTAATGAGAACCCACTTCAAGTGTTGCTGCAAAAAAGAACAAAAATCAAATACTAAAACCTAGTTTTAATTAGGCTATAAGAGGGGGTGGGTGGGTGGCATCAGATTACTAAGCGCGTCAAACGGGAACAGCGAAGCATTTCCCTGAACCGCGGAGCGGTTCGGCGTGCAGATGCACTATTATAGACTACCTATGTGACCAATGATATGTGTGACCGAAAATGTGATGGTCCAACAAACGCTTGGGTAGTTCGGTGCTTATCCTGAAAAACAATAAGCGTTCCGTGATTTGGCAGCGACTATTGACACGGCGGTCATGCCGATAATAGCAACAAAACAGCCAATAACGCCAAGTATTCCAATTGCAAGAAGTTGAATCACGAGACTTATGACGTCAGCCTACAAAATTTGGGGTCGTGGCCATTATGAATTTTGGCTCCACTTCGAATTTTATTTCTATTCATTCTCCGTTTATTTACAAGCTAAGCATGATTCGTTTTGTGCATAAGGTACACTTTGATGTAGATTTTTAGATAACACAAAGACTACGCTCTTTTCACGTGATAATCTTAAATACTTCGACACAGGTAAGCGAACGTTAGTATATTGTCGTTGTACCTGTCATCGGCATACACTAGTTTTCGGTTTTTGGAAAGCATGGCCCCCGCCTGTCGAAGATGGGCTGCATAAAGCCTCCATGGCAGAGCTGCTAGTAACTAAGCAGCACCCGAATTCACGTGATCGGGTCGGGTAAAAGTCCCACAAATTTGGAGGCAATGTCTCTGAACTACTGAAATATTGTTGACAGACGTTATATTGCAATTCATGCAGTAGATTAGAAGTCAAGCGTGGTCTGAAATCAAATTCAGTTAGATCTGGCCAACCCACCTGTGAAGCATGTGATGATAATTTGGACGCACGAATATAGGTAGCACCTATTAAATTCATAATATTTACATAGTGTGGGTACTCATTAGAAGTGCTTGCCGAGGCGCTTCTAATGAGTACCACAACATATGTTTTTTATGGAGAAATGAGAAAAATATCCATACTTTTTGGTTGAAAAAAAAAAGCTAAAGCTATGGTAAAAATAACTATCTGAAAGTTTTGAATAAATGCTTATGAAAACCTGTTGACAATAGAAGACTAGTCTGATGCCCAGGCCTCCAGCGCCTGAGCGATTTGATTAGTTCTATGTTTGTGTGCAGTACACTAATTTCATTCCAGGCACGAGTACTTCAAGCGAAAAAGAAGTCTAGTAGCATATGCGCAACCTGCAGGTTCAGATCACACAGCGCATCCGCACAGGCTCATCAATACAAGTTGTGTTTTCAGTCATCGATCTGATAACAAGAGAAAACCAGGTTTATCTGAAGAAACTAGATTTTACAGAGAAAGACAGCATTTCTTCTGTTTAACCAAATTTTTCTCACTGAAACTTAGTTTTTTTTCTCCTGAAATACCAGGGTTCTCCTTGCACATTGCACCTTTTCAACAAAAAATATCTAGTTTGTCACAGAAAAACCAAGGTTTTCTATGATAAACCAGGTTTTTCTCTTGATATCATAGGTGTTTAGAGAAATATGGTAAAGCAAAAAAAAAACCTAGTGTATCAGAGAAAAACTAGGTTTTTCACAGAAAAATCTCTTTTTTATCACTATCTTGTTATACTAGGTTTTGCTAAGAAGAGCCTAGTTAAACAGAAACACCTAGTTTATTTACAAAACCTACGATATCTAGAGAAAACCTGGGCCCAGTTGTTCAAAACTAACGATGTCGTTAGTTAACGTATCGTTTAAACTTTGATCATTAAATATAGCATATTAGCTAATATGTTTGCTGAAATCATATTTTTTCAGCAAAAATACCAGTGAATTTGGTATTGTACTTTCTAGAATAGTTGAATAGTTAACATGTTGACCACTAACGAGCTCGTTAAGCTAATGATGTTTGAACAACTGGGCCCTGGTTTATAAGATTGTGCAGGCTGATCTGAATCTTTGCTAGGCGTTCTTGTTCGAAGGTACAGTTTCTAAAGTTGCAGCTCATACTCTCAGACATCCTATTTTGCCTAAGAGCTCAAAACGTTCTTTGCAGGTTCCATAAGGTTAATTGGTGGTCAAGGCAATAAAGGTCGTTTAAAGATATTTTTCCAGAAGCACTGGAGATCTGTGGTAAGGGATGGTTGGAACTGGAGAGCTACCAGAACGGCGTGTAATGAGCTGGGATACTAGTAAGGCACAGTTACCCTTTTAACCAATGCAAAATAGAATAAAATAAATGCGTATATTACATATCTGAAGCTAGTTTAGTAATTTCTGCTGGAAATATAATTTATAATTCCTAGGAAGAAATATTTCCTTTAGAACGCTATCATGTGACAAGTGTAGATGACCTAACGTTGCAAAACTTTAAATATCGATGTCATTTGAAAACGTCACAAGAGCATAAAACAGAATCCGAAGAAAAAAAATCATTTTTGTGATAATTTATTAAATACGTTAATGTCATTTGGGTTAAAATACAGGAAATATTTCCCTCGAAATTTACAAATCTCATAAACAAACAAGTGCTACTTGTTTGTTTATCGGATTTGCAAATTTCCCGGGAACTGTCCTGTTTTTTAAACTCTGTGTACATTAAAGGCTCTTAAAGTGACACTGTTCTACACGGTTTTGCACAATGTTTGGAACCGCTCACTGGAGGTTAAAGAACCCAAATCAAGACAAATTATGAATTTGTTACAGACGGTTACAATCCCCCTTCCCACTGGCCTTCTTTTTTATTTATTTATTTATAACATTTATCTATTTTTATTTATATAATGATTTTATACGCCTGTTTGAAAAACGGGACGTATTATGTTACGGGGTATGGCGCCCGTCCGTAACCGTTTTCGTTTCCGGCTAACTCCTCCTATAGTTTACATCCGATCAAGCTGAAACTTGGTATATAGTTAGACCATAATGTGGAGCAGCGCATATTGTTTCGGGGTTACAGTCCACCAAATGTTTGCAGAGTTATGCTCCTTAGAAAATTTCTGTTAACTTTTCATTTCCGGTTAACTCCTCCTACATTTTACATCCGATCAAGCTGAAACTTCATTTATAGTTAGACCATGATGTAGAGCAGCGCATATTGTTTCGAGGTTATGGTCCACCAAATATTAGCAGGGTTATGACCCTTTGAAAATTTCTATAAACTTTTTGTTTCCAGCTAACTCCTCCTACAGTTTACATCCGATCAAGCTGAAACTTTATTTGTAGTTAGACCATGATGCGGAGCAGCGCACATTATTTCTAGCTTACAGTCTACCAAATATTAGCAGAGTTATACCCCTTTGAAAATTTTATATTAATTTTTCGTTTCTGGCTAAATCCTCCTACAGTTTACATCCGATCAAGCTGAAACTTCATAAATAGTTACACGATGATGTGGTGCAGCGCATATTACTTTGAGGTTACAGTGCACCAAATATTGGCAGAGTTATGCCCCTTTGAAAATTTCTGTAAGCTTTTCTGTTCTGGATAACTCCTCCTACACTTTACATCCGATCAAGCTGAAACTTGATTTGTAGTTAGACCATGATGTTAAGCAGCGCATATTATTTCAAGTTTACAGTCCACCAAATATTAGCAGAGTTAAACCTCTTTGAAAATTTCTATTAATTTTTCGTTTCCGGCTAATTTCGTCTACAATTTACATTCGATGAAGCTGAAACTTCATAAATAGTTACACGATGTTGTGTAGCAGTGCATATTATTTCGAGGTTACAGTGCACCAAATATTTGCAGAGTTATGCCCCTTTGAAAGTTTTAGCTAATAGTGTGCAAATTTTATTTTATAAAATGTATATTTTTTTGCAA
Organism: Anodontia alba; assembly: GCA_964016985.1. Lineage (NCBI taxonomy): Eukaryota > Metazoa > Mollusca > Bivalvia > Lucinida > Lucinidae > Anodontia > Anodontia alba. Next base: position 85,294,749 of record OZ024822.1, read on the forward strand.
ATAACTAAAGTTATGGCCATATGGGCAAGTTATTTTTTATTTTTCTAACATCTTCTTTTATTAGATTTGCACGGAAATGTTGCCATTATTAAATCTTTATAAATACATTTATTAAATGATACAGAATTAAGAAGCTTGACTAATATCAAAACTTATAAACATAAATTCTTTTTGGATTTTTAATACTCTACTGAGTTGGCTCCCTTGAAGAACAAAAATAAAATTAGTATAAAACAAGTTAAAGGTTTACAAAAAAAAATCGTGCAGCATTTTTTTTTCTATTTTTTTTTTTTTTTTTTTTTTTTTTTTGGTTGTTTATTTGTGTTTTGTTATTGTTTGGTCTGATATTGAAGTATAGGAAAAACAAATCAGCCAAAGGCTCATATGAGCTTATAATACAGCCATGCTTCTGTCGTGTGTTCTCCGTCAGAAAGCACTTCTCCCTAGATGCAGCAAACTTCTCCCTATTTCCCAGGAGGGAGAAGTCACTTCTCCCTTAATTTCTGGGCCAGCTTGGACCCTTAGATTACAGTTCACCAAATATCAGCAGAGCTATGCCCCAATGATTTTTTTTTTTTTTTTTTTTTTTTTGTAATTCCACTTACAGTTTATATCCGGAGCACTAATTATACAGGAGCCAATTTATGTTCTATCATGATGCTATGTGTCATGATGTCGGACACTGCATTTTTTCGAAAGAAAAAGATAATATTTTTCGTGTTTTTGATCCGGGCATGGATCACTGGGACTCGTTGGGCCGCCTCAGTGAGGCGTTTCCAATGAGTACCGAGGGTTTATGTGTGGACAATTTAAGAAAACAGTAACCCATACCTCTGCAAACCCCACTTTTTACTATATAAAGTGGGGTTTGCCGGGGTTTCAATCAGATGGACTTTTTATGTAATGGCATTAAGTTATTCTCACGGCGCGGCGTATTTTTTACATGTTTTCATGTTTGGATGTAAAATTCCTTTCATCCTTAGTATATTTTTACCTATATGACCTCTAGGCATCTTGCATGCCTTATATTTTTTATCTAAGATATATCATTTCTTGTAAGGGTACAAAACACCTTCTCCATATGGTAATATGTATGACATAACTTTGTTTGCTTTAAAAAGAAGAAAGGCTTTATTGTCACAAATAGTCCAGATATAAATCTGCATTGTTATGTATATAGGAATATTCACACTGCCATATGCCATCACGTATTGTAGATGTTTGTATCCGTGCGGGCTTTATAGCCTTATGGAATTTTGAATAAAATTTCTGTTCTGTTCTGTTCTATGTTCTACATCTTATTACTTGCCACGGGCGTATAATGCCCCGCTTGGGGACGGAGCTCTTGTTATATATTTATTCTATCTTTCAACTGATTATTATTGTTTGTTCTTTGACCCGTCTATATATAGGCCTTGCGTTGCAAAAACGTGTCTTCGGGCATATGCTGACAGGTCCAGATCGGCCTGCGCGTCCGGGCAGTCTGATCAGTGTTTTCACTGTCCGCTTACAGAATCATTTGATAGCTGTATGTCAAAGTTATGCAAATAATGATTTGTGTGTACCATGTATTTTATAACGATTGTTATTATGTCACTCGTATATAAAATATGTTTATGTTATTCTGTTACGGGCTGGTGGCCTACATTGGGTGCAATAAATTATTTGATTTGATTTGATACGATAGAATGTACGAATGGTAAGCAAAGGTCTGGATGGACTTTCTGCATGCGCAGGATGATCTGAATCGAAGGCACTTTTTTTGCCCATATACACCAATGTTGTTTAGCCGACTCGTTGGTGCTAAGGTTGGTCATTTAGGGCCCCGTTGGAAATCCGGTTGGTATGAGCTCCAAAATGTTGGAGAGGAGGATGGACTTTCATACCAACAGGTAAAAACTTTACCTTTTTTCATCTAAAGAAACAAATGCAGGTTGCTGCACTTACATTATTTGCATTTTGATTCCCTCGGACCGAACCGCTCATTGTGCGACTCACAGCCTTTCATACGAGTAATATGTGAGCTTACTATGAAAAAATAACTGAGCCAGTCGCATTCTTTCACTTAAAAAATTCTGACTGTGCTTTTGAGCATTTTATATTTCCGTTAGATGAGGATTTATATCCAAACATAAATAAAGGTCTCAACCCTTGACCATTTCTATTATAGTATAAACCATAACCAGAATCGGTAAAACATGGGATTTTCGAGCGTCGCGGACTGGATGAGCGAAGAGTGCAGGTTGGAATGTAAAGAACACGGGTTGGTTTAACTTTCAAAGTATAGTTTTTCAAGATAGACTAGGTCTTGATTATCTTAAACAGCCTAGACAATGCTTTAATGCTTTGACAGAGCAATCATTTCACCCTTCCAATTCCAGGTCAATTACCGCCTATGCTTCAAAGTTTACCTTTCCTATGCGTTAGAACGTCCGAAAACGCATGTTTTGTTGTTTTTTTTGTTTGTTTTTTGGGTTTTTTTTGTTTTGTTTTTTTGCTTTTTTTTTTTTTTTTTTTTTTTTTTGTTGTTGTTTTTGTTGTTGTTGTTTTTCAATATATAAAGTTGCTGAGACATAGCTGTGCACTCACAAGGTATTTGGTGTAAAAAAAAAAAAAAAAAAAAAACTCTTGAATTTAGAATTCGCATATGTATAAAAAAAGTCCAGATGATTTCGACATAGCAAGATAAGAGTTTTTGAATAAAATGACTTTTGTTATGAATTTCCGATGTTTATGCCTACAGATCACAAATGCATTATATGCGGGTCATGTTTCCATTATTTCAGGAAAACCAGAATGCAATTCCATATTTTCTAAGCATTAAAAGAAAAGCAACCTCAAGATTTAAATTTTATCTCGGTAGGTTAAAACAATTAAACCAAAATCCCCGTTAATTTTGTGTTTGTTTTCACTGCAATATAAAAGGCAAAGAAAACACCATAATTTAACATTAGCCCATATGAGGAAATCCAAATCGATTGTACTGTGATGAACTAAATCTTGTTTCCTTTTTTTAGCTGTTCAATGCAAGCATGTCAGAACATTATACAAGTGATGCATTCTTTTGAGGTTAACATCAGGATTTGTCAACCCGAAGAAGTAATGTTCACCGAGGCGAAGCCTAGTCCGGAAATAACGAAATTCTGACGTCCACATGCATATAATCCGTGTAATTGCAACAGTAAAATGCGCATTGACAAAACTAATGCAGTTTTAGTCTTCTTTTTTCATACAGTTTTGAATTGTATGGTTGACTAACCCGCTCTCTTTGTGATAAGTAGCTCATTTCAACCCAGACGGCTTCTAGGCCTCTGATTTTCAAATCACGCCGACGTCTACATGATAAGGAGTCCCGCACATATACTATGACTCCGCCACCTGCGCGGTCAAACCTGTCTGTTCTGCGAGGCGGCATACAATTTTCAATAGATACCCTATTATTTTGAATTTCAGGTTTTAGCCAATTCTCAGAAAAGACAAGTACTGCATGTGCTTGTGCTTCTGTCTTAATCGTGTCCTTCTTTGGCAAAAGACTTTGATCAGATGCTTAACACTCAAATGATTACTGAGAGGTTCAAATAAATGAGCTGTTAGACCTATGCTGGAATCAGATAGGTTTTATACAGAAATTGGACCCGGGTTCTGATGAATGTCACTGCATGTAAGGAGAAGCGCCAAGAGCCAGAGAGAGAAATTAATGGATATTAGAACATATATATAGTTCTTTGTGAAGCTTTGGTTATCGTTTACAGCTGGTTTGTACCTTTTGAAAGGGTATTTTATAGTTTTATATAATTCATAACTCCTTTGTAAAGCCAATATAAGATTCATGCAATCAGAGTTGTATGTATGGTTTCCTGAGTAGAAAGAGATGAGGAGTAATCAAAGAAGTATATGAAATTTTCTGTACGTCAAAGATTTCCTAACATCCAAACTCAATGTCTGCGACACGCCCGGAATGCCCATTTATGCCGAAAGGACTCTTCTATCTCAACTCTTCGGACGGGTCCATTATCAACAGAAGGGATAAGTAGTTGGTTTTATTAAAACAATGTTTATAGAAACTCCTGTATTTAATGCAAACAGTGTAGACACTGATTAGACGCCGCGTCACGTCTGCGGCGTCTGATATGCGTCTACACTGTTTTCGATTATCACTTTTATGGGATGCCTGGCATAAATGCTTTTTTTAAACGAAGTCTTTATCGAATCCCATGTAGATGTTGTAACTAATTTGGTACAAATGTCCCGCAAATAGGAGGATTTCTTGTTTGCGAAATGTTTGCCGATCGTTGATGTGGAGAGATTCAGCCTTTTTGTAACAATATATTAACATTTAGAATATGTTTGAATATTTTTTAAAATGTTGTAAATATAAAATGAAGATTTCTTTATGTAACTGTCAAATAACTGAATCTTATTCCTGCCGTAGGGGATGTGTTACATGTATGACAAAATCAGAACCTGACACTCATCATTAACATGCTTAACTATTATAAAATGTTTAACTTTTATAAAAAGTAATCCTTTTGAATAAACATTTTATTCTGGTACAATTTTATCCTATATCAAAGAATGCATGGACCGGTGAAGATTCTACTATCACCGTGACTGAGTCGGCCTAAGATTATCTCATTATGATTTATAAACATTCAACGATACCAAGAACGAAGCACGTACAAATGAATAAATTTGTTAATACAGAAATAAATAACATCGAAGAAGGCATGCACTACTAAACTTGAATCTGTTTTCACTGCCGGCACGGGAGTCATGAGTCATGACTTGTAAACAAAACAGAAAAAAAATAAATAAAAGGCTAAATAAATAAATAAATCTAAGCAGCATTCATTGCCAGCTTTGCGAAGCGCCACATTTCATTCAGATTTATTAACAACAAAGGGTAATTTCGAATGCCGAATAACATATTTATACCCCCCGCAAACTTTGTTTGTAGGGGGAGGATATACCGTTTTCACGTTGTTCGTCCGTGTGTCCGTCAGTATGTCCGTCCGTGTGTCCGTCCTAAACGCTGGTTTTTCCTAATATCTTGGAAACGCAGTGATGGATATTCATCAATTTCTGCAGACACATTGATATCAATAAGATGTATCTACATACGAGAAAATAAGGGCTAGGGGCCAATTCTCTTGGAGTTATTACCATTTGTAAATTTTTTTCTTAATGCAGAAAAAAAGGCAGAAAAAAGATTGTGTGCACACTATCTCTTTAACCAAGGGCTGGAATTTGACCAAACTAGCACAGACGCATTATCAGGATAGGGGAAAGAAGTGTTTAGATTTTGGTGACCTTGACCTTATTTTGAAGGTCACTACATTATAAATACTCAAAAAGGAGCCTAAAGGATCCTTGTTAATGAAGTAAAAAGTTTGTGTGCACAATATCTCTTTAACCAATGGCTGGAATTTGACCGAACTAGCACAGATACATTATAAGGATAGGGCAAAGAAGTGATTAGATTTTGGAGACCTTGACCTTATTTTCAAGGTCACTACACTATAAATACTCAAACAAGTGATCCTTGTTAATGCAGTAAACAGTTTGTGTGCACATTATCTCTTTAACCAATGGACGGAATTTGACCAAACTAGCACAGGTACATCATCAGTATGGGGGAAAGAAGTGATTAGATTGTGTTGACCTTGACCTTATTTTCAGGGTCACTACATAATAAATACTCAAAAAGGAGCCTAAAGGAGCCCTGTTAATGAATTAAAAGAATTGTGTGCACAATATCTCTTTAACCAATGGCTGGAATTTGACCGAACCAGCACAGATACATCATAAGGATAGGGCAAAGAAATGATTAGATTTTGGCGACCTTGACCTTATTTTCAAGGTCACTACACTATAAATACTCAAAAAAGTGAGCCTTGTTAATGCAGTAAAAAGTTTGTGTGCACATTATCTCTTTAACCAATAGATGGAATTTGACCAAACTAACAAAGATACATCATCAGGATAGGGAAAAGAAGTGATTAGATTTTGGTGACATTGACTTTATTTTCAAGGTCACCACATTATAAATACTCAAAAAGGAGCCTTGTTAATGAAATAAACAGTTTGTGCGCACAATATCTCTTTAACCAATGGCTGGAAATAGACCGAACTAGCACAGATACATCATAAGAATGGGGCAAAGAAGTGTTTAGATTTTGGTGACCTTGATCTTATTTTCAAGGTCACTACACTATAAATACTCAAAAAAGTGAGCCTTGTTAATGCAGTAAAAAGTTTGTGTGCACATTATCTCTTTAACCAATGGCTGGAATTTGACCAAACTAGCACAGATACATCATCAGGATAGGGGAAAGAAGTGATTAGATTTTCATGACTTTGACCTTATTTTCAAGGTCACTACATTATAAATACTCAAAAAGTGAGCCTTGTTAATAAATGCAGTAAAAAGTTTGTGTGCACACTATCTCTTTAACCAGTTGCTGGTTTTATTAGATTTTGGTGACCTTGACTTTATTTTCAAGGTTACGCCGGCACTTTGAAACTTAAATTTTGTTAGAAAAAGGTTTTATGCTTTATGCGGGGAAGGGGGGGGGGGGGTGGGTATCGAATAATCGCTGCTTATTGACAATTTTCATTTCCCACAGAATTGTTTGCAATTTTTGTCATGGAATAATAATAGCTAATTTCTAGATAAAGTCATAACATTCGAAATAATAAAATATCTTTGCATGTAAAACATATAATTATTAGACTGAAAAGTCTATATTATCGCTCTAATTCTCGTCTCGTGAGAATTCATTAATGCAGGTATCGTGAATAAAGGTTCCTCTTGGAAACAAAGAGCTTCTCAAAGAACAAAAATCGGAGCTTTTGTATATTTGAGACACTTCATACGGCAACATTGTTGTTAGCAGGCTGTATATGCCCCAATCCCTTCCGTCTTAAGAGGAACTTTATTTTCCTACATACCAACATAGGCAGAATCATCCCAAAGAAAATAAATCCTTTAATAGAAATTCTCCCAAACTGCTGGACAAATAGGGAGCAAATTCTTTCTTTTAATAAAGGTGGTTTGGCGTATGGGAAGCCACATAGGGAGTCACAAAGTTATCTTCCTTGTTAAAAATGGAGGGAAATTCGGCAGGTGTATTCAGGCCTATTAAGATCGCTACTGGTATGAGTAACGACAACTCTTGCAAGTCAAAATCTCATTTTGCCTTATAACTTCAGTATCTAATACCCTATTCATCTGGAACTTGCACATATACATTAATTTGACACTTGAAATGCAATTATTAAGATAAAAATGTTTTTGTTCTAACATGGGTTATTGCCCCTGATTACTGTTTTACTAATGTGCTATATGTAAAAAAAACTGCACTTAACTAAGTAATATCTTAACAGTCTATTTCTAAGATATTATGAAACCTTGTCTTGACAGACTGCACACAATAGATGCTTCCGACATACAGTATATTATTTTTGCAGTAATTGCCCCTGGATCAGCATTCATGTGGGAAAATGGGTAGAATTAATGTTTTAATTAAAATATTTTCATATTCGAGATAGGTTACAATAAAATTTGTATATTAGTATCCATTTGATTAATCCTCACAACTAGTACACAACTTTACATAAAACAATGTGTATGATATGAGTTATTGCCCTTCATTTAGTAATTTTAGGTGGTAAAATTATCTAAATACGCCCTTTAAACCCACACAGTCTTCCCAATGTGCAATGCATGTTTATAATTCAGTAAACGTTTTGATTTGATTTCTCAAACGAATCCTGCAATATGGTGTATTTATTACAAATAAAAATTATATTTATATGGCTATTTGAACCATTTTAATCACATTTTATCATGTTGAGAGTATGGTTCTAGAAAACAGATGCTAGGGTAACAATTCATAACTATTTGCTAAGACAATTATCATTTTGGTGGGCATTATTATTCATACTGTCTCTAAATGTCAACATACCATTTAAATGCAATACTGACCTTTTAAAATTGATTAAATTTATCAAAACTGTTCAGTCACTTTGAAAAACAGTATAGACGGTATGTGTTTGGGTTGGGGTGAGAGAGACAGATAGACAGACAAACAGACAGAGAGGGGGGTTCAGGGTTAATTGTCAAGCATTATCTCGTTTCACAAGTGGTAAAATTTTATGTCATTTTAGCATTATACAACACATAAGTAATGATCATTATTTGCAAGTTTAATGAAAATTTAATATTTGTGTAATTTGGTAATTTTCGTTAAAACTACAGTACATTTTCATCACTTCGTCAGACAAAAATGTTGATTATAAGGTATATCAAAGTTTGCTTTACATCCTTAAGGCTTTCCTGTACTTTGCATATTCTGATGTCATTCTGTTACAATAATTGGAGGTATCTCGTATGTGATAATGACTTTGGAGAAATGCCTAAGGGGATATATCTTTGAAGCACCAGAACTCTGATACCAGGAAGTAATTTTAGCTTTTTTATTGATTTATAAAATTAACAATGAAAGGTGAAAGCAAAATGCAGAATTTAGAGAAAATTTATTGTTGGGATAACAAGTTCCACCAGGTAGCAGTAGTGACCTTAAGCGACGACTCAAAAAGCGCTCGAATCGCTAAACTTATTACAACAACGTAATTATACCTTCATTTGTTGTTCTCTACCAACGTTTAATTTCATATTTAATCCAAATTCATCATGTGATGATAATTGCCATTACAGTTAGCATTCGGCTCAAATCAATATCAAACCGTTATCGGCCCGACGGGACTCCTGTCGTGCCGATAACTGTACGATATAGATTTAAGCAGAATACTCGATAACGGTCCGATATTGGTTGAAGCAGAGTACTAGATAACGGTCCGTTATAGGTTTAAGCAGAACTCGATAACGGTACAATGTAGATTTAAGCAGAATACTTGATAACGGCCTGATATAGATTTAAGCAGACTACTCGATAACGGTCTGATATAAGTTTAAGAAGAGTACTCTATAATGGTCCGTTATAGGTTTAAGAAGCAGAATTCGATAACGGTACGATATAGATTTAAGCAGAATACTTGATAACGGTCTGATATAGATTCAAGCAGACTACTCGATAACGGTCCGATATAAGTTTAAGAAGAGTACTCGATAATGGTCCGTTATAGGATTAAGCAGAACTCGATAACGGTACGATATAGATTTAAGCAGAATGTTTGATAACGGGCCAATATAGATTTAAGCAGAGTACTCGATAACGGTCCGTTATAGGTTTAAGCAGAGTGCTCGATAGCAGTTCATTATAGGTTTAAGCAGAACTCTCGATAACGGTACGATATAGATTTAAGCAGAATACTTGATAACGGGCCAATATAGATTAAAGCAGAGTACTCGATAATGGGTCGTTATAGGTTTCAGCTGAGTACTGGATAACGGTTCGTTGTAGGTTTAAGCAGAACTCTCGATAACGGTACGATATAGATTTAAGCAGAATACTTGATAACGGGCCAATATAGATTTAAGCAGAGTACTCGAAAACGGTCTGTTATATGTTTAAGCAGAGCACTCGATAACGGTTTGTTATAGGTTTTAGTAGAACTCTCGATAACGGTCCAAAATCGATTTAAGCAGAATATCCTATAACGGTCCGATTAAGCAGAATGCTAGCTAGCTCCTTTCTCCAAAACAAACAAAAGGGATTGTATATATGTGATATTTGGTAATAACGATTTTCAAGGATTTTTGTTATCTTTAAACAGCTACGGAGGAAGCTATCGTCCAACTGACATGGGCACTGGAGATTCTCACAAAGTGATAGTGACTGAGTGCATAGCAAATACTGAGAAATTGTCCGACTGTAATATACAATATGTACAACAGGGAACCGTGAGTTCAGGAGCTCTTAAAATAATGTGTCACGAAAGGAACTACACAGGTAAGGTTATTCTTATATTGAAACGTAACTATACTTGAGCCTATCCAGCAGAAATGAAATAGATAAAATTATAGGGTACAGAGAACCAATTAAACTTACTTTAGATCTCCATACCAACTCCACTCATTTTGATGATTAAAAATTAATTTAAGGGTATGGCTGAGCTTCCAAACTTTATTTTAATTTAAAGTCAATGCATAGCAGCAAAATAAATAAGGGAAAAAAAAAAAACACCAACAACACCAGCACTTTCATGGACGTTTTTGAAGCTGAATGTAGCCACCCCTCCATAGGCAGATATTTAAAATTGAAAAATTGAAATTTGATCACTTCTTCTTTTGGCTCCAGCAAACGGAAATAAAAACATGTATTTCTTTAAAACAACCATGCCGAGGATTTTTTATGCAGAATTCAGCAGTCCTAATACAATCGGTCCCCTGCATCTACCATGTAAATGATTACACTCTGATGCGGGAGCAGGAATGTTATGATTATATAAGACACTTATGTTTCATTGGATGGAGTTTACATGTAGTTTGATATATGCCCATACTGTTTGAATGAACAGTCTCCTTTTTAGGGTGAAACTTCAAATAAAAATGTGAATAAAGCACAGCACAGAATGATCTATAGGATATGACCCGAATCTGTAGCGTTACCAGGAAACGTATAGGAATATAGATTCTAAAAACAAAACGGCCTTCTATTTAAGGAGGATGGACAGTTTCATGGGAAGCACCTCTGTCAAAATAATCTTACCCCTCACCCTCTCTGAAAATGATTCTGCCCTAAGCCAAAGAATTCACTCTCATCTGGAGCAAATCCTTGCCCTATGAGTAAACCACTTTTCAAAGGGAGCTTAGTTTGGCTGAAAGCAAACATGAGTAGCTTCCACAAGCAATGACCTTTGAGAGCAATGAACACACTTACAAAACTGAAACCAGCTGAAGTGTCAAGTGGTGAGAACCAGACGAGATAACTTAGGCCTCAGCAGTGGCCTTCATATAAATTTTCAAATATCCCGGAATAAGCTCAGTGACACAGGACCAGAAACCATAAACTACACTATAGTGAAGTACAGGGAGGTGTTTTACGGCCGCCACACGGCACTAACACCAGCTGTAGTGAAAATAAGCTGTCACATGAGGTTTTTCCTCATATACAAAGTGGCAGAAATTTTATCATGTGTATCCATTTCCCTAACTAACTTAGTACTGAATTGAATCAAAGTACTGAAAGCACGTGTGTCGCTTGTCTCAGAGTGTAAGCCGGGAATGTAGGCTGGGAAAATGGTCCTAAACAGGACAATTTTTTTTTTCAGTTGACCTTAAATTCCTGTAACTTAAGCAAACAGTGCAGATCCTGATCAGACGCCGCGTTCTGCTACGTCTGATCTGGGTCTACACTGTTTGGCAATGTCTCAGTCCAGGTTTTGTAGATAATCCTCTTTACATGGCACTCTGGCGTTATAGTGACAAGAATAGCTCGGCTATATATAACCTTCACCTGGATTTTGTACAAATGCGCGGGTTGATTTCATTAAAGAATGATAATCACATGGACAACACATTAAGGAAGTTTTGGTGTATTTATACTATGGCTCGATTGTAAACAATCAATTCAAAAATGGACATCATATTTGTAATATATTACTGGTTGAATTTCACTTCTAACATTGACAAATCAAGAGCGAGGAAAAAGAGGGACATTTTTTTCGAAAATAATAAACAGCCAAGTCTGAGCTTAGCACAGATAACCATAACGCTTGCTTACCTTTCCGTCATGGTTTCCGTGTTATGTCATACATGTAGTACCAGATAAGGTACTCTCTTCAACCTAAAAGAACTTGTTGTTTCCTCCTTTTTCCTCATGAAAACAAAGAGGCTCTCTCAGGGGTTTGGGGGAACAGGAGAATAAGGCCATTTATTTCAGGAGAACACGGGAACAAAAGTAAAAAACTGAAGAAAACAGGGGACAAATGCAATTTTGGGGGACAGGAAACATAGAAAATCAAGATTTTACTTTCAGGGAACAACGGAAAATGCCGAATTTTTTTCAGGAGAACAATGGAACAGGTAGCCCCCTGGGAGGGCCTCAACCTAAGTATCCGGTTTAAATGTTCCAAAAAAAAATAGTATTGCTTGAACAACTGCTATATAAATAGAAAACAGTGAATACCCTGATCAGTCGCCGCGTTCTGTCGCGATTGATCCGGTCTGCATTTATGTCAGGTCTGCTGTACGTCTTCTTAGGGTAAATACAATAGTTAAGGTATTATATATACTAACGTACAGTAAGACTTCATGACTAGAGTGCCGATGGCTCGTTCATCGTGGCTGATTCGAACTCGTATTGAATACCCAGGAAATTGTTCCGATAGCTCAAGAAAACAAATATTTTGGGAAATTTCTTATTTTATCATGGATATGTATGTTGAGTGTACTCATTAGAATCGCCTCGATGAGACGCTTCAAATAAGTACTCCCAACATACCATTGTTTTAAAGAAGATCGAAAAGACATCCCTAAATTTCCCCATTTGTCTCCCGACTGGCGCTTTAAATAACCCTCAGTGGCTCGAACTACTCATGTCTAGAACAAATTTCGATGGTCTCAAAGATGTTCGATCTATTGAAGTTTGACTGTATTTACCTATTCCTTTCAGAACTAGATGTACGGATACGAAACACAAACACCGGTTCATCTAGTGCCAGCAATATGGAAGGCCTGGCCGAAGTAAGATATAAAAATGAATGGAGAACGCTATGTGGAGACCACTGGAGAGACGAGGAGATTGACGTATTCTGTAAATCAAAGAATGCTAACTGGAGGTATTTTGCGTTTCTTTTTGTTTGTTTGTTTGTGTTTGTCAAATTTTCCTCTTTACATGTTGACTATAATTATTAACGTGTTTCCTTCCTTTACCCTAGAACGTAGGGCCTGACGTTCCAGAAACAAAACGTTCTCCATCTACTGCATGTAGGACATAATCTCTGTAACCGCACAGAGTTGGCTAATGATATTTGGTGATCGCTTGCATGTGAGACCTAGCAACTGTATGCAGTAAACCCAATTTATCATATATAAATATAAATAAAATGTGCGAAAAAAAAACGATGAGAAGCGTGCACGGTGTTGCAAATTACAACACTATTTGACGCGCAACAAGGAAAAAGGCCCCTTATGCCAAATGCGAACATGGAATAACCAGATGAGCGAGCTCACCTGTGGACATTCTCTGTTCGTCGACATACACTACGGTATCCATTCATTCTGAAAGCGGACAAAGAGGCCCAAATGCAAATGTTTTACGTACATATTCTCCTTTATGATAACGGTATCCTTACTTAAGAAGTTCCGCCGTTTAAGTTTTATTTCGATGATTAAAGACAGTAAATTGAATTGATGCTCTCGCAAACCGAATCAGCTGAGAATAATATACACCATAGGTTTTAGCACGAAAGACATCGCCATCCAAAACTGGAAAATTTACATCAAATTTACATTTAAAGCATAGTCGTCCCGTTGGTCATAAATCAATAGAGATTATGTCATTAGATATTGATAAATTTAAACCCATAATATTGCATTGGTGTCAAAGGTTTTAGCTTTATAAGCTTACCTATAGGCACGCTCCGTCTTTGGCCCGTCCGTCCGTCGTCGTCCTACCGACGTCATCCATCTGTCGTTGTCCGCCCGTCGTCATCACTGTTCAAACGTTTTCTCCTCAGACACCACTTGGCCAGTCAAATCCAAATTTCACCTGGAGCCTAAACGGGTAGGCGGAACGAAAGTTTGTTCACCGCAAATGGTTACATGACCAAGATGGCCGCCACGCCCATATATGGTAACAACCCTTTAAAATCTCCTTCTCTGGAACCAAAGGACCAATGGCCTTAGGCCCTGGTATGCAGCATTGGAGACATGGGCCAAATAAAGTTTGAAAATGATAACCTTAGGTTGAGCTTGACCTTTCTTTTACGGAAAGGTCATTTTTTTACATAGACTCATATAGGCAAAACTATAAAAGTCTTCTTGTCTGAAACTAGAAGGCCCATGTCTTTGATATTTGGTATGTAGCTTTATCCTGTGGAACTACCAAGAGAGTTATAATTATAGCCCTGGAATAAAAAATGGCTCCGCACCAGGGATCAATTCCTTTTACATAAGTTCATATAGGGAAAACTGTTCAAACGTCTTCTCCTCAGAAACCACTTGCCAATCAAAGCCGAATGTCATATGGAACCACAAAGGGGTAGGTAACGAAAGTTTGTTCGTCGCATTTGGGTCACATGACAAAGATGGCAAACACACCCATATATGGTAACAACCCTTTAAAAATCTTCTTCTCCGGAACCAAAGGGCCAGTGGTTCTTGAGCTTGGTATGCAGCATTAGGGACATGGGCCAAATAGTTTGAAAGAAATGATAACATTAGGTTGACCTTGATCTTTAAACGGAAAGGTCAAGTGTTTTTACATAGACGCCTTTAAGCAAATTTTTAAAAATCTTTTTGTCTGAAATTAGATGACCCAGGCCTTTGATATTTAGTATGTAGTTTAATCTTGCAGATCTTTACCAAGATTATTCAAAATATATCCCCGCTCCTGGAGTCACTTGTCTTACATAGATTCGTATGGGAGAAAACTTTGAAAATCTTCTTGTCTTAAACTAGAAGGCTTTAGCTTTGACATTTGTTACTTAGTTTTATCTAGTTGACCTTTACCAAGATTGTTCACATATAAACTTGAGGTAAAAATGTGCCTGCCCTAGGACTCACTTTCAACTCTTCTTATGTGAAAGTAAAAGGCACAGGTATTTGATATTTAGTATGCCACTTCATCTAAACCATACTTTATGTGAAGTTTTTGGTTCGCAGCTAATTAATTCTGCACCAAATTACTGCAGGATATAGAGACCAAAGATTTTTTTGGTTTTTTTTTTTCAAACTCCAGTGGCTACCATACCCATATGTTTCATTCTTTAAAAATGTTACCATAAGCTTGCTCAGAATGTTAGTCTCAGGTGAGCTACAGGACCATTGGTCCTCTGTTTGTAACCTTTTCTGGTTTAAAACCCTTATTGCTTTCCTTGGTGGGACCGCCTTTTGTATGCCTTTCACTCCAGAGGATCCATTAATTATGTCCTGTGATTGTGTATTATTTTATCCTATCTCCATATTTATTGTGGTCTGCTGGGACTATTAATACCTCCTGTTGTCTCAGACGACCAAAGAAATGGTTTGCAGGCAAAAGAAAAATATAGGGTTCAGGTGGTAAATGGTTTTGAGACCAAAGAAAGATATAGCGTTTAGATTGTAAAGGGTTTGGAGACCAAAGAAAAATAAAGGGTAAGGTAGTTGAAGGTTTGAATTTGTAGTTTAGAATGAAACGCGTTTATCTATTATTTTTAAGCTACTTATTTCCAGCCATTTCTGGTATAATCTCCACAGTTGCGCAAATTATTTAAGAACTTAGCTGACAATAATGTATTAGAATATATCTTTAAGTAAATAAGGTTCTCAACCGTACTGGGGACGCGCCATGCGAAAACTTGTCTTCGGGCATATGCGGATAGCGGAGGCCCAGATCAGCCTGCGGATCCGCGCTGATCAGGATCTTCGCTAACATAATCAACGGTTACTACAGAACATATGAATGGAGAGCAAAGGCCCGTATGATATTTTGCGTCTGCGCAGGATGATCTGAATTTGTGCAGTTTGCGCATGTTTGAAGATACTTTTTTCACTACGAAGCCCAGTCATTATCTGTTTAAAGTACGCGGACATAAAGTCGTCACGTTGACATGTTTAAACGCTCATCGCCGGCTAATGAGAATAGGCTTAAGTAGATTGAAGCTGCATCATGCAGAAGGTAAGCTAAATAAAGTAAACGGATAGAAATTACCCGTAAATAATTACAAAACCCGGTTAGAAAGGGTGGCGGACATTTCGTCCAACGGACGATTTGGCCCGTACAATTTGGCCTAGGATAATTTGGCCTAGGACAATTTGGCCAGCAAACATTTTTTTAGTATGACAATCTGGCCAAATTAATATTTCCCAACATTTATTCCTATTTCTATTCTTTCAGTCATTTTGTCTGTCATTTCCTGGCTTTGATGAGTGAAGCAAAAGAAAAAAAAAACCTTTTTGATTTTCTATGATTATATAATAAATGTATTGCAATTAAGTCATCAAACATTTTGTTCTGTAAACAAACACATTAATCAACCGAACAATTATTTAGATCTATTAACAAAATAATTAATGAAAATTTTGTGATGTATTTCGAAATATTTTGTTTGTGAAGCCAAAACAAAACTTTTGATTTTCTACGATCTTTCAATAACTGTATTGCAAGTAAGTCAACCCTTTTTGTAATCAAACATATTAATTAACCAAGCAATTATTTATGAGCAAAATAATTGATTAAAATCTTGTGGTATGTCAAACAACATTTAACACCAGTTTTTTTGTTTGTTTGTTTGTTTTTTTTTTATCAAAACAGTTCTTATTTCTTGATAAAAACATGTATTGTGGGTTCTCATTAGAAGCGCCTTTTGCCGAGGCTACATAAGACACTTAAGTTACTGCTTCTGTATAGCTGTTAACTGCATCTGTGTACAGTAGCAGTATCTAGGGTAGGCGGAGCTCTCAAGCCTTGATCGGCAATCCATCTAGGAGTTGGCAACTCCAAACAAATACCTGCATATCTAGGTGTGCCTATACCAGTTATGTAAAGTCTGCTTCGGTAGCTGGGGCGAAGAAAATCATTATTATGATTGAACAGCCCAAACGGCGTTGCAGCAACATGTTGTGGTGCATGGAGAGCTTGACAAAGTACAACAGAAGTCATGGTCATCCACTGCATCCAGGCTTAGCTCCAGATGTCCTGACACTTCGTTGCCTCTGGATCCAGCTAGGTTAGACGGGCGGGCCAATGACAACTGTAAACTAAGAATGAACTTAAGTAGATTGAAGCTGCATCATTCAAAAAGTAATCTAAATAAAGCAATCGGCTAGAAAAAAAAAACGAAAATAATTACAAAACCCTGTTTGAAAGGGTGCTCGGACAATTCGGCAAACTGACGATTTTGCCCGGACAATTTGGCTTAGGATAATTTGGCCTAGGACAATTTAGCCAGCCAAAATTTTTGGGTAGGACAATTTGGCAAAATTAATATTTCCCAACAGTTATTCCTTTCTCTATTCTTTCAGTCATTTTATCCGTCATTTCTTGGCTTCGATGAGTGAAGCAAAAAACAAACCTTTTGACTTTCTATGATTTTTTAATAATGGTATTGCAGTTTATCAAATATTTTGTTTTGTAATCAAACACATTAATTAACCGAGCAATTATTTAGGTCTATAAACAAAGTAATTAATGAAAATTTTGTGATGTATTTTGTAATATTTTGTTTGTGAAGCAAAAACAAAACATTTGATTTTCTTGTATTGACTTTATGATTTTTTTAATTCATCAATGACACTTTTTAATTTCTATAAAAGTTTTCAAAGATCTAATTAACTGGTGTAAAATGTACATTGACACACAACAAGATTTTAATTAATTATTTTGAAAATAAATAATTGCTGGGCTAATTAATATTGTTTGATTACAAAAGCAAATGTTCGACTTAATAGCAAAAGGGTTATTGATAGATTGTAGAAAATAAAAAAAAAATAATAAAAAAATAATACTTCTAATAATTAAATTCTACGTTATTTTTTTCTTCTTCTAAAAAGTCAATCAATACTGTATATTAGAAACTCACCCAAAACATTAAATTGTCCAATTGAACTAGCCATCATATTAATCTGGCCAAACTGTCGGGCCTACCCAATATTTTTGGCTATCCAAATTGTCCTAGGCAAAATTATCCTTCGCCAAATCGTCCGAGCCAATCGTCCGCTGGCCAAATTGTCCTAGATTCTTTTAAGCGAGGAGGGATGTGACAGACGACTAAATCACGTGCGTTCTGAAGTCGTCACCGACGATGATCTTGTCGTCACAGTGCTTATAGACAATAAACGAACCACGCTGAGCCATATAGTCAATGTATGCATTGAACCAAAATCCCCCCTCTCGCCCGCCCCGCTCCCCCCCCCCCCCCCCCCACACACACACACACACACATCGTCCGTTGTATAAGTGCAGTTTGAGCTCCAATTTTTTGCACCAAATCTGACTTTTCCAGATATTCTCATGCCAGACAGTGTTATTCGAGGGACTGAAAATTTCCGAGCAGCTGCAGTTAGAGGCATGGTGCTGGTTTCATGAGTTTCTTGCATGTTTGGTTCAGACCATTTTCTTAGTAGCATATTTTTACCTCGTATCTAACTATTGAGAGAGAGAGTGTGAGACAGATAGACAGACTGACCGACAAGCATGCACAGACAGACACGCGCAACCAGCCAGTCTGCTCAGACAGATAGACATGCGGTCAAGCAGACATACATACGTGTGTACGTGCATACAAACATACATACATGTACGTACATACAGACAGACAGAAAAACAGACAGACATGCGCAACCAGCCAGTCAGCACAGACAGACAGGCAGTCAGACATGCATTGACAGACATGCGCAACATGTCAGCACGGACAGACAGACAGACAGACAGACACTGAGACGACAGGCAGACAGACAGGCAAGCAGGCAGACAGACAGACACTCGCATCCAGCCAGTCAGCACAGACAGACGGACTGATAGACAGCACAACCAGCCAGCCAAACAGACAGACGTCAATAGATGCGCAACATTTTAACGAATGACATCCATTCAGACGGACGGACTAACCCAGTCGCTCTGAGACACCTCTCAATATTTTTTGAGGGTTTCCACTTTGTGTTTGCAATATGTTAGGGAATGATACATGTACATATATTACATGCATAACCAAGAAATACCATGATTTCTACCAGACATAAAACTGGTATTTTCCTTGTTTTCTAAGAAGAAATATTTCCTCTTAGCCGGGGAAATAAATCTCTTTAATCGGAACTACTTTATTTATTTATTTTTTTTTTTTTGTAACATATGAACGGCCTACTTACTTACCGGCTGAAAATGTTTAAATCCATTTTTTCGTTATTCACAAATGTGCATTCAGAACAGAACAGAACAGAAACTTTATGGACAGTTCCTCGTCTACAACATATATAACATGAGCATGTGTCAAAAGTACTATTTAGTACATGTATTCACAGTACTATCATGAAGTTATAAAGAGAATAAGAAACGAAAATACGTTAATTTGCTCCTTGTGTTAAGCATGATATAAGGCCGGCAGTCAAGATCTGAGCTCGTCATCTTTTTTATTTTTGGATCTAACAGCCAAAGGGGCATAATTATTGCTAATTTGCTATCCCTGGCACATGTGTAAATGCAAGTATTTATGTGAAACAAATCTACTGCGTTTCAATTTCACTTTCTTATTTCGTCGTCAACTACTGCGACACCTTTTATGTAACTCTGATGCCACGAAAAGCAGTAAATTAGCTCGCCTCCAGAAGTTTCGATAGCGTAGACGCAAAAGAACGAAGCTGTAGAACATATGACGACTTTATATCCCTGACGACTATAAGTCCGCTCACGTTACTATTTTTTCAGAAAAGAAAACTTCAGGCTAACGGACTGGAAGATGCAGGCAAGCGGAACCATTTGGCTTTCAAACGTTCATTGCGATGGTGATGAGCCGCACATATTTTACTGTCGTCGAGGTACCCAATGGAGACACTGTTCGCACAAAACAGTCGTAACTGTGTCATGCCAACCAAACTCTGATATTGATAAAGAAAATGATAGTAGACAGAATGAATAACAAATACAAAACAATTGAAGACGTATACCAACAGGACCAAAGACATTTAACACTTTTCATGCTATCGGCAAATTCAGCTGACGACAAACGGGTGGTATTTTTTTTTTTTTTTTTTCTTATTTTTCCTAGAAAAAGGGATTTGACACATTATGAAAACATCTCCTAAGGAGACAATTTTCATGACTTGCCAAATCCTTTTTTCTAGGAAAAATAAGAAAAACATTTCAAAATGTCGTCTGCTGAAATTTTTACAAAGTATACTTTCAATGAAGACAACTGTCAAAATATATTTGATCCAGTTTGAAAAGAGACCAAATCTAAAAGAAAGGTTTTACTCCCCTTGGATATAAATTCTTTCCTTTTAAAGACACATTTTGGATTGCATAACACCCTCATGACCATAAGCAGATAAAGGTAAGAAATCCTTGGTGACTTTGGCCACCATTATAGGCAGGAGTCTGATAAGGGGAATTATTGATATCAGCAAAGTTTATGATTAAGACAGAGAAACAGATAAGGCGGGTAATTTGGTGATAATTTGATGTTTTTGGGGTTTTTTTTATTCAATAAAAGATAGCTGGTTGTTTTCATTAGAATCGCCTCTCCAAGACAGTTCTAATGAATACCCACAACATGTTTTATGGAGAAATACAGATACTTATGCCTTAATATGCTAGTTTATCATCAAATGCCCTCTTTATCTGGTTCTTATCTGCATAAATTTCCAGTAGCACTATTTCAGTAGCTTCGTCAAACTAAAAGATAATCACTGAAAAGGGTATAATAAATAAATCCATTGTTCAAGAAAAGCATAATTTTGGAGCATTTTTATTTTTGCACAGACATTTGAGAATTATCATTTACCACGCTATGAGCAGTTTCAGCTGACGACAAATTAATAAGATTTTTTTTTTCCCGTAAAATAGGATTTGAAATGTAAAATCCCATTTTTCGGGAAAAATAAGAAAAAAAATCTTTATTCTTCTTTCTTTCCCAGCAGTTCAATGTGTAATAATAATGCCCTTCTGCTTTCAGTAAAGAATGATTGATTATTGATTATTGAAAGTGCTGGAAAACATGTTGTGTCATAAAAATGCATTATACAATGGAAAAAGAATTTTTACAGTTTTTGGCAGGTACTAAAGAAACAAATCACATTAATTTCTGCAAAATAACATGTACTCTTAGTGAAGACTTGGATCAGCGTGCGCATCCCGCAGTCTGATCAGTCTGTGCTATTTGGACGAAGAAGCAGTATATAGAGCGTGTGGTGAAGACTGATCAGACTGTGCAGATGCGCAGGCTGATCTGAATACAGACTAGTTTGAAACCGTGTTTCAGAAAATTCAGTTTGTGAAATTGCAGAAAATAAATATTCACTTTTTGGGATACAATTTTTTTTTTTAAATTTCCTATCATATTTATTAAATAAATAAAACTTTCAATTTCAGTTTTATATTTCTATTTCAGTTTATTTGTATTTTTTTCACAATGCAAGAAAAGAACAAATCTTTTTGTATTTTGGAAGGTCTGTCAAACAAATAAATAAATAAATAAAATGATACAATACAAATCATCAAATTAAATGCAAAATTTGCAAATGAATTTATTTGGTTCTGAAATAACATATTGAATACCTCTCAGTTATATGAATTACCCTCAGTTATATGAATTACCCTTTATAGGGCCTCACCTAAGGAGACTTAACATCCATATAATCACGTCATAATCACTGAAATAAGATAAGCCTTTGACGTGCGCTCTGTCATCAGGACTGTATATTGGGGCTGATCATGAGAGGGCGGGGGCTGGGGCCAGGGGGGGGGGGGGGGGAGGCGGTCTAGCCAAAGCAGGAAAAAAAAGAGTCTTTAAGGATAATGATCAGCCATAACTGCAAACTTTTGTGAAATGTGGAGAAGGCTAGAAACATTGCGAATATTCTAAAAGCATTTATGACTGTGAGGAAACATGTTATTCCATCTCAAAACACATAAAATAAGGTTCAAGGACGTATTGTCAAACAAGAAATTAAATGACACGAAAACTGTTAATTTTTCCTCTGAAAATCGCCTATTTTATTTTGCGGATAACTCGAATACTATTTAAGAAAATTGCAAAGATTTATATCATAGTAATGCATACAAGATGCTGCAGGGGAAATGTAGGGCAAAAATTCATGATTTTTAATAATAAGCCCGACAGAGGTAAAAGTGTGAGAAAAAATAAAAAAAATAATTCAAGAATTTACCTCAGAAAACGCCTGTTTTATTTTGCGAATTACTCCATTTCTATTTATGCAAGCTATAAGTTCTTTTCAGCAACCTAAACTGTAACCTTTTCTTGAGGGAAAAGGTTTCTCAAAACGCATGAATTCGATGTCTTTCATTCCAAAAACACCTTGTAAAAGTTTATATGTCAATATTAATTTTCTACATATACAAAACGCTCAGATACAATCGTGAAGAAGAGTTTGTTCAAAAGTGTTCCTCCTTGACATTCAGGTTCCCTTTGATAATTGCGCTCGTTTGCTCATAACACATACAGCCTTAAAGTATATCCATTTTCAGTAAGTGGTCAGCCTACAGGAAATCAAATAGAAATGTCACAAGAGTTGTCTCCCTTATCATTATCATGGAAAAAAAACATCAAGTTTTTTCAGTCCTATGAATACACGTTGAATGTACAAGGGAGACAACTTTGTAACTTCCCGAAAGCTTTCGTGAACACAAAGTCCCTCCTAAAATGGGATCTACTCTGAAAGAAAATAATGCACTAAATGAAAGTATTTGCTCCCCTGTTAAGAATGTGCTACCTATTTGAGTGAATTCTTTCCAGGGTAACAAATTCTTTTTTTTTTTTTTTTAGAGTAGACTCCTTTTTAGCATTTGTTTTCAGTTTTAGTATACCCCTTTTTAGAAGGGAAGTACAATCAGTTACCTCCTCCTGAAAGTGTATACATTCGCCTGAATATTCCTGACATGACTGTTTAACTTTTACCACTCTCTGGGCTAATTCAGCAGATGACAAATTTGGTGATATTTTTCTCATTTTTTCCCCCAAAAAGGCTTTGAGATTTCATACAAATACATGTATGAAGACAATTTCATGAAATCTAAAGACCGTGAATCTAAAAACCTATTTTCTGGGAGAAATAAGGAAGATATTAAAAAAATGTCGTCAGATGTGTTTAGACTAAACTACCACAGTCTATGATAGTTTATACAAACATTAAATTAAATAAATACATGGAGGTCATTTTCTGATTTCAAGCGCTTTTTAATAAGCATCTGGCAGTGTTTTTTTTAACTAGTAGATAAGTGCAGACAATATTTGCTCCCAATACAAGATAAGATACCATAACCGCTAAACATCAGAATTAAGATTACACAGTACCAGTGGAAAGACAGATCGTTGGATATGTTTTTCAAGATACCCTTTATTTCTTCAGATAGGAGACTCCTTACAATAAGTTTTTGGTACAATGAGTATTTTACACACTGCTTTAATCTTAATTCTTAACTGCCCATTTGCAATGCTTAACTCTTTAAGCACCAAGCATAAGTGTAGTTTACAAATTTCACAATTTTTCAGAGAAAATAAAGTTTTGGCATTTAATGTGAATTGTCTGCTACATGTATGCATACAAAATTCACAATTTTTCAGAGAAAATAAAGCTTGGCATTTGATGTGAATTGTCTGCATGAGAAAATAAAGCTTGGCATTTTATGTGAATTGTCTGCTGTTGTCTGCTATGCAGACAATTCACATCAAATGCCAAGCTTTATTTTCTCTGAAAAAAAAAGAAGTATTTGTCATTAGTATTTTAAGGGTTAAACTTTTTCTGATCTAGTGTACTGCTACTGCTCACAAAAGTATAATGTGAGCGAAATTGCTTTTTTATTTAAAAGATGTAAAGTTCACTGAAAATTTTTACCTCCTAAACTTGATTTCAATGCTGAAATCAAAAATTTCATTGAGTATTTTTACCGCCTCAACTTCAATTTCAGTGATGATTTTCAAAATTTCAATGCTAAAATACCCTTTACTCTCTCTTATCTAGAGCTCTGTTACAACAAGCCATAATGGAGAAGCGGCTTATGTCTTTACATATAACTGATCTGGTGTTTTATGATTTCAACCGGTATGGTATTTCATCCTAAATGTTCGGACACTACAACTCTGCACGAACTGTACGTATCTAAAAATTGGACAAGTCAAGTTGACAACCTGGCGTTGCATAAAACTGCTGAATTTTGTTTGTGTTGAGGTTTTAGGCCCCAGTCAACCCACTGGGGTCATGTCGAGCGCGACCAGTTTACCTAACCACACTCTACTTTCTTTGGGTAGGCTTAGTGCACTAAGCGGTTAACCAGTATTGTGCACATTCTTTCGCCAGAAACTGACAACTGCCCTTCTTGAATCAGTGGAAGTGAGATAATTTGCTGAATGGCAAACAGTGCAGACGTTCCAGTCCTGCGGCATCTTTTCATGTCTACACTGTTTGTGTCACCATATCTATCCGAATATGTTTGGTAAATATGGCGTTTGAAATATAGTCGACTCTCGCTATCTCAAAATCCAAGTGACGAGAATAGTATTAGGACTATATAGCAAACTCTACCAGTATTAGGCAAGTCGTTTTTTTTTTTTTTTATAAAAATGGTTGAATAGTAAGGAATACGAGATCATTACGAAAACACGCCCATTCAAATATATTGAAAATTTCACCAAAAGAAACTGGAAGTTTTCAGGTAAAAATTCTGATATTTTCATATTTCTGCTCAAAACATAGATTGTGGGGTACTCGTTAGAACTGCCTCGGCGAGGCGGTTCTATCGAGTACCCACAATCTATGCTTTTGAGCAGAAACAAGAAAAATAATGTATACCCCTGTAAACCCCAGTTTTACTATATAAAAGTGGGGTTTAAGGGGGTCAATATTATATAGGTATGTTTTCGTGATGTTGCGCTTTAGTTTTTACTTAACTTGAGGTATCAGATTTTAAGGTTCGGTAAATTACAACTGAGCAATTAACAAACAGGATGTCACTTGCATTAAGTATGCTGTTGTGTGTCAGCTTTTGTTTTCACATACCAATGATGATCAAAATACAGTAAAACCCCAATGACTCGAACATCAATGACTCGTTAACCATGGCTAATATAAACTCGTTTTTGAGTCCCTAAGAAAGTCATCCGATAGCAAAAGAAAACAATATTTAGGATATTTTAGAGAAAGCTTTTCATTTTATCATAAAACATGTATGTTGTGTATACTCATTAGAATCGCCTAATTGAGGCGATTCTAATGAATACACTCAACATGTCATTATTTTATAGAAGATCGAAAAGAAATCCCAAATTATCCACATTTGTTTTTTGACCTGGCAGTACGATCAAACCGCAGTGGTCGAACTACCAATTTCTTGAACAGATTTCCATGGTCCCAAAGATGTTCGAGCCATTGAAGTTCAGCTGTACCTACACATACTAGTGTGCGCACGTTTGGTTTTTACATAAAATAACTTTATTTCCACACATACATAAACTAGTGAGCTAGTGAGCTTACGTTTTTACATACTAATTAGTGACTAACTTCCCCACATACTACTGGGCTTATGGTCCTGAATACCAAAGATGACCCGACTTTATACATACTAGTCAGCTTGTGTTTCTGCAGACTAAGACCACCCTAACTTCTAGACATGCTAGTGAGTTATGTTTTACATACTAATGACGACCCTTACTTCTATATATACTAGTGAGCTTATATTTCTCTACACCAAAAGTAATGCTAGGTATTACATACACGAATAAACATATATTCCTGTACTATACCAAAGACCTTTATGTTTACACATACTGGTGAGCTTATGTTTCAACATAGCAAAGCTGATCCAAACATCCACACAAACGAGCTTGTTTCTGCATACCGATAAACCTTATTTTTTTTACATAATTACCAAAGATTTTCCCCTTTTCTACACATACCAATAAGCTTATATTACTATAACAAGAATTCCGCGGAAGGCGTCATCGCACCTGCTGGCGCAAAAGTCACAGGAGCCACAATCAGAATGTGGTTATTAAATAAGTTTGTTCATTCTTAGCAGTGCTTACTTGGAAAACTGGGTTGAAAAAAATGTAGACAAAAAGCCTAGTGGGGCACATATATTCCAGGCCAGTCCCATTCCCTCTAATGGCTATATCTTCAGCATTGACTTTTCGTATCATACAGCCCAATGATAATGGAACGTTGACGTAAAATGTGTAAAAGTCACTGGAGCATGAAATATAGGTCAAGGTCACGGGTCAAGGTACCTGCTAATTCAGTACATCAAGGAGAAGCACAATGCAAGGTATGGTGGTTGTAGGCCTTATAGTTGAGGAGTTATCAAACATCAACGTAAAATGTGTCAAATATAGGTCAAGGTCACTGGGTCAAGGTACCTGCCAAGCCAGTGCAATGAGATGAAGCACTATGCAAGGTTTAGTGGTTGTAGGTCTTATATTTGAGGAGATACCGAACATCAATATAAAATGTGTAAAAGTCACTGGAGTGCACAATATAGGTCAAGGTCACCAGGTCAAGGTACCTGCCGAGTCAGTACATCGAGAAGAAGTGCTATATAAGGTTTGGTGGTTGAAGGCCTTACAGTTGAGGACATACTGAAGGGTGACGTAAAAGGTGTAAAAGTCAATGGAGCGTGAAATATAGGTCAAGGTCACTCAGTCAAGGTACCTGCAGAGTCCGTACATTGAGGAGAAGCACTATGCAAGGTTTGATGGTTGTAGGCCTTATAGTTGAGGAGATATTGAACGTTGACGTAAAATGTATAAAAGGCACTGGAGCGCAAAATATAGGTCAAGGTCATCGGGTCAAGATACCTGCCAAGTCAGTACATATAGGAGAAGCACCATGCAAGGTTTGGTGGCTAGAGGTCTTACACTTGAGGAGATCTGGAATGTTGACGTAAATTATGTCAAAGTCACTGCAGCCAAAATATAGGTCAAGGTCACCAGGTCAAGGTATCTGCTAAGTCAGTACATATAGGAGACGCACTTTGCAAGGTTTGATGGTTGTAGGCCTTATAGTTGAGGAGATATCGAACATCGACGCAAAATATGCCAGTCACTGGAGTGCAAAATATAGGTCAAGGTCACCGGGTCAAGGTACCTGCCAAGTCTGTACATCTAGAAGCACTATGCAAGGTTTGGTAGTTGTACACCTTATAGTTGAGAAGATCTGGAACGTCAACGTAAATTGTGTCAAAGTCAATGGAGCGCAAAATATAGGTCAAGGTCACTGGGTCAACATATCTGCCAAGTCAGGAGGTCAGGGAGATGTGTCATGCAAGGTATGATGGTTGTTGTAGAATTGTAGTTGATTAGAATACTAACTTTGACGTAAATGTCGAACTTCGACATAACAGAACTGTTAAGAGACAGACGGACGGACGAACGGACAGACAAATGGAAAAGCGGGCACCTATGTCACAAAGTCAGGAGGTCAGGGAGATATTTCATACAAGGTTTGATGGTTGTTTAGTCTTGTAGTTGATTAGAATACTAACTTTGACATAAATGTCGAACTTCGATATAACAGAACTGTTAAGAGACGGACAGACGAACAGACAGACGAATGGAAAAGTTGGCACCTATGTCGCAAAGTCGGGAGGTCAGGGAGATGTTTCATGCAAGGTTTGATGGTTGTTTAGTCTTGTAGTTGATTAAAATACTAACTTTGACATAAATGTCAAACTTCGACATAAATGTTGACAGACGGACGGACAAATGGACAGACATACGGAAAAGCGGATGCCTATGTTGCAAAGTCAGGAGGTCAGGGAGATGTTTCATGCAAGGTTTGATGGTTGTTTAGTCTTGTAGTTGATTAGAATACTAACTTTGACATAAATGTCGAACGTTGACATAAATGTTGACAGACGGACTAACGGACGGACGGACTGACGGACGGACGGACAGAAAATCGGACGCCTATATCGCACCCTGCTACAAGCAGGTGCGATAAAAACAAGATGACCCTAACTTCATCAGCCTTTCATCTATACATATAAGAGAGGAACTGCATGACTTTACATTAGATATTGGATTTTGGTAGCAAACATTCTTTTCACCATCTAATACAATTTGTAACGTGCACACAAAATCTAATGGGAAAACTGGATTTGTTTTCTATATCAAAATGGTTGTCTCACCCTTTTGAGTACTGCTTTGTTCAGATAGTCAGGGTATATATCTACAGCAAGTACAAAATTACCATATGGACGTAGAGACAGGAAGAAAACGGTATGTCTCCAGACCCGCAAAGGACAATTTATGGCGTGGGCATGATTTTGTATAAGGACAGATGGACAGATATAGACCATTCGTAAAACAATACCTCTCCTCATTCATAAGTTGCCCTATGCTCCTTTATATTTGCAAGTTATTCCAAAAGTAGGTAAACTAGACTTATGATTCATCTCTTCTGCATGTTGTCTTGATGGTGCTTAACATTTGTGTAAACTTTCATGAAAATTTCTCAAAAGGGTTTCCAAGTCACAGGGCCTACATACGTATATGATATGACAAATATTATTTCAATTTTCAAAGGGCGGTAACGCCAAAAGTATGTTTAAAGCTAAAGAGCAGGCACAAGTATATGACAGCTGTCACTATTTACAATGTTAAAAGGGCTGTTACCTCCAAAGGTAGGTAAACAGTTTATAGTTCTTGTGTTCTGCACGTTTTCGTCTTGTGCTTTATATTTCTGTACAGTTTCATGAAAATACCTCGAACAGTTTTCAAGTTACAGAGTAGGTACATATATATTATAGAACTCACTATATACAAGATCAAAAGGGCCGTAACTCCAAAAGTAGGTTAACAAGAGTTATGGTGTTCTGTTGGTTGACTTGTCAAGTTATATGTGTTTGCAGGTATTCATGAAAACATCTCTTAACAGCTTTCAAGTTACCGAGCAGACATGAACATAAAACAGAAATCATTATTTACAATGTTCAAAGGCCCTTAACTTCGAAAGTAAGAAAACCAGAATTATGGTTCTTGTTTTCTGCATGTTATTTTATTGTGTTTTATATTTCTGTAAGGTTTCATGAAAATATCTCGAATGCTTTTCAAATTACTGAGCATATGCCTCTGGAAACTTAAGAAAACAGATAAACACAAATGATGGAAGATTTGAAGTTTATTTTACCACATGACATAACAGCAAAATACAATAATGTAATTTATTGATAAAAAGATAATTAACACATGTAAAAAATATGGATCTTGTAGTATAGCCAGTAGTTTCAAACGGAAAAATTATTTTTAAAAAGGCGAGGTCTGGTGACAACCGGCTGTCAGCAGACTTTTAGGTCTAGTGACAACTGGTTGTCACTAGACCAAAAGTCTGGTGACAACCGGCTGTCACTAGACCTAAAAGTCTGCTGACAACCAGCTATATTTACTAATAAAATTATGGAAAATTTGTCCTTATCATGGACTAATAATGAATAAAAAAGTATAATAAGTTTCCATTGACAGTGTTTTCAAAGAAAAATATCGAATAACTTTTCAATGCTTATACAATGTAGCTTGCATTTTAACATTCAATTATTTTCTATCAGCTTATTTAATACTAGCATACTTTTTATGGAACAGATAAATGAATTTATATATAAGACAAGAAACATGCACATGCACACAGGGCCCCTAGTGGAACCTTTAAAACCATTAAAAACCTTTAATTTTGTTGAAATCCTTTAAAACCTTTAAAGTTGGCTGAAAAACCTGTATTTTGATGAGAAAAACCTTATATTTGGCAATTGTAAATGCAAGAGAAGGGCAGAGCAAATATGTAGCATTTCATAATAGCAAATTATAGTTCTGTGACTTAAGAGTAATATGTTCCTAAACAGAAATGCAAGTTAGTATTGTCATTTCCATTTAAAGATAAAAATATCAGACTTTCTCTGCAATTTTCTCCCTATTTTGCTTGAAAGGTGACGGCGCAAGGATCCTTTAGCTTGGGATCTGGCAAGAAATTTAACCATTAAATGCTCTTTATTTTGTACAAAATTCATCCTGAAAAACTTTTATTTGGCCAAAAATAGCCTTTATAAAAAGCCTTTGTTTTTAAGAGACTCTCCTAGGGGGCCTGTATACATGTAACAGGAAACAAACTACAATGTACTTCCAAATAACATGTTTTTGTAGTCATGCAAATTTGAAGGTTTTGGTTGAAGTATATTTCAGTTAAATAACCAATTCATAAAAGTTCATAAATAATGAACCCATCTTTACTGGTTTCTAAATCTATACTGGTTTCTTTTCTTAAAATTAGAGCTGTCAGAGGATCTCACTACATCCCCACTGCAGCGCTATCAGAGGAGAAAAACTTATAGTGTTGAAATATTTTAAATTCATGCTTACCAGATAACATCACTGTAGGATATAGTTACATGGCAACATAAATCTATGAAATGATTTAAATCCATGAGTTATGGGCCCTTGGCCCTGATTCCGGTACACACAATATATCAACCCACCGTTCATGAGTGTACCAGGTTTCAACTTTTGTTACCCTTAGAGTTCTTGAGAAAACTGGGACAAAAAATTTTCATTAATGGCAAATTGTAAAACCTATCAAGGGATGTAACTTTAACATATTTCAAGACCATTTTTATAACAAATTACAAAGATCTAAAATGTTACTGAAATACACTGATCACTTATATGACATACAGGGGCTTCTACAAAGGCATTGTTACACAAGAAGGAAGCTCTGGAGATAATTTTGAACCTGTTTTCCAAGAGTATTAAAACTTCCAAGCTGTGGCTTATGCATTAAAATGGTATTATGTCAGATACATATCATATTGAGAGGCAAGTAAAGCGATACATATCATATCATGAGGTGACTATATTGTTACAGCCCTAAATGCTAGTCAAGAGTTTATATCTATGTACTAAATGAAGATACCCTCTCTAGATACAGTCATTACTTAAAGGAAAATGTACATTAACTATTAAGCATGATTGGCTGAGTAATTTGGTGAAAAAATTATGAAAATTGGTTGGTAAGTAAGAAAGTTGTTGGATTTTAACATTCTATAAAATGCTGCCATGGAAGCTGCCATTTTTGTGAGTGTGTGATGTCATAACCACCCAATTAAATATGCAAAAATAGTAACATTTTGTTGCTGTCTAACCGTAAATGTATTCATTTGCATAAAAACTAAGAACTATTCACATTAGCAGAATATTCCTGTCCATAGACGACTTTTATTTGTGTTTTAAAAAGCTAAACATCTGATAAAATATTCAAAATATTTAAAATGGCGGCACCCATGCTCAGGGTTGTATGAAATATAAAATGTATCTTTCTTATTTCCTAACCGATTTTGATCAAATTTGCTCCAAAATTCTTGTTTTTTCCTAGAGCTTAATACTTTCAGACATACCTGTACATTGCATTTAGTGGGTGTTTCCCTTTGATTATTGTATTGGAAAGGAAATAAGTTCAAAGTAAAACTGAATAAAATAGCAGTGCAGATACTATTAAAACAATGCAGTCTTCTCAAAACTGACTAGAGTACATTTTATATGCAAAAGCTCCATAGCTCTGATCGCTGAAACCAAATATGGTAAAACATTACATTTAGCATTAAAAGTCTTCCATAACAGTCAAAGAAAAGTAATCATACATGTCCTTACTTCAAATGCTGGGGCGATCTCTTATAGCTTGGACCACAGCTGATCTACTCCCAAACCTGGATAGGAGAGAGTGACGATGCGGGGGTCTTAAATGTATTCATGTAAATATTTAACCTGGTTATATCCTGTGATTAACGCCATTTTTGCCTCCCACCCCAAAAATAATAATATTTAAAGATCTTGACTCTATGAGATACTATTTGACTGATAAGTACAATGAGTTAAATATTGTTTGGATGCCTCACTTAAATGATTAATATACCAACAACTGTCTTAAAAATCTTATATAAAAGACAAAAAATAGCAAAATAAATGCCTGAAAATGTAGAATTAACTGTGAAACCAATAATTATTACACAAGATTATTGGAAAAATACAGCTGGTTGTCACCAGACTTTTTGGTCTAGTGACAACCGGTTGTCACCAGACCTAAAAGTCTGCTGACAGCCGGTTGTCACCAGACACTTCCTTTTAAAAAATGTAAAAAAAAAATGCTGCCTCTTCTGACAAGTGTCGGTGCTGTTAAATGCAACAGTTTAGGACTGCTGCACATTCAAACTATTTGTACCCCGCATGTGGAAAAACAAAGAATTTTCACTGTATGTTAATAGACAAGACCCAGACTTGTCTGAGTTCGTTTGTGTTGAGGTTTTACGGCCCAGTCAACCCAATGGGGTCATGTCGAGCGTGGTAAACTTGTCTGAGTATACTGCAGACTGTCATATGAGTTTTGGCATTTCATACTTGGAGAAAAGTTGATGTGGGGTTTGCACATTTGCGCAGGTTAGACTAGGCCTTTAAATTTCATACACCAAACATCACAAAAACATACCTATATAATTTTGACCCCCTTAAACCTCACTTTTATATTGTAAAACTGGGGTTTACAGGAGTATACATAAATTATTTTTCTTATTTCTGCTCAAAAACATAGATTGTGCATACTCGCTAGAACAGCCTTGGCGAAGTGGTTCTAACGAGTACCCACAATCTATGTTTTGAGCAGAAATATGAAAATATCAGAATTTTTATCTGAAAACTTTCAGTTTTTAGTGGTGAAATTCTCAATATATTTGAATAGACATGTTTTCGTAATGATTTCTGACAAAATGGCATATGCAAACAGAGCAGAACTAGATCAGACTGCTCCTTCAGTCTGATCAGTCATTCAAGTATGTCTTAAACAGTCCTACTTGTAGTTTACCTTTTGAAGCAAATTGACACATATTGAGTCTGTTTTATCACTGTCATTGTTTGAAAATTATAGAAAGATACAGCATTTTACCACTGAAGACCAATACACAGAAATCTACAAGCATTTACTCAAGGTATTATTAGGTCCGAGCTTCTAATGAGTGCCGACAACATACATTTTGGTGGAGAAATAATAAAAATATAAGTATCTGGTATTTTTCAGATAAAAAGTGCTTTATTTAAAGCTATGTGTTCTAGGTCTACACTGTTTGCTCAAGATTGTCTGTCCAATACTTAGTCTTCTTTCAACATTTTTTGGAAAGTATTTTTTGCCTGGCACTTTACATAAAAGAAGTACCAGTAAGTTTGCAAACTTTTGACATGATTCAAAGCAAAATCATTTGTCGTAACTACCTATGCACATATTCTTTTTTTTCTATCCACTGGTTTTATACAAAATCTAATTTCATTTTTCTCATAGTGAAATGGCTGCAAATTATTCAGAAATTGGTGGGGTAGGTAAATTGGAGGCAGGTTTTCAATAAGTTTCACTTGTTCAAATTTTCTGAAATTTTCACACTATTGTCATGAAACATCAGTATTAAAAAAAATAAGCAAAGAAAGTGAAAGAAATCATTTCTTAGACAAAGTTAAAAAAAATCAATTTACTGTAGAAATTGCATAGGTCAGGCAAATTTTTTGGTCATTAAAATAATTTTACAGTAAATATTTGAGAAAAAAGCATAGGAACAGAAACGATAAACAGTTTTTGATAAGACAGAGTCAGCCAAGATAAAATATTTTCATCTAAAATGAAAGGCTAAGCAAAAAGGGCTTGATGTCGAATGGACACTAGGGTAAAAGTGGTACTCTTTATGTTGTGTTGTTGTTTTGTTTTATTTTCTACATGGAACCATGCAAAACATTTCATCAAAACCTTTCAAATTATAAAAACAAAAATATGAAATGCATCAAATTTCATAAAAGCATGCTACTTGTATAAAAAAACTTCTACCGCTGACATTTTTTGCAAGGGCTGCTCCAGGATAGAAAAAATTGTCTGAGTATGTACGATATGTATAGATTTTGAACATCTGGTACACTGTCAAGTAGCATATACTACAGTGTCCAGCAAATAATGATGATGAGTTCAGGTTTAACGAATTGTCAACCAATAAGGGTCATTTATGCCAAAACCGTATATTAACCCATTTTAGTCTGGAAACCCCCGAAAGGGTAATTGGCAAACAGTGTAGACCCACATCAGATGATGCATAATGCGGTATTTGACCAGGGTCTGCAGTGTTTGCAAACAGTTTAGCTGTTTTCCTCTAGACCTGACATACCTAAAATTGAATTTTGGCTCTTCTAATAGGGCCACACCATGCGAGAATGTGTCTTCAGACACATGTGGACAGCAAAGGCCCAGATCAGCCTACACAATCTGATCAAGGTCTTCACTGTCCAACATTGGCTACTACAGAAGTATGAACTGACAGCAAAGGCCTGGATGATATTGTGTGCTTGTGCAAGACGATGTAAATCCGTACATTTTGCCCATGTTCGAAAACACTTTTTCTCTTGACGCAGCTGAATATGTCGTGAGGAGGAAGTTTATTTCATCTAAAATGGGTTAACATGGTTTAATAGTGAAACAGGTGTAACAACAACGTGTCAAGTATGGATTTGAATATAAAACTGGATAAATTTTATCCAGTTAATAACATCATATCTGTAAACAGACAGAAAAGGCCCTGGTCAGACTGTACAAATATGCAAGCTCATCTGGGCCTTTGTTTGTCAGCATATGCCCTGAAGACACAGTTTCACGAGGTGCAGCTAACACAATCTTTTAACCCATTGTAGACTGAATGAATTCCCCAACACTATATATTGGAACATTCTAATTTCAATTTTTGGTATGCCAGGCTATGTGCTTGAGATATTAAAAAAAAAAAAAAAAAAAAAAAAAAAAATGGGTTGAACTATTTGCAAACAGTGGAGACCCTGATCAGATGGTCTAATCTGGGTCTGCACTGTTTGCCAATTATCTTTTTAGGGGTCACCAGACTACAAGGGGTTAAGGTAAATGTTCTAAAATTTTCAACATCTCCTTCCATATTTTTTGGCATAAATTTTGCCTTTTATGCAAATTGTTTGTTTAAAATACGTAGTGGAATGGTATCCACTGTAGATCCTGATCAAACTGCTCCTTCAGGAGCTCTGGGTCTGTACTGTTTGCATATGCCGTTTTGTCAGAAACTTTGGTGCAAAAAATTTTAGGACATTTGTCTCTTCTGGAATATGTAATTATTTATCCAACAATCTATGTCAACACAGTTTTAACCATTCACAATTATAGCAGATGATATTTCAATCATTTCTTTTCACTTTTTCGGGAAAATAAGGCTTGATATCTTATGTGAATTGTCTGGATTCACATGAAATGTCCAGCTTTATTTGATATTTTGTGTAAATCTTCTGCAATATGTCTTCAAAAAAAAAAAAAAAAGAAAAAATATATATATATATATTATAAATCTGTCATCTGCTGCTGTTGTGACTGGCTCTTTAATGGCTAAATAAATTCAACTCCTAATAGCCCTGAGTTTTTTTTTACAATGATGAATTGAAAAACTGCACAGAATGATTTATAGTTTCTCACTACAATGTAATATCACTGACTGAATGAGAGATTCATGCTGGTGGCAAAGAACAGTCAATTTCATAACTGGTCAATAATGAGTGAAGTTAAGTCAAGTGAATTTTAATCACATGAACAAACAAAACAATGATCTATTTCAGGAAAACTTTGATACTTGCTAGTTTTTTCCCATCTTCCCAGTTTGCATCACGATAACATGTCTATATAAATTTGACCCCTTCAACCCCATTTTTATATAGTAAAACTGGGGTTTACAGTGGTATACATTATTTTTCTTATTTTGCTAAATAACATAGATTGTGGGTACTCATTAGAACCCCCTTAGCAAGGCAGTTCTAACAAGTACCAACAATGTATGTTTTGAGCAGAAATATGAAAAATACCAGGGTTTTTATCTGAAAATTTTTGAGTTTTTGGAGGTGAAATCTTCTATATATTTGAGTAGGCATGTTTTCGTAATGGATTAGATATTGCTTTCAAACTTTTTCATTCCTCTATGTTAGACAATGGAAATTCACATCATCACCGCTGTTTGAATGCAATCATCTGCAGCCTTTAACATTATGCAGTAAGATATCATTTTATCAGTCTGTATTCCCATTTGACTGACAGCTCATCAGCATTTAATTGGGCGATATTTTTATTATTGATTTGAATAAAAAAAACAGTTGTTAATTTCGATACCAGTTTTTTTTTTGTTTTTGTTTTTTTTTTGTTTTTTTTTCATAGTAATAGTATTAATTTTCGGTTTATAGGGTAAAAAAGCTAAAACAAACATGGCCCTTGCTGGGAAAAAACGTTTCACACATGCAAACAGTACAGATACAGAATATCTGATCAGGGTGCCACACATTGTATTTACCCCAAGTATCAAAGAATCTTCAGGTGGATAATGAAGACTGATCAACATGCAGCAATGCACAGGCTGGGCTGAGTCTTCACAGGGAGCCCTTGCAATCTTAAAGGAAATACTGTGCTCTATCTGCAATGTAACACTTTCACACCCACGTAACAAATATAACTCACTCAGGGTACAATTAGACTAGTTTTCTTGAATTTCACAATGGAATATTATCAGTGTCTATGACTATCAGAACTTCCAAACATTTCATGAGAACCAGTAAAGACGCCATGATGTCACCACTCTCAATCACAGATCATTAATTCTTTCAGTATGACAATAGACATTTAAGAGAAATGGATACACTACCGAGGGAAATACATGTAGTTGAAACATATTATATTGCCACAATAAAGCAATAGGTTCGACCACAATTTGGGTTGGATCACAATTTCAAACATTACTGTCTTTCCCACCTGCTTTCAACTTTAAACAAGGAAAACAAGAAATGTCAATAAGCAGTGCTTATTAGAAGCCCCCGCTCAGAAACCAAAAAGTAATGGACGGAGACAGACCAAAATTTGTACAAATGGAACATTATGTGACTAAAAGTAGGTGCAGTTGTCATAAAATCACTAAGTTCAAAATTCTGTCATTTTGTCAAAAACAAAAAAACAAAACAAAAAAAACCCCAAAAGCATTCAGCATCAAACGTGCACATGCACTCCTTTAATATGTCTGTAACATTTGTTCAATGTTTTGGAAAGATCAAATGAAAGGTGTAAGAGGAGTTTATTTCACAATGTATACACTATACACCATAGGGGCAGTTGTCCTGAAGTGGGTAAGTTAAAAATGCTGTCTTTTTGTGAAGAAATAATTTTTCAGCATTAAAGTTTCACATGTACATCCTCAATATGTCTCTAATGAATAAGTAAAGTTTAGGAAAAATCCAACAAAAGTTCTAAGAGTAGTTGACTTCACAAAGTATGCACTATTAACCATCACTGACTTTCTGCTGTTGTCGTTAAAAATGGCTAAGTTAAAAATCCTGCCAATTTGTCAAAAAAAAAAAAAAAATCTGCATCAAACTTGCACATGCACATCTTCAATATGTCTGTAACAAATACGCAATAGTATGGAAAGGTCCAATAAAAAGTGTAAGAGTTGATTTCACAAAGTATACACTGTTAACTATCATTGACTGGGGGCAGTTGTTTTAACATGACTAAATTAAAAATGCTGCCATTTTGTAAAGAAAACATTTTTCAGCATCAAAGTTTCACATGCACATCTTCCATATGTCTGTAATGTATGTGAAAAGTGTTAAAAAGATCCAACAAAAGCTGTAAGAGGAGTTGATTTCACAAAGTATACACTATTGATAACATTACCTAGGTGCAGTTGTTGTGAACTGACTAAGTTAAAAATGCAGTCATTTTGTGAAGGAATATTTTTTCAGCATCAAAGTTTCACATGTACATCTTTAATGGGTCTCTCATGTATGTGTAAAGTTTTGAAAAGATCCAACAAAAGCTCTAAGAGAAGTTGATTTCACAAAGTATGCACTATTAGTTATCATTGACTAGGTGCAGTTGTCATAAAAGTTAAAAATCCATTTTTTCTCTTTTGTTTGTCTTTGGTCTTTTGTCAGTTGTTTTTTCTTTCTTTTTTTCTTATCTATTCTGTCATCTAGTGGTGGGAATTTAGTCTCCCATATGTTAAATAAATGTGTGTGGACGTGAGACAGAGCAAATGTATATAATTAAATGTCACAATATATTAGCCCTAAATATTGGGACTTTTTAGCTCTGAACCATATAATGTCATAGTCTGAGCTACAAGCAGATGTATGTATGTTTAAAAATTCTTTGGCAAAGACCATGATCAGATGGTGCAGTGTCTGCTCTTGGTTGGCAGTGTTTGCACAGGCTAGTTTGTCCCAACACCTGGGTAGAAAAAATAAACCCACAACACAACTACTTTGATTTAAATGTTATTGCCTACATACATGTCTACTGTAAGGTATTCAGGGGGGTGGTCCTCCCTAACCATCTATTTACCATAGGACAGGGAGAATAAATGGGTTACCACTAGGTTACTGAAAAAAAATCCTGCTTTTCTGTCAAAAATTAATTTATCAGCATCAAACTCCCACATGAACATCTTCACTATGTCTGTAATGTATGTGCAAAGTTTTGAAAAGATCCAACAAAAGCTGTAAGAGTAGTTGATTTCACAAAGTATGCACTATCAGTTAAAATAAAAACATCTTATTTGAAGAATTACGAAGAAGCATAACTCTTATAATACTGACCCTTCTGCCGCACATTCCCTATCACATGTGCATTGTCTGATGGTCAAGGTGGACAGACTGACAGAATCACCAAGATGCTTAAAAATAGTATACCCCACGTCATTTTGTGGGGAGCAAAACCCCTAAAACTTTGTTTTGTGGGGGTGGGGGTACAATAAGTATTGTCATGGAAAATTTTGCCTTCCTTCAAAATGGGGGCAACTCTTAAAGGAAAGAATGCTTCCCTTTTAGTGTAGCCCCATTTTACAAATGTTTGAAATACATGGAGGCAATTTCCAGGCAACTAAATTGTCTCCCTTTGCTAAAATAATAACAAAATAATTAAGGCGTTCCTAACAGCATGGAACCATGAACCAGCCAATCAAAACACAGTATATGCTATTAAATAAATAATATTGAGATGTTATCAAAATGATTTATTTGTATGGCTTTCATATACTTTAATGGAATTTATGCCACACAGTCTAAGGGGTATGCCACCCAGTGTTAGTCCCCTTATAAAAAACTCTCTATACATCAAGACTCAGTCATTCAAAGCACTGTCAGTTTTATAGAGTACATCAATGATATTTTATTCTTTTTTATGTATATCAAGTTCAGTAGTATGATATTCACTGATGAAAAAACAAGAATTTGTCTATAAGCAGTGCTTATTAGATATCCCCATCTAGGACAAAAACATAGCGGATGGACAGACAGATGGACATATGAACATACAAAGATACAAAGTGAGAACAATATAACCTCCCCTACCCCCCCCCCCCCCCAGCCCCCACCACAAACACACCCAAACCCAGTTTGCAGGATATAATGAATGTAGACTTTTTTCACATATGTTTTGTCAAAAATATCAGTGTATTTAAATTGTTACTCATGTTTTTCATCTAAATCAGCGCAGGTACTTTATATTCTGAATTTGCATAAAAAAAAAACCTTGTCTTTTATCTGTGTCAAAGATTTTAAAGTCACACCAACATAACAATGTGATAGCTAACAACGCTTAGAACAAATGACCCAGGGGTATGCCAAAACACAATTAGGTTTTGCAGCATAATTCCAATGTCAGTGTCCATACATGTGGGCCATACCATGTGAAAACATGTCTTCGGGCATATGTGGAAAGCCAAGCCCCAGATCAGCCTGCACATTCATGCAATCTGATCAGGTCCTTCACTGTCAACTAACAGAATCATTGGAATCTACAGAATGAATGAATGGAGAGCAAATGCCCAGATGATATTTTGCGCATGTGCAGTATGATCTGATGAATATGTGCATTTTGCACATATAGGAAGACACCGTTTTGCTTGATGCCACCTATGTATCTTACCCATCTTGTCAGATCTAGTAAAGGCTGACCACATCAGAACACCTTGGCAACAGTGATGCCACAGTTTGTGCTGCACAGATTTGCAGGCTGATTTGGGCCTTTAAATTCTGTTAGCCTCTTTTGTATTTGCTGTAGATACAAGGGATGTTCAAAATGAATTGCTTATTTCTATCTGGAGACTTCAAATTTCAAGTTAGCCCAAAAGTACTCATTTCATGCCCTCGAAGTACTCCCCGTGGCTAGAAATGCAAAGTTTCAGCCGATGTATCCACTTCTTGAAGGCCTCACGGTACGCTGATTTGGGCACAGTAATAAGGTACTGATGAATGGCAGATCCAAGTGCCTGTTGGGACTGGTATTTCCGCCCAGCAAGGAATGCTTTCAATTTCGGAAACAAAAAGAAATCACATGGGGCAAGGTCTGGGGGGGGGGGGGGGGGGGGGGGGGGTGGGGGAGGCAAAACAGATTCTTTTTCTTTCTTCAACAACGCCGTAACTAACTATTGCGGAGGTATGAGCTGGGGCATTGTCATGTAGAAGACGGACATGTTTAAAACCAGTGGCAGGGTGTCGTTTCTGATAATACTTTTTCAGTTTCTTCAGTACTACGTCTTTGTAGTACTTTCCCGTGATACTTTTGCCCTTTTTCACTGGCACTTTTATTGCGACTCCTTTACCAGAGAAGAAGATTGCATATAAAACCTTCTTTGTACTCAAAGAACGTTTG
The DNA here is from genome assembly GCA_964016985.1 of Anodontia alba. Classification (NCBI taxonomy): domain Eukaryota; kingdom Metazoa; phylum Mollusca; class Bivalvia; order Lucinida; family Lucinidae; genus Anodontia; species Anodontia alba. The sequence goes on from OZ024822.1 coordinate 85,335,286, forward strand.
GCAATTATTGGGCGTTTGCTGTGTTTAGTGGCCCAGATCTTATTGCTAACCTTTCTGACGGGCTCAAAATAATGGACCCAGGTTTCATCACCTGTGACGACATTGGCAAACTGCTTTTTATCATATTTTGGAAACATTTGAAGCAGCTTTTTGGCCACTTTAACCCGTTGCCTCTTTTGCTCGTCAGTCAACAGATGTGGCACCCATCTAGCAGAAATCTTTCTGACTTTCAAATGCTTCTTCAAAATAAGGTAAACCGTTGATAGTGATATGCCTACCTTTCATGCAATATCATGAACTGTAAATCTGGCATCTCCTTCAATGATTTCCTTTATTTTGGAAACGATTTCTTTATGAGATGCAGATTTTGGCCTACCTGATTTCGGTACATTTTTGATGGACTCTACACCAGACTCAAATTTCTTTTTCCACCGCCAAACTGTGTCATAAGAAGGTCAAAAAGCAGTAGAAATTTCAGTCATCAGCTTCTTCAAAGAACAACCAAGTTTTGAGCGAGCTTTGATGTAAGCCCGTATTTCATCTTTTTTGTCGATGCTTCTACCAACCATTTTTACTGCAGTGGTCAATGACTGCATGTATTCAAATGGCAAATTTTATGTCTTACACTTAGTCTAACATGTACATTTATATACCATTGTGTAGATATTGAATAGCCCTATACAGGTATGTATTGTTTTTATCGTGCCCCACGTGGATATCGAGCTAGAGGACAATAAGCAATTCATTTCGAACATCCCTCGTAAATAAACCTTTTGTATGCTGAAGAAAAAATAACCTGATGACAAATATGTCACTTTGTTTCTTATTTTTTCCTTGAATATAAACTGCCTTGACAATTTATTGTTTGTTTGTGTTGAGGTTTTACAGCCCCGTCAACCAACCACTGGGGTCATGTTGAGCGCAGTCAGTTTACCTAACCACACTTTCACTGGGCAGGCTTTGTGCTCTAAGAACCAGTATTGTGCACATTCTTTAGCTAGAAACTGACAACTGCCCTTCTTGAATCAGGGGAAGGGAGAGAATGACCATAGAAAATATTTCAGGATCAATCTCCATGAAAGAATTTTGCCGGCCCTGTGGGGGTAAAACCCCGCAACCTCCTGATCACCAGTCAGATGCGCACCCAACTGAGCAACCAAGGAGGGCTGACATTTCATTTAAATTACCTCTAACATACCCCCCGAAAAGACACTTTTTTTTTCAACAAAAAATAGATACTTTCTCATTTCTGACAAAAACATATGTTGCAGGTACTCATTAAAAGCATTTCACAGAGGCACTTAATTCTAATGAGTACCAACAATGTATATTTTTATGGAAAAATAAAAATGTATTTATCCTTATCTGCAGTTCTGGGTCACCATCTTTGACTATGGTTAACCCTTGTCCTGCTGAATAAATTAAGATGCCATGCCCATTGCTAATTTGCAGCCAATCAAATTACTTGATCCAGACTGTTGATATAAATTCACATACTTAATGGCAAACAGTGCAGATCCAGATCAGTTGGCTTCTTCCACGGTTTGCAAAGGCAGGACATATCGGGGTTCAGCAAGACTAGGGTTAAAAAAAAATGCCAATTCTGTTTTCAGCGGAAAAGAAAGAAAATACATTAAAGTGTCAGCTGCATAAATTTTTAATTAAGCATGATGAACTTAAATTTACAAACAACAGCTCTTGAAAGACATTGATGGTCTGTAAATTTGTTCTACATGTACAAGACCAGTTTTGAAAGCACCAATAGCTTAATGTAGTCATTAAATTGACATGACATTTAATATTGTTTGTAACATAAAAAGTTAACCCAGCATTTTTTATGAAAAAGAAATAGAAAATGGCATTTTTTATGTAAATTGTAAAAATGTGATTATTAAATAAGTTATAATGTAAACTTTGTTTTAATGTGCTGCATTTTTTTTATCAAACACATGTACAAAAGAGAAAAGAAAAACCTGTCTTTATTAAGTAAAAATGTGAGAAGCTTTTGTACAGTATTCAAAAAATAAACAAAACATAAAAGGGTAATGTTGGCTTAATGGTCCTGTTAAGCTAATGAAGTTTTGAACAACTGGGGCCTAGCATTTTTTTTTTTTTTTTTACTTTCCAGCCTGCAGTAGGGAGTAGGGAAAACATGCAAATTAAGATGACAATGTACTTTTTTCCTTCAAAACATCAGAACCTCTCTTTGAAAAACAGAATATCCATACAATGAATGTCTTCCAAATAACTGTCACCAAGAGTATGAATGTAGTACATGTATTTTACATTTCAACAGTTAACCCTTAAAGCGCCAATCACAACAATTGTCGTCTGCTTTGTCTTCTGCCGGTTACTTTAAAAGTCATTGTTGCAAACAGTGTGGACCCAGATCAGACTAGGTGCAGTCTGATCTGAGTCCACACTGTTTGCCTATATGCAAAATGTAAGTTTGAAAAGTTTGCAAGAAGATGCAGCAGACGACATAAGCAGACGACATTTTCAGATGCAAATTTTCTTGGCGCTTTAAGGGTTAAATCAAAACTCGGCCTATGACTAAGAATTGATACAAAAATCACAATCAGACACATTTTCTCCACACAAAGACTGGCCCTTAAATGGAGTTAGTTTGTAAAATTGCACATTGAGGTAACTGGATTTTAAGGAATTATCAAAATAAATACTTTATATCACACTTCTGTCCCTGGGGTGTCTTTTCTGTTAGAGTGTAGATTGGTGTCCTTCACACGAACAGTTGGCTTTTTGCCTCTCTGTCCTTTATATATCATTGTATTTTTTAACTCGACATCCTTACCTCCACACTTGACTACATTTTGATTCCCTTTGTAGATGAAAGAGTTCTGCTGTGCCATGTCTAAGTTATTTATTTTGGCAGGAGTTTTACGTTTTCGCTTTCTTTTTCGTAATATAAATAGAAACACTATAATACCAGCAATTACTATTATCACAATAATTACTGGTAACACAATAGCAGCTGAACTAACAGCTTCACTGTATCCTGTTGTGTCTTCTATGTGACTGTAATTTAAATGCAATACTTTAATATTTGTTCCATTTTTACTTCCATTATTTTCTATCCAATCATAGACCTTGTTTAGATTATCTACAATATCTCTTCTGTTTTTGGCCAATGAATACACTGCAGATCTTTTACTGCGGTACTGTTGTATATTCGGATCAGAAGGACCAATGGTGTAGATGACCTGGATATGCCACTGGTACCCGGATGTCACCTGAAATGAAAATTATACTGTTAAGGAAAAGAAAATGACATTCTTTACTTTTCTGTTGAAACTAAATAAATGTTTTTTGTTTTTGTTTTTGTTTTACTTGCATTTTCCAATGAAAATGCTGTTTCATTGTGCAAGAATATTTAACCCTCAAAATCTGCAATAGCACTTTATGCAGCTGAATAAGCAGGAAGTTTTGATAGGTACTCATAGGTGAGTGTTTGTGTTAAGGAAGTAAATTGATTCTAATGAGCTGCATTTTAGAAGAAATCTGGCTATCCCTTTTTAATATCCGGGTTACTGGTTTTCATGACTAATAAACAGGGTTCACACTTGGAGTTGTTTTTCTTTTACCACCATTTTTCCAAATTTGATTTTTTTATGCCAATTTCTTTAACCTTTAGTCATTTTGAGTCAAAGTTTTGTAAAAATGGGAAATTTTATGAGAAAGTCATTTTCTGCAATTCGTATTATGTTTTAGGAAGTGGCTAGTTATCTGGTACCGGAGGGCTAGCCTCCGAGTCTGCTCATCTGGTACAGGACAACTAGCCAAACCCTGTGCAAATGGCTAGTCATCCGGTAGTATTTTATAGCCTGGGATAATAAAAGCTGTATACATGTTTATTATTTATATAATTATTATCAATAATATGACTTATAATTTTGCATTTTTACTCCTCTTTCTTTGTGTAAATCATAGCATGAAGGTTCTTAAATCGTTTGATCATGGAGTGGCAAAAAACAGCTTGCGGCAATTAAGCAGTAATTGCTCTACTCATCTTGTTCCAACGTTTTTAAAGAAATTAAATTGCCTTGATGTTGGCCCTACTAACAAGATAATTACTATAATTATTATTTCTTTATTCTTAATTACTACTACGTTCTATTTATATGTTGAAATAAAATTTAATGTCATCCCATCACGATGGCTCACAAGGTCCACATCGAACAACAATTTGCAGATTTTGGAGATGTGGAGAGTGCAATCAGGTACAATCAAAATTCAGAAAATGTGCAACTCTTTAAGAGAAATTCTAGGGCATTAGAAGCTGCAAAAGCATGGGCACCAACTAAGTTATTTCATGACAAGTTAAGGTATTATGAGGTAAAGTTTCACTGCATTCACCGCTGCAAAAGAAATTCAGGTCCTACAAAACTGGGAAAAGAGAAATGAGGTATTACACATTAATAAATAATACATAAAACCTTGTTTGCAAGGTAAATGGTCTGAAGAAAATATCCTTCTGGTCCACTGCTGACTGGTTCACGGTCCAAAGGTCTGCACAATTTGGTCTGCTAATAACTCAACCAAATCTTAATTGGACTTGCTTGTGTGCAGGACTTGCTTGTGTGATCAGGATCTGTGATGTTTGCCTTTGTGACAAGATAATCGTTTGCTTTTATCATAATGTCAGTATGTCACCTGTGGTTAGATTGTATTCAATATTTCATTGGTTGGTTCAGTAATTTGATAGCAAAGAGGCATGGTTTAGTTGCATTAAAGCTGCAACAGGTCACACGTTTGCTGCCAGGTACAAACACAGACCAGCTGTCACAGCTACTGATTGACAATAGGCAGCCCTGAGGAAAGGTGCATAAATAGGTAGTTTGTTAAACTAGAAAATGTGTTTGTAAAGCACTATGCCCAAACCATAAGCTTGCCTCTAAAGATGATATAACAAGAAAAACACCTAGCGGCATTATGGACCAGTTTCTCAAGGCAATGGCTTCAACTGTTTTGCGAGAAATCTTGCTTACAAGATTAAAATGCTAAAAGTTCAAAGGTATATGACTACAAAAAAAATGCAAAAGTTTCTCAAAAGTTAATAATCAGGTTATTTACTCATCATCCCCTGTCAGCATGTCAAGTTTCAAGGCAACAGCTTAAACAGTTTTAGAGAAATCTTGCTTACAAGGTTAAAATGCCAAAATTTTCAAAACCTTTAAGGGCTGTATAAACTTAAAAACAAAATCCAGAATTTCTTAAAAGTTGAACAGGTCATCTCTACCCATCAGTCCCTATCAACCTGTCAAGTTTCAAGACAATAGCTTAAACAGTTTTCAAGATATCTGGCTTACAAGGTTAAACTGCCCAAATTTTCAAATTAAGGGATTTTATTCAAAAGTTGGTTATAGACGCATCACTCCCTATCAACCATTTAAGTTTAGGACAATAGCTCAAATAGTTTTTGACATATCTTGCATTTTCCTAAATTTTCAAAGGGCCATAACTGAAGAAAACAATTTTTGGAATTTTTTCAAAAGTTCATCAGCTCATCTACTTTTCATTCCATGTCAGCCTCTTAAGTTTCAAGGCAATAGTTCAAACAGTTCTTGAATATCTTGCTTACAAGGTTTAAATGCCCAAAGTTTCAAAGGGTCATAACTCAAATAGAAATTTTCAGATGTCATCTACTCATCATCCCCTAACAGTATATTAAGTTTCAAAAAATAGCTCAAACAATTTTTGAGATATCTTGCTTAAAATATTTTATTGCATTTTTTTGCAAAGGGGCATACCTCAAGAAAGGGGCATAACCCAAAAAAGAAAAAAAATATGGGTCAATAATTTTTTCAAGAGGAATCCATATATGAAATTTCAAAAACCTAGCATGCACTGTTAAAAAGTTACGCTATGCACAATAAAGCATGACTAATGAATGGATGGACAAGCCCAAAGCAATACCGTATGCCTTCCAATTTCTTTGAAAATGGGGTCATAAAGACTGTACATGTCTGCTCTTAATTGTAAATATTTCGTAGGATTTTCTTTTTCACTTTGTTTTCCCAAATGCAGTTATTTTGTGCCAAACTTTATGTATTTTTGCATTTGGGGATAATGGCAACCACTAGCACAAATCCTGAATTAATATTTAAAATTCTTTGGGCCAATTTGATGATAAACTAACTGTAATCGTCTTGGCTTTTTTCCCAGAAAGTGGGTTTTGACTTTTCATGCAAATTTTCTCCATGCAAGATGAAATGTCAAACCTTTTTTTTCTGTGAAAACTTAGGAAAAATATTTCAAAATAGTGTCTGCTGAAATTTCTACTCAGCATGCCATTTTAAGTGACAAATTATGTTTTAAATAATGTTCCATTGCATTATACATCCAATCATTATTTCAGTATACCTATGTGAAATGTATACCAGTAAGCAAGTAGATATCAGATGCCTTTTCACTCAAACATATTAACATTTTCCTTATTTTTCCACAAAATACTCATCAGTAGTGCCTCAGTACCAAGAGCATATGTTTAACAAACAAACAAGAAACTTGTAAGATTGATGTTTCTTTTTTCATTAGTTCTGCAATCTCTGGTATTTTCACTGTAGAATACAGGGAAAATGACAATTCACTTATAAAGCCATAGCTCATTAAGACAGACACCCCGGAGTTGGGATTGTGCTGAGTAAAACTCTAAACCTATATCTACCATCATGGCAAATATACATGAAATTCATTAATGGTCTTGATAATATAGCCATATAAACTTAAGTGCAAAAATTTTGACTTTTTCTAAAAATTCTAAGAGTGATCTTGACCTCGTGGTCATGCCCCGGGGTGGGGATGGCACTGAGTAAAACTTTAGACCTATATCCACCATCATGCTAAAATTAAATGAAATCCAGAAATGGGTCTTTAAAATATAAGGTCTTATAAACTTTGATGCAAAAACTTTGACCTTAATTCCACAAACATCATGGAAAGATGATAGAACGTACAATCAAACATATGAAGTTTAAACTGAAAACTATATACCCCTCGACATACTTCATATGTCGGGAGATAATAAAAATCTAAACATTTGATTAAACTGGTTGGGATGAAGTTTAACAGCCTAAAAGTTGATTAGGCTGGCTGGGTTGGAGTTTAATGTCCCAGACAGCACTACTAAGGTTACGTTAAGCCCACCAGTTTACCTAATCAAACTTTTCATGGGCATGCTTTGTCCTCTAAGTGGTTAACCAGTACCTGTGCACACTCTTTCACAAGAAACTTATGACTGCCCCTCTTGAATCAGCAGAAGGGAGAGAATGACCCTAGAAAATTACTTGTTTGTAATTACATGATCAATCTTCATAAAAGAATGTTGCCAGACTCGGTAGAGATTGAACATGATTACCGCATACCTTGTAGAGTGGATCTACATCCATGACAAATCCATCAACACCATTCATTGTTGTTATCATGGCATAGTTGGAATTGTCATCTGCCAATTCAGCATTAAATGGAATGTTCTGGAATTGTTTGGTTGTTACATCTGGATTTCCTCTATCCTGAAATAGTTCCAACAAAATAAACAAGTTACATTTTTTTCTATATAACTGAACAAATTTAAACAACCCAAATGCATTAAATTTATAAGCTGGTTAGAATTATGACTGAAGTGTGGAAATGACATCCAGAACCAAAACTTGTTAGTCCATCATAAAGGTAGGCAAATTAGGCAAATTAACAAACAGAAAAAAGCTTCACTCATTTGCAATGTAAACAGCATATAACAAAGTACTAATTTCAAATTTTAACAAGAACATTGTTATTAGGGGAAAATGTATATTCCCCCTACCAGTCTGAAGTCCAAGGCAGCTAATCAGTTCTTGATTCTGTTATATTGGTATATGGGTAGAAATTTGGTTAATATCTTCTGAAATACTGTCTATAACTTTTTTATTGTGTGTGTGTTGGGGGGGGGGGGGGGGGGGTGGGGAGGGGGGTGGGGAGGGGGGGGGGGAAGAGGGGGGGTGGGAGGCGGTGCTGGGATGGAAGGCAAGGAGGCTCAAAAGTCGTGACATTTCTTTTGTGTATAGTCTTAAGGTCACTAATTCTAATCAGTTCTTTTCCATGTCCCAACCATATATCTGTGCAAGTTTGGTGGAAATCCTGACATCTCTTCAGAAATATAGTACAGACAAGCCATTTCTCAACATTCTAAGACCTCATGTTACCTTGAAAGTATGATCGAGGTTACCAAAATCTAATCACTTCTTGCCTATGTTCCAACATGGCAAGTAACATTTGTGCAAGTTTAGTAGAAATCCAGCCATCCCTTCAGGAAATATGGTGCAGACAAGACATTTAACAACATTCTAAGACCTTGTATGACCTTGAAAAAGGGATCAAGGTCACCAAAATCAAAACAGTTCTTGTCCAAATAATATATATGTGCAAGTTTGCTCAAAATCCATCCATTCCTTCCAGATACAAGGTACAGACAAGCCTTTTACCAACATTCTAAGACTTTGTGTGACCTTGAAATGGGGTCAAGGCCACCAAAATCCAATCAATTCTTGTTCATGTCCTAACAATATAGCTGTGCAAGTTTGGTCTAAATTCATGTATTCTTTCAGGAGATAGGGTGCAGACAAGCCATTTTCCAATAATCTAAGCCCTCTTTTGACCTTGAAAATGGAGTCACGGTCACCTAAATCTAATCAGTTTGTGTCCATGTCCAAACAATATATCTGTGCAAGTTTAGTCAAAATCCATTCATTCCTTCAGGAGATAGGGTTGCAGACAAGCCATTTCCCAATAATCTAAGTCCTTGTGTAACCTTGAAAATAAGGTCAAGGTCACCAAAATCTAATCAGTGCTTGTCTATGTCCCACAGCTGTGTAAGCTTGATCAAAATCCATGCATTCCTTGAGGAGAAGGATGCAGACAAGACTTTTTTCCAAAAATCTAAGCCCTGTGACCTTGAAAATGGGGTTAAAGGCACCAAAACTAATCAGCGCTTTCCCCCATGTAACTTTGGTCAAATTTCTTACAGACAAGTGCAGACAAGAGGCTATGCAGATGTAAAAAGAATTCTCCCCCCACCCCACCCACCCCAATGGTGGGGAGGACAAAACACTTGGGGCAAGTGTGTGTGTGTGTGTGTGTGTGTGTGTGTGTGTGTGTGTGTGTGTGTGTGTGGTGTGTGTGTGTGGAGAGAGGGTGTGAGGGAATGCTTCCTCTTTTAGGCTGTATGTACAGAACTAGAAATGTGTCAAGATGACACAGATGCCCCCGCCCAGGGCCATCTTCACCCACACCCAGGCATTTTGCAAAAAATGAAGTTGAAAAAAGACCCATAACTCTCATAATAATCAGCAGATTTTGCCCTTAATCGAACTTGACCTATATTTTATGATTATATACCTGTGTATAAAATATGAATCCAATACACCAATCTTTTTTAAAAAGATATTGAAAGAAAAACATCTTTTGAAGGTGAAAAAGGGCCATAAATCCCATAATAATGGGTGGATTTTACCCTAAATGGAACTTGACCTCTATTTAATGATTATATACCTGTGTATTAAATATGAATCCAGTACACTTATGTTTTCAAAAGCTATTAAACGGAAACTATTTTTCAAATTGAAAAAGGGCCGTAACTCCAAAAATAATTTGTGGATTTTACCCTAAATCGAACTTGACCTATATTTTATAATTATATGCTCATGTATGAAATATGAATCCAAATTCACTAATCTTTTCAATAGTTATGGAACGGAAACCTTTTTTCAAAGCTGAAAAAGGGCCGTAACTCCCAAAATAATTGGTGGATTTTACCCTAAATCGAACTTGACCTACATTTTATTATTATATACCTGTGTATAAAATTTGAATCCAATATACTAATCTTTTCAAAAGATATCAAACGGAAACCATTTTTCAACTATTTTTTAACGTTGAAAAAGGGCCCAACTCCAAAAATAATTGATGGATTTTACCCTAAATGGAACATGATCTATAGTTTATAATTATATGCTCGTTTATAAAATATGAATCCAATACACTAATCTTTTCAAAAGTTATGGAACGGAAACCATTTTTCAAAGTTGAAAAAGGACCATAACTCCTAAAATAATTGGTGGATTTTACCCTAAATCGAACTTGACCTACATTTTATGATTATATACCTGTGTATAAAATTTGAATCCAATACACTAATCTTTTCGAAAGATATCGAACGGAAACCATTTTTCAAAGTTGAAAATTTTTCAAAGTTGAAAATTTTTCAAAGCTGAAAATTTTTCAAAGTTGAAAATTTTTCAAAGTTGAAAAAGGGCCATAACTCCCAAAATAATTGGTGGATTTTACCCTAAATCGAACTTGACCTACAATTTATTATTATATACCTGTGTATAAAATTTCAATCCAATTCACCAATCTTTTCAAAAGATATCGCATGGAAACCATTTGTGTTATGTACAGGACGGACTGGACAGGACAACCGTACATACAGACAGTGGTGATACTATATGCACCCCCCATTGAAAATGGCGGGATCCGCCACCCCCTCACCACCCCACCCTCCCCTTGAAAATGACGGGGGCATAAAAACAGTTTCACCAGGGGTACCACACATTAACTTCATGTATTCAGACACCATTACTCCTTATCATACTTGTCCTGAAGTTCAAACAAGTCTATTTTATTATATGCTGCATTCAAGCAAGTCTATTTTATTACATGCTGCATGGATATGTGGCAAACAGTGTAGACCCTGGTCAAATGCTGCAGCTGCAGGGTCTGATCTGGGTCTACACTGTTTACACAGGCCTGTCTAGTCTGTCCAAATCTCTCGGGTAAATACAAAAATCACTTTTCACCAGCTTAGAATTACGTACAACATACCAGAATCATGAATCTGTATCTCAGTTTTGGTCCAGGCTGAATACAACCAAACTGTGGTCCATCATTGTACAGGTCACCTGTGGGATCATAAGTTGGAATGTAACCATCACGCCCTGCAAACCAATCAAGAGTCAAATTTAACCTGGTGACAACTGTGAAAAACTGACAAAACATTTTGATATATGTCATACATCTTCAGTCTTTGACAACAATCCAAATTGTCTAACAATTTTCTAACCTAGTTGATGACAAATGAATATCTTTTCATTTTTTTTTTTGTTTCTAGAAAAAAAGAATTGAGTGACATTGTATATAAACTACCTCCAAAGGGATTAATGATAATTCGAGTAATTTTTCTCTAAAAAATAAGGAAAATGGGTCATGATAATGGTGATGATTTAGTGTTTTATGTCCCTTTCAATATATTATAAGTCATACTGAGATGATGGATGGGTGATAATGAAAGGCTCTGTACAATAAAGTGCTGTACTGTCATGAGATGAAGTCCACCTCCAGCAGGATTCAAATCCCGGACCTCATGATCTAATCAGGATTGATAACCACTCGGCCATCTGGAATTTTTGACAAATAAGCCAATACCACTGCACAGAATAATATAACTTATTTCCTGATAAATATATAGCACTTGTACAAAAAAAAATCTAGAAATGTGTCCAAAGGACACCCCCGTCTGAAAAACTTAAACAAAAATTTTTAACACCATTTCGGACGTAGACATAGACATACAGATGGACAGGGGTTCCACCATTCTTCAAATGGCGGGGCATAAAAATTCTAGCCCCACTGGGGTGTTTCTCCAATTTCAAATTTTTCTGCTCATACAATTGGAAAACACATTTTCATATGTATGCAGACAAACTATGAGCTGTCTGCTTACCCATGCAGCCTAGTCTAGGCATGTATTCCCATACAACACCGATAGCTTTAAATAAGGTGTTTCTTTTCCAGCAAAGAAGTGTAGATATTTGTCTCATTTCTCCACAGACACATATGCTTATGGGCCTGGGAGAGACACTTCAAATATGTACTCTCAACATGTTTCTAGCTATGTCTTTGTGGAGAAATAAGAAATAATATTTATCTGGGCCCAGTTGTTCAAAGCGTTGTTAGCGTAAGGAGCTCGTTAAGGGTCATTTCGTTAACTATTTTAGCGGATTCAATATACAATATTCTGATATTTTTTGCATATCACTCGATGTAAATTTTAACGAATTGTTAACTAACTTAACTAACGACATCGTTAGTTTTGAACAACAGGGCCCTGGATAACACTCAATTGTAGATCTATGCATTATAATATCTGCACAACATACAGTAAATCTACACTGATTTTGTTTTGTTTGTGTTGAGGTTTTACGGCCCAGTCAACCCAATGGGGTCATGTTGAGCGCGGTCAGTTTACCTAGCCACATGTTTACTGGGCAGGCTCAGTCCTCTAAGCGGTTAACCAGTATTGTGCACATTTTGAGTCCTTAGGAAATTCTTCCAATACAACGTAGATCAAGAAAATAAATATATTGGGATATATAGGGATATTCTATAGAAATTTTCTTAATATTTTATCACGAAAATGTATGTTGTGTGTACTCATTAGAATTGCCTTGATAAGGCAATTCTAATGAGTACACACAACATACCGTTATTTTATAGAAGATCAAAAAGACACTCCTAAACTATCCCCATTTTGCCCCAGACCAGGTACTATGTTTAACACTCCTTGGCTTGAACTACCCATGTGTAGAACAAATTTCCATGGTCCCAAAGATGTATGAGCATTGAAGTTTGATTTTAATATGTATACAGAAAATGCAGATGATACAAACCAACTGGATTATTCAAGTACCTTTTTAACTGTATATTTTTCACTGAAATTAACCGGCATTACTGTCACATACATTTAATGTTTTTTAACTGCAAAAGTACTCTGGTCTTTGGATACATCACTTCTGCTTCACAACAGTAAATTTTGGCTTATAACAGCGTAAATTATCAAGCTACTTTTCTTTTTTTGTTCTGAGTCTGAAATGGTGTGACCTGTAATCATCCTTAAATACTGACCATTTTTTCTGGCACAATAGCATAAGCAAACTGTGCAGATCTACAAGTAGATCAGATTGTTATAGGAGGAGCAGTCTGATCAAGGTCTACACTGTTTGCCATTTCACCAAGTATTTTATAAAAGAACAAGAGCTCTGCTGAGCAGAGCAGAGCAGAGTGGATATAGTAGTATATGATACAATACACTAAAGAGGGGTTTGTCAGTTATGGTACTGTTGCTCTGCATATTGTCAGATGATGCTTTTTATTTTATTGTTAGCTGTGAAATCAGTGTACGGTATATCTGGTGTTACCCTTACTTCAGATTTTTGAATGCCTCTAACTTCTTTGTTTCTGAACTAAACTATCAAGTGTTGGTATGCATTTTCTTAGTTAGAGTGTAAGGAACATTTTGGTATCAAGATTATTTTGATTCGCTGAAACTTTTTGTTTTTGTCTCTCCAGCATTTCACATGTTAAGCATTGAACATTGACGCCATGACGTTCATGTTTTGTTTGGTGACGTTAGTTTTGACGTCAGAAATGTGCATTGGCATCTAAAAAATAAAATAAAAAGAAAATTTACTCTTTTTCTGTGAATACCATAAAAATTTTCATCTTGTGTAAAGAAAACATTCAAATTTTCACTTGTGCTTCGCACTCATGAAAATACTGTTTTCATTACACTCGATGACAATATTTATGGTATTCACAGCAAAAGAGTAAATATCCTCTATATATTTGAACAGTTTCATGATAAAACCTTAAACAATTTTAAAGTTGTAGAGCAGATAGGAAATATTATCATTTGAACTTTGACCTTAAAGTATGACCTTGACCTTCATTCAAGATGGCTCAATTATGAGCTCTGCAAATTACATTAGAGCATTAGACCAAAGTCTGAAAAAAAAAAGTTCAGTCAGTGAAGGAGACATGGAGCAAAAAAGAAATCACTATATGAAATATACAGATATACAGTATAATTACATCAAAATTGGAAGAAAGATTACTGTTCCTTTTCTCTACACATCGTCTAATGATGCTTTATATTTGTACAAAGCTTCATGAAGAAATATTTAAAGGTTTTAAAGTTACAGAGCGGACACCAAACATTACCATTTGAACTTTGACCTTGAATTCGGATATTGACCTTCATTGTACAGGGTTCAGTTATAAGTTATGCACATTGCTTTGGTATGGTGATTTTGTTTGTGTTGAGGTTTTACGGCCCAGTCAACCTAATGGGGTCATGTCTAGCGCGGTCAGTTTACCTAACCACACGTTTACTGGGCAGGCTTAGTCCTCTAAGCGGTTAACTAGTATTGTGCACATTCTTTTGCCAGAAACTGACAACTGCCCTTCTTGAATCAGCGGAAGGGAGAGAATGACCGTAGAAAATATTTCATGATCAATCTCCATGAAAGAATGTTGCCGACTTCGGCGGGGGTTGAACCCGCGACCTCCTGGTCTCCAGTCGGACGGCGCAGCCAACTGAGCCACCGAGGCCGGCTTGGTATGGTGAACATTTGATCAAAGTTAACAAAAATCTTTCAATCTGTTAAGAAGATATGGAGTGAACATGAAAAGTTAATGGACAGACAGACAGATCAGCAGACAGACAGATGGATGGACTACATCAGGGCATAATATGACCCCTTTTTTCAACAGGCATATAAAAAGTCCTTCCATCGGTGAAAGAGATCTGGAGTGGACACAATCTCACTATATGAAATAAACAAAGGGGCATAATTACATGAGAACTGAAAGTAGGATTAGTTTACGGTACTTTTTTTCTTCCTGCACACTGTCTGACCATACCTTATATTTGTAAAAAAGCTTCATGAAGAAATCTTGAACAGTTTTAAAATTATAGAGTGGACACAAAATATTGCCATCTAACCTTTGACCTTGAAATGTGACCTTGACCTTCATTGGACAGGATTGATTTATAATATAAGTTCTACACATTATCTTGGTATGGTAAATGTTTGAGCAAAATTTCAAAAAAATCCTTCAATCGATGAAGGAGATATGAAGGGATCACGAAAAGTTAACAGATAGATGGAGGGATGGACAATGTGACAACATAGTATGACCCATCTTTCAATGGGCATGTAAAAATAATTTATAAAAAAAAGGGAAAAAGTATGGAATAAAAGTTTAAAATTTCATGAAGTTCACTGTACCTGCACAAATGAAGACTTTCTCTATGGTGAGTTTATAGGCCGATTTCAGGTCTTGTTCTGGACTCCACAATACCCTGCCATACAATTTCTGACCTGAAAATACAGAATGTGTCAGAAACTTACATTTTGTCAAGTTACCACAACAACCCTACATATTGGGACAAACAGACCTCAGCAAACAGTGCAGACTCAGATCAGATGCTGCAGAATGTGGCATCTGATCAGGGTCTACACTGATCTGGCATTTTGTTGACACATCAACAGGTAACAAACTGGACTATTCTTGTTCAACTATTAGAAAAAGTATGTTGAGGGGATAGGGTGTCCCAATATTTAGGCTAAATACTGTGATGCCAGTTTAGTGTAAACTTGCTATGTAAATAAAGACTCTTTATGGATATTTGTGAAGTTTAATGAAAATATGTCAAGGACTGAGAGAACCTGTTATGGAGTCGTAGCAGATGCTAATTTTGTGATACTTTTTTTCCAGTTCTGGAGCAGTAAGAAAACATCCTTAAACTATCACTAGAAACTCCCCCACAACAAATCCTCTGGCTAAAGGGGATGTAGCTGGAACAAAAAATCTGTCCAAAATAAATACCATATTAGATCTAATTACCACACATACCCCTATATGTGCACAATCAAGCAATTTCATAGGTTTCAGAATGCAGTCCATGTAATATCTTCTTCCTTATGCCCCTTCAGAAGTCCTCTGCTCATATCCCTTTGTGTGTCCTTATTAGGAAGATCTTCTACTACATTTTTTGTCCAGTAATTTTGTAAAACGTAAGTGCACAGTGTGGTAAAAAAAAATAATGTTGTTATCATATACCCTTACCATGTGGGGAAGTCATGTGGCAAGTTTGATTAAATTCCGCCTAGTAGTTTAGGAGGTAGACAGATGGATGAACGGAAAAATAATGTTGCTCTTGCACACCATTACCACTCGGGAAAGTCATGTAGTAAGTTTGGTTAAATTCTGCCAAGTGATGTAAAAGGAGATAGTATAAAAGACAGACAGATGGAGGTGTTCACAATATCTCCATCTCTAAAGCATGGGAATAATGGTGATGATGAGTTCTGGTTCAATAATGTGTCAACCCATTAATGTTATTTGCATAAATCAGGTAAATTAATTTCCTTTACTAGTGAAAAGAGAATAATGGTTAAATCTGAAAAAGTGATGATAATATGAAGAAAGAAGTGTCTAAAATTAAAATAGTTTATGTTTTGTTTAAAAGATTAATGTTTTTTTTTAAAAGAAAAAAGAGAGAATATTGTCAGTAGGTACATTCTGAAACAAGTGAAATAAGTGGAATTAATAAGCAAACAGTGCAGACCCTGATCAAACTGCTCCCTAAGAACAATTTGATCTGGGTCTACAATGTTTGCTCATGCCTCTATGTCCGCACATTTAGTGTAAATACACAGCTACAGATAAAGTGTGTTTTTCAACAAAAAAAAGTGCTGACATTTTTCTTATTTCTCCACAAAATAATCTATTATGGTACTCATTAGAAATGCCTCAAGGAGGCACTTCTAATGAGTACCAACAACAACTAGACAAAGTGCCCACTGGGGCACGTATACCCCCGACCAGCGCTACCGACAGTTTTTAAAGAGCACAAAGTATGTAGCTTTGATTCTGGAGATGGCAGTTATATGCTTTATGTTATAACATTGAAAAACTTCAATCACACATAATATGAAGCCCTTGACCTCAAAGATCAGGCACAGGTGCAGGGATTGAGCTTAATAAAACTTTAGCCCTATAACTTCACCATATACTAGGAAAACAATCAGTCTTTATAATATAAGCAAAAATGCCATTTGTATGAAAAGTCTGTGACCTTGACTTAAAAGCCATGCCCCAGCTTGGGGATGGTGCCGAGAAAAACTTTAGACCTATATATACCATCATGCTTAATATTAATGAAACCAACAAAAGCGTCTTCATAATATAGCTATATAAATTTTAATGAAAATTTTAAGGTCACCTGCCTACTCAATGCCCTCTACATATCTGTAAAGTATCACAAAAATATCTTAAAGAAGTTTTAGAGTTATTGCCCGCACAAGATTTAAATAACCAAGGGAGAAAACTGCAGAATGGAGTCAGAAAGTCATTCTTGAATGTGATATGCCTACTCAATGTCCTATACATACTGGTGAAGAATCATGAAAATATCTTAACATGTTTTAAAGTTATGGTTTGCACAAATTTTTTACAATTCTGGAGACAAGGGGAGATAACTCATGGATCAAGTCAGTTAGAGTTGTCTTTCTTGTACCTGACACCCTACCAAATGCCCTCTACAACCTGACAGTTTCCTGAAAATAGCTCAAAGGGTAGTTAGGAGTTATGGGGTGCACAATAATGCATTTATGGACAGACAGACGGATGGATGGATGAATGGATGAATTCCATGCTGATAGCTATATCCCCTAAACCTCTCAGTAGGAGGATAACGAAATTAAACAAAAGGTCTTGAAGGTATAGCTATATAAACTTAGATGCAAATTTTTTTACTTTTATATGAAATTTCTAAGTCTGTGACCTTGACCTCAAGGTCATACCCCGGGATGGGGATGATGCTGAGTAAAACTCTAGACCTATATCTACCAACATGTCAAATATAGATGAAATTCCTCAAAGGGTCTTGATGGTATAGCTATATAAACTTAAACACAAAAAAACTTTGACTTTTTTATAAAAATTCTAAGTCTGTGACCTTGACCCCAAGGTTACCCCCGGGGTGGGGATGGTGCTGATAAAAACTTTAGACCTATATCTACCATCATGCCAAATATGAATGAAATCCATCAAAGGGTCTTCAAAATATGAGGTCTTATAAACTTTAACGCAAAAACTTTGACCCAAAGACAAAAATAAAGTATGAACAAATAATGCTTCAAAGGACGGACGGACAGACAAACAGATTTCTTGCTGATAGCTATATCTGCTCAACCCTTCAGTTAGGGGATAATGAAATTTAATAAAAGGTCTTGATGATGTGGTTATCTAAACTTAAACGCAAAATGTTTACTTCTATATGAAAATTCTAAGTTCTTAACCTTGACTTCGGTCACACCCATGTGGGGATCATGCGGAGTAAGACACTAGGCTGATATCTACCAACATGTCAAATATAAATGAAATTCCTCAAGGGTCTTGATGATATGGCTATATAAACTTAAACACAAAAAACTTCGACTTTTTTATGAAAATTCTAAGACCGTGACCTTGACCCCAAGGTCACCCCCGGGATGGGGATGGTGCTGATAAAAACTTAAGACCTATATCTACCATCATGACAAACATGAATGAAATCCATCAAAGGGTCTTCAAAATATGAGGTCTTATAAACTTTAACGCAAAAACTTTGACCCTAAGACAAAAATAAAGTATAAATGAATAATACTTCAACGGACTGACGGACAGACAAACAGATTCCTTGCTGATAGCTATATCAGCTCAACCTTTCAGTTAGGGGATAATGAAATTTAATAAAAGGTCTTGATGATATAGCTATATTAACTTAAACACAAAAAACTTTGACTTTTTATAAAAATTCTAAGTCCATGACCTTGACCCCAAGGTCACCCCCGGGTGGGGATGGTGCCGATAAAAACTTTAGACCTATATCTACCATCATGCTATATATAAATGAAATCCATCAAAGGGTCTTCAAAATATGAGGTCTTATAAACTTTAACACAAAAACTTTGACCCTGTGACTTTTTTATGAAAATTCTGTCCGTGACCTTGACCCCAAGTCACCCCCGGTGTGAGGATGGTGCCGATAAAAACTTTAGACCTATATCTACCATCATGCCATATATAAATGAAATCCATCAAAGGGTCTTCAAAATATGAGGTCTTATAAACTTTAACACAAAAACTTTGACCCTGTGACTTTTTTATGAAAATTCTGTCCGTGACCTTGACCCCAAGTCACCCCCGGTGTGAGGATGGTGCCGATAAAAACTTTAGACCTATATCTACCATCATGCCATATATAAATGAAATCCATCAAAGGGTCTTCAAAATATGAGGTCTTATAAACTTTAACACAAAAACTTTGACCCTGTGACTTTTTTATGAAAATTCTAAGTCCGTGACCTTGACCCCAAGGTCACCCCCGGGGTGGGGATGGTGCTGATAAAAACTTTAGACCTATATCTACCATCATGCCAAATATGAACGAAATCCATCAAATGGTCTTTAAAATATGAGGTCTTATAAACTTTAACGCAAAAACTTTGACCCTGTGACGGAAAGACGAACGAACGAACGAACGAACGTACGTACGTACAAACGAACGGACGGACGAACGGACGAAAGGAAAAGCGAAAACTATACACCCCCACATACTTCGTATGTCAGGGGTATAATCACTTTAATGGAAGATATAAGAATCTGGTGCTATGTAAATATGGTATTTATCCAAACAATCACCTTCTGAGAAAGCTCCATTGAAGTCCATGTCCTCAAAGTCATAAACAGAGGTGAATGGGTTCTGTAGAAACATCATCTCATTATTGTGTAACTGGAAGTGAGTGTTCAGGGTGTACTCTAGAGGAACAGGACGGTTTGTCTGCTGGAAGGCTATGGGAATAGTAAACCTGAAACAAAATTGTCTTGAAAAGTGAGAAAGAATTCAGATTATTTTATTTATTTATTTACTTATATATTTATTTAAAGTTTATTTGTATTTATTCATTTACAGTCAACTCTCCTTATCTCGAATTCCAAGGGACTCTCTGAAATACTTCCAAATATCCATACCTCGACATATCAGATTTGTAGAATTGAGGAAAATATGATTCAATTAACCACATTTAACAAATATATATATAATTAGTCTTGAAGTTACAGATATATTAAAAATATTGTGGAAAAGGAGAAATTGCTCCTTAGAAGCAACTTCTCCTCTTTTCCACAATATTTTTTACCTGTTGTTAGATTTTCATGTTTAGGCAGGGACCAGATTTTCACTTCGAGATAAGCGCTTATTCGAGATAAGCGAGGTCGAGATAACGAGAGTCAAGTGTATATTCCATATGTGACATTTTATTACTTTTATTTGGAATTTCATCTCTGGTAGTTTGATATTTTATTTTTATTTGGAATTTTACCACTTTTAACTGGAATTTTATCAAAAACAACTATTTTTGACAAAATGGTTTTTGGTGTCATTTTAGGGTTTTATTTATCACAGGGCCACAGATTTTATTACAAATTATTTTAATCATTTCCTGTGCTGTCAATCAAGGCCACTGATTAATAACCCATTTATATTATACTAGAATAAGACCAGTTTCCAGACAGGACAGCTTGTCTGAGGTTGGGCATTTTCTTTCTGAAGCACTTTAATATGCATTTTTTATTTCACTGAAGTCATGGATGACAAACTTTTGGCTATCATGTGTTTTGGGAGACAGATATGAACACCAAAAGTCTGGAGTCTTATCAATATCAATCCTCCTCATTTATTATTGTCAGCTAAAATATTTACTTCAACACATTGAGAACAGCAATTAAAATCCCTCATGATGTTTAGTATGACCTGCTAATGCTTATGATAATACTGACATTTGGAAATTCTAAGTCCTTGACCTTTAGGTCAGGTAAGGGGAGGGGATGGCATTGCATAAAATGTTTTGACCAATAAATGTCATCATACCAAAACATAGATAAATCCATAAAAGGGCTTTGACAAAATGAGATCCTAAAAACAAAGTAAGTAATCAGCCTAACTTTTTTTTTTTTTTTTTTTTTTTTTTTTGTTTTTTTTGTTGAGGTTTTACGGCCCAGTCAACCCAATGGGGTCATGTCGAGCGTGGTCAGTTTACCTAACCACACGTTTACTGGGCAGGTTTAGTCCTCTAAGCGGTTAACCAGTATTGTGCACATTCTTTCGCCAGAAAATGACAAGTGCCCTTCTTGAATCAGCCGAAGGGAGAGAATGACCGTAGAAAATATTTCATGATCAATCTCCACGAAAGAATGTTGCCGACCTCGGCGGGGGTTGAACCCGCGACCTCCTGGTCTCCAGTCGGACGGCGCATCCAACTGAGCCACTAAGGCCGGAGGTGGTAGCTTCCTTTTGCTACCTAGGAGACATGCTCTCAGCAGCAGGTGGCTGTGAACTTTCAAGCACAACATGTGTGAAAACCCCCTGGAAGAAGTTCAAGGAGCTTCTACCAGTTCTCTCTTCACGCCACCTCTCTTTCAAGACACGTGGCCGTGCGTACAGCTCTTGTGTGTGGAGCCCAATGCTCAATGCCAGTGAGACTTGGCCATTGACAAAACCAAATCTCCAATGTCTGCAGCGGAATGACAGGGCAATGATCAGACAGATCTGCAATATCAGGCTGCAAGACGTTGTCACAACCAGGTCCAATGAGCTACTTGCGCAGCTTGGCATTGAGGATCTGGACCTCATTCTGAAGGAAAGAAGGCTCTGCTGGTACGGACATGTGGAATACTCTAATGGTGCAGTCAAGGGAGCCTTTCACATACAGGTTGAGGGAAAGCATGGGCCTGGGAGGCCCAAGATGACAAGGAAGCAGCTGACAGAGAGGGATTCCAGAAAGTGGAAGCTCTCGGCTATCAACCCTCATGATAGAAATATGTCGAGATCTGGTGTGAGATCTGCCATGCATGCAGCAAGCCAGCTATCTGGAAGGGGGCTCACTGATGTGGATGTTGGCCCTTTATCTGCATGTTAATCAAAAATCCAATTATGATACGATATGATTAATAAAAGTTTAGACCGAATGCTTATTTCAGGGTGGCAACATCATGTAAGGGAATATCATGTAAACAAGCTATGCCCCATTTTGAGGATTTTTAACCATATTCAAACAGCATGTGAATCTGTTCATTCAACCATGTTTTCAACTGATTATATTCTATCTATGCGAGTTAGTAAATGTATAGTCTACCTCTGTGGTTGGTGAGCTGTACAAGGTACAGGAGACTGTATGGTGTATCCTTGTGTGGGCTGAACTGTACATGGTATCAACTCTACTGTGTACTCCCCAGTATAATCCTGGAATCATACATACAAACAGTTAAAAGTTTACACAGATTTAAAGTTTACATGACCAAAAGAGAACATGTTTAGGAGGAATATTTGGGGATAATTCTGGGATAAATTTTCTTATTTCTCCATAAAACCCACATGTTGTGGGCACTCATTAGAAGTGCTTCTGCAAGACACTTCTAACATATTTTTTGTAGAGAATAATAAGTCTTTTTCTTATCATTCTTGGTAACCCTCTTATCTAGAGTTAAGTAAGACCATGGCATTTAACCAGATAATATGGGTTTGGAAAGATGATTTTACTTATTAAGCACATTTAGACAAATTTATGGAGTAAAAGTGATTAAAAAAAAAAGTACCATAATTACAGTATGTATTCTGACAGACAAGCCTGAGCAAACAGTGTAGATAAATCCATAAAAGGGCTTTGACAAAATGAGACCCTAAAAACAGTGTAGCAGAATGCGGCATCTGATCAGGGTCTACACTGTTTGCCACTTATCCAGCAAATTTTAGACACAACATCGGGTGTACTTGTTCAAATTTTAGAATAAGTATGGTAAGGAGTTGAGGTGTCCGAATACTTAAGGTAAATACTGTAACCACTGAAAAAATACTGGTTTCAACAGCAAAATCAATCAAGTCTGCCTCATAATGTAGACGCCTACATACCCCTGTTTTTACTATGTATTATAGGGGGAACAAGGGGGAACACATTAACCCATTTTTGCCGAGTAGACTCTCCTACCTCAACTTTTCGGACAAGTCCATTTGCAGTAAAAGGGGCATCTGGGTAGTTTTATTATTGCCATGTTTTATAGAAATTCCTGTACTTAATGCAAACAGGGTAGATCCTGATCAGACGCCACATTCTGCCGCATTGGATCTGGGTTTACGCTATTTGCAAATGTCCCTTTTATGGGAAGCCAGGCATAAATGGGTTAAGACTTGTTAACATAGTGCTTAGAACCATACATACAGAAGTGGATGCTGCAGAATACAGACTCAGAAGCCCTGATTAGACTGCAAATGTTGGCCTTCAATAGCTCCAGCCCTCAACAGCTTTAAGGGTGATATGCAGGCCATCAGACTCCACTACACTGGTAGTGGATGATTTTATCAGCAGTTTATGCAGTTAAGATAACAATTACTTGTTTAATGTTCCTTTACTACCTAAGTGCCAGTACGACAATACCCCTTTTGATGGTGTCAGCATTTTATTTGGATGGTTTGGAGTTTAATGGCCCAGTCAACATTGATAAGAACATGTTGAGCTTGTCAGCTTGCCTAACCACACTTTTCCTTAGCAGGCTAAGTCCTCTTGGTGGTTAACCAAAATGTGCATATTCTTATGTCAGAAACTGATAACTGCCATTTTGGAATCAGTGGAAGGAAGAGAACGGCTGTAGAAAATATTTCATAATCATCCTCTATGAAAGAACATTGCTGGACCTGGCAGGGGTTGAACCTGCATTCTCCTGATCACCAGTCAGACAGGCATCTGACTAAGTGACCGAGGCTGGCCATCAGTACTTTATTGGAAGAAGAATTGTGCAGCCTGATATAGGTCTTCGTTTTTCTCATGTAATAATGGCTAACATTATTTACCTTTAAACTATAATCACTACTGGCTCTCCAGAGCTGATGTGGGCCATCAAATGTGTTCTGTCCCCACACAAGGTCAAGGTGAAAGGAAATAACACTGCTGTCTACCACCACTCTACTTCTGTAGCCGGGCAATGTGTGGTGCTCCAGAACAAATAAACCTGGAGGGATAAAAGCTGACATCATATTTCAAATTTATATAAATATATTTAAGTAACTAAGGATAAAATTTGACAGCATATTTCTACATTACATATTTATAAAGCTAGGTATAAATCTGATCATCATATATCCATCTTACATAATATTATATTTAGAGAACTTCTGGTAAAATCTGGGATCTGTATCACATTACCTAAAAATACTTTCAGAGCTCTGGATAAAAAATTACTGCATTTCTTCATCACATACATATATTTAAAGAACAACATCTTGTTATTTTACTTTGACTACACAGAAAGTTCTGCTGCTCCTATAGATGCATTCTCAAAGGCAAGGCTGCTGGTGTTTACTGGTCAGCCTCCAGATAAAGTGACAAGGCATTTTTCAACCAAAAAGTACTGATATTTTTTCTTATTTCTCCACAAAAATGTTGTGTGGGTACTCATTAGAGGTACGTGCCTCACTAAGGTGCTTCTAATTTATACCCATAACATATGTTTTCTTGGAGAAATAAGAAAAATATTTTGTGGATACCCCTTCTCATCTGGAGCTATGCATGGTCCAGTTTTCCAATTATGTATTTACTTTTGTCAATTTTGCTTTACCCTAGACTGTTCAATTTTCCATTACAGACATCAGTAGTTCTATTTTATGATCATACCTCCAAGTAAAGCACATTTTTTTCAACCAAAATGTACCGATATTTTTTATCTCTCCACGACACTAGAAATGTGTCCAAAGGACATGGATGCCCCCGCCTGAAAAACTTAAATGCAAATTGCTAACGCCAGACGCAGAGGGAATGGCAGATGGAGGGACAGGGGTAACATTATTTGGGTATTCATTAAAAGTGTCTCATCGAGGCACTTCTAATAAGTACCCTCAACAAATGTTTTCATGTAGAAATAAGAAAATTATGTGGATACCCCTTTCATCTGGAGTTATGGTGATTATTAAAATGGAACAAATTGGAGTGATCAAATTTGCTATTAGTAGTTTCCCTTGTGAATTTTGTAATGTGGCAAAGGATAAAGGGATAGTTGCCTGACAAAAATCTAGTAAAAGGGGAACCTATGGCATAAGCAAATATTTAGGATAAATATTGTAGCTGACTTACCTCTAAATTTGGCATATGTCTTGAAGTCAATGACTAACTTCCCATTGTCTCCTATCAGGATCCTCATTACTTGTAATTTACCCCCAAGTTGGCCCCCGGTTTCTAATCCAGTTTTCCACAACACTGTATCATAATAGAATGAAAATTCCATCTCAGTTCTATGTTCCAGGGATCCCCAGCCAATAGGAGCTGTGGCGTAGAGATATGACACATGTAGAGGCACTCGAACTGTGAGATAAGTTTGTCCTCCATTTGTCACTTGGAAATCTGAAACTGCATGACCGCCACAGAGGTCAACCAGTTCTGTCATGTGAAACCAGGCATCAAATTTCCAAACACAGGTCTTCAGATTTAGATGCTTGTACAGCATCAAAGTTTTATTTTCTCTAAGTGATGTATCAAACTGGTATGGAAAATCAAAACCAGTTTGGGAATGTTCTGGGAATGTAAATCCACTTTCTAAGAATCCTGATTTCAACAGTTTTGATCTTTCTTTAGGTGTTATGATATTGGAGCAGACATGTTGTTGACGGTAGACTGGTTCAGCTAAAAGAAACCTTAAGTTGTGTAGTGGGAAGGTAGAAATTAGTGGAAGCATTCCATCCTGATGTGGTACTTGAATTGAGACATGGATTGTGTTTGGATGAACTGGGTCATCTGTTCCGATGTAGTCCAAACTGGCAAGGAATGATTGTGCCTGGTAACTGAATGGTAATCCAGCAAATACTGGGGTCTTGCAGATACCATTGTCCCTTCCTACTGTCACAGGCTTGCTCTTGAGTGGGATCCCTGGGTTCCCCTTGTCATCAAGGGGCTGTGCTACACATCGGATCTTAAAACTAGGTCGAAAATACACACTATCTAGCATCATCTTGTTGACACTTGTAAAGAGAGTGTTGTCAGATATTTCCACAAATGGTGGGCGTGACCTTCCAGATTCAGGCATGGCAACTTCCCAGCGATAGAACATCGCAGATTGGTTAATACTGCTTTCTTTACATAAAGAATGAGTCAAGCTGTAGGTGGGGTAGTGAACGTCACATGGCTGAAAAAGACAGGATTTTTTGCATTATAGTAACAGTACAGTAACCAGTAGTCAGATACTGTGCATGTATTCTGAAGTTTTGCTAATCCCGGATTCACCATTTTTTTCTAGTGTAAAGGGACAAACAGGGGACTAAGGAGTTATGAGAAGATCAACGTAATGTTTTTTTACCAGGTAATCTGCACTAAGCATACAGAGGGTATTCTGCACTAGGCACATAAATCATTACGAAAACACGTCTATTCAAATATATTGGGAATTTTACCACCAGAATTTGAAAACTTTCAGATGAAAAATTCTGGTAGTTTTCATATTTCTGCTCGAAACATAGATTGTGGGTACTTGTTAGAACCGCCTCGGTGAGTGGTTCTAACAAGTACCCAGAATCTATATTTTAGAGCAGAAATAAGAAAATTAATGTATACCCCTGTAAACCCCAGTTTTACTGTATAAAAGTGGGGTTTAAGGGGGTCAAAACTATATAGGCGTGTTTTCGTGATGTAACTTTTTAGAAACCTTGCTGCTCACTTAGACATAATCAACTGTAGGTAAAATTGCAATAAGTGCAGCCTTTAGATAGCACAGTTTTAGGCATTTTTCATCTACAGTTTAAAATTTTTTTTATTTTTATTTTTTATCCAATTTCAATAACAAATAAATAACTTTTTTACTTATTTCTTATTTGTAATATTTGACAACATTTGTAGCAGCAAGTTTATAGCATAATCATAGGCATTTTTCACTTTTGATTTAGTTTTTTATGCCACTGGAGTAAGGAATAAGTATATAAATCGTTTATTTATTTATTCATTTAAATATTAGTTTTAGCCGCCTCCTATACCCTAGCACATTCTACAGACTGCTAGGAATCAGAATTCCATAATTGAACAGTGAAGTCCCTGATCAGCGCACACAGACAGGAACTCAGTCTTCATTGTTTGCATATTCATCAAAGGGAGTGGATAAACCTTCAAGTGAAATAAACCTGATAGGGAAAAAATTACTATCTCCCTTCTGCTGGAGGCTACTGTTAAAGAAAAGAATTTGGTCTCTACAGGCAAATACCAGCATACATACTCTGAGAGCAAATTATTTCATTTAAAAGTCCCTATTTTTTAAATAATTTAACATTTACCACTCTATGGGTAAAATTCAGCAGATGACAAACTGATGATATTTTTCTTTTTTTTTCCAGGAAACAGGACTGACATTTCATGCAAATTGTCATATCCCATTTTCTGGGGAAAATATTGCAAAATGTTTTCTATTGAAAATTTTATCCAGAATGCTATGAGTTAAATACTGGGGAGACAACATCCTGTCTGCAATTTTGTTTCAAATAATGTCCCCATCTCTCCTTTAGGCCTAGCCATCTAATGAGAAAGGATGCAGATCAAATGCTTTTTGCATCAGTTATTTCCCCTAGAGGTATATCTATTCTCCTTGCAGTCTTCCTGAAAAATATTTTTTATCAATCAACATTTCTTTATAACTAGAAATCCTTATACATAGCTTTTCAATGTTCAAAATTTCAAGAGGATTGGATCTTCAATAGGTTAAAGCAGGGCTGTGGAAATACCATGCCCGACTTGTCCCTTAGGACGAGTAAGAAATATCAAGTGACTTACTCTGGCTCAAAGACTTCACAGCTCTAGCCAATAAGAGTATCCAGATTATGAGACATATATTTTTCTTATATCTCAAAGATAACAATGAGGCGCTTCTAATGAGTACCCACAATATGTGTTTTCTTCGAGAAATAAGAAAAATGTCTATTTTCGGGCAAGTGAATCTTGGTTGTACAGGTGGATTTTTACCATGTACTTGTCTGTGGACAAGTCATAAAATTTGACATTCCACAACCCTGGTTAAAGAATATTTTTTTGCCCACTACATTTACTGTATTTTCTCTACTAACTGGGACACCCTAGCTCTTTACCAAACCATACAAATGTGTCCTAAAATTTCAACAAGTCTGGTTTTATTACTTGTTGATAAAGACTGCTGGATGAGTGGCTGACAGTGTAGACCCAGATCAGATGCCACTTCTGTGGCATCTGATCTGGGTCTACACTGTTTCCTCAGGCCTGTCTATCCCAATACTTATTATTATGTCTGTCCCAATATTTTAATATGTCTACCAAACACTTATGATTATTATATCTATCACAATACTTATGATTATTATGTCTATCCGAATATTTATGATTATTATGTCTGTCCCAATACTTGTGATTATTATGTCTATCCCAATACTTATGATTATTATGTCTGTCCCAATACTTGTGATTATTATGTCTATTCAAATACTTATGATTATTATGTGTGTCCCAATCTATACTTATGATTATTATGTCTGTTCCAATACTTATGATTATTACATCTATCCCAATACTAATTATTATTATGTCTGTCCCAATACTTATGATTATTATCTCTATCCAGTACTTATGATTATTATGTCTATTCAATACTTATGATTATTATGGTACTTCAAGTTAAATGAAAATGACTTTTATACCTGCAACCAAGTGTTTGTGTAAGTTTTCCTACCTCCTCAGTAAAGAACTCTGATAGGCAAGAAAGAATTTCCTAATGCTGTAACTACATGTTTGTTTGTTTGTGTTGAGGTTTTACGGCCCAGTCAACCCAATGGGGTCATGTCGAGCGCGGTCAGTTTACCTAACCACACGTTTACTGGGCGGGCTTAGTCCTCTAAGCGGTTAACCAGTATTGTGCACATTCTTTCGCCAGAAACTGACAACTGCCCTTCTTGAATCAGCGGAAGGGAGAGAATGACCGTAGAAAATATTTCATGATCAATCTCCACGAATGAATGTTGCCGACCTCGGCGGGGGTTGAACCCGCGACCTCCTGGTCTCCAGTCGGACGGCGCATCCAACTGAGCCACCGAGGCCGGCGTAACTACATGTAATAAACATAACTCTGATAAGTACAGTTTACTTTATTAAGCTTCCATAATACATATACAAAACTTACAGTAATGCAAACAACAGGGTAGCCAGGAGATGGGTTCACTTTAACACCTTGTTCTGCATCATCATACTTCAACAGGGACACAACCTGAAATTAATACAAGAAATTATGTTTATGTGTAGAACTTCCAACATACAGAATTTTGACAAGTCAAGATCATGGATAACAGTCATTCTAAAGGCTTTATCAAGAAATGTCTACTGTTTGTTGTTTGTATTGACATTTTATGGCCCAGTCAACCCATTATGGTGATGCTGAGCCCGGTCAGTTTATCTAACCACACTTTTCCTAGGCAGGCTTAGTCCTCTAAGCAATTAATCAGTTCTTCTGCACATTATTTCGCCAGAAACTGACAACTGCCTTTCTTTAATCAGCAGAAGGGAGAGAATAACTATAGAAAATATTTCATGATCAATCTCCATCAAAGAATGTTGCCCGACCCCACAGAGATTGAACCAGGTACTTCCTGATCATCCGGACATGCATCCAACTGAGCCACTGAAGCCAGCTACCTACAGTCTGACCCTGGGTAATTCAAATTCCTAATGAGGCAAAGTTAAATACTCAGACCTTGAAGTATTAAAAATCTACTGTATGTTTCTACGGACAGATTACAAATTCAGCATTAATATTATGCTATACAAATTTTTCAAATTCAGCATAAATTCCTGTAGAACCTGCTGGTAATATACAGCCAAGGCCACTTACTATCGGAGCAGCTGGCAGCACTATACTGCCAGACACATCATTATCTAGTATAGTGATAGTGGCTGTATGGATGGTTCCCAGATCAGCACCGACAGGAGGTGTAGGTCCCAGAACTACACTGAATGCCTCATGCCACTCTATGTCACTGTTGTATAGCACATCCACATGGAATTCCAGGATCCTTACGCCTGAAGAGAGAATGAATAATACAATATACATAATTTTCTTTCAATGTTTGTTTATCAATTTGAATAACTGAATGCAATAATTTGAATCTAAGTTTCAAAATTGTTTTTGGAGATGTCACCAATGATGTCAATGGAAAAATGGCTATCATTAATTTATTCAGCATGCACTGATGGTTGAGAACGATTTTAATACAGAAAAGAGGAAAATTGACTTTTTCCTTATTCATTTACCTTTTCAATACACTGCAGCGCCGTTATAACGCGGTCGCATATAACGCGGAAACCGTTATAACGCGGTTGGGCCGTGGCTCCCGTTTTTTTTTTCCCCAACCTGTTTGAAAGTGTTGCCCTTTTTCCGCGGAACGCGGCAGTCTAAAAATCGCCAGCCGTGAACATATACTCGCTGATTTACTCATTCTTTTTTACCAAACCTTTCATCAGTTTTTGTTGTCTTTAGGCTATTTCAGATAACGTCCGCGCACCATTTAAAAGCCATACTATGGTAACTGGCACAGGGCTAAACAATAATTTTCATGTATTATAAGAGAAATAAGAGAAATAAGAGAAATAATAAGAGTAACTTACGCAACACAAATTAATTACATCATTATCCTAACACAGTCATAAATCAACACTTCACTGTCCTTTTTGCTGTAATGGTAGTCTGATAATTAATCCGTTTGTGTGACAAGTGTGAATGCACTGCCACAGCCCATGGCTACAGATTAGGTGTCTTTTTTTTTCTTTTCTTTTTTTTTTTTTTTTAATTAAAAAAGACTTATTTTTCTTTATTTCTCCATGAAATTGTAGGTTTTGGGTACTCTCTGGAAGTGCCTCGGCGAGACAGTGGGCATGTCCAAATAGATCAAAGAAACGGGTCAAGTGTGAATACACTGAGACAGTTCATAGCTCCAGATAAGGCTTCGTTTTTTTTAGTTAAAAAGTACTGCTACCCTTGTTTAACGGAAATAGGCTGCTGGGAAACGAGATGTACTTTCTGGACAAATATGAAACAAAGACTGGTCAGTGCTCTTTATAAAAAAAATATCTGAGATTAGATTTTTTTTATTGTGAAAGAAATCAACAGCTGCAATAAAAACTGACCAAGCAGGTAAGCCTGTCCCTTTTATCATGTACTTAACATCTGACGTAACATTTGGTATTGATTTTTTTCTGCACCTGTTGATAAACCCTTAGCATGCTGTGTGAATATAATTAGCAGACCACCTTCTGAAATATTTTTTTTCTTATATCCTCAGGCTGCAAGATTTTGACACTGCATGCAAACTTGAGAAAATTTGCATGAAAAAATTTGTTGTATGGAAAAAAAAAAGAAAGAAAGAAAAAGAAAAATATCATCAATTTGTCATCAATATGTCATCTGCTGAATTTTTCCAGGGAGCAACAAAGGTTATTTTTTGACACGCAGATCAACTGTGCTCATGCTCAAGGCAATTTCCGGTAAAGGACACGTTGTTTATTACACAGTTATCCATAATGCAAGACTGTTGCAGTTAGTTCCCTTGAATGATCATAAAAGAAAACAAAACAATTTAAGCTTAAAAATTTATTATTTACTGGATTAAAAGAATGAAACGGAAATCAGGCAAGGTACATGCACAAAGTTTCAACAATAAAAAAAATAAATAAATAACAAGAGGCCCACGGGCCACAACTCGCTCACCTGAGTGAAACCGCCACTGCAGATATGCAGATGGCATGCAACATTTTTCCAATACTCTTATGACACGGCAATGGCTTAAACAGTTTTTGAAATATCTTGCTTACAAGGTTAAAATGCTGAAATTTTCAAAACGTTACAAGTAAAATAAGTCACCCCCAATGCCTCCTACCAACTTTTGAGTCAACTGGCATTTCGGTGCAGTAGAAGAAGCAAAAAATTGATTTTCAAGATGGCTGCCATCTTGGATTTCCGATCGGAATGATCATAACTATTTTCTGATCTACAAGTCACCCTGTTGCTTCCTACTAAGTTTCAAGTCAATTGACTTTTAGGTTTAAGAGAAGAAGCGAAAAATAGATTTTCAAGATGGCTGTCATGGAGGCCATCTTGGATTTCCAATTGGCACGATTTGAGCTATTTTTTATGTACAAGTCATCCCGATGCTTCCTAGCAAGTTTGGAGTCAATTGGCCTTTCGGTTCAGGAGAAGAAGCGAAAAATAGCTTTTCAAGATGGCTGCCATGGTGGCCATCTTGGATTTCTAATCAGCACAATTTTAGCTATTTTTGATTTATAAGTCACCCCAATGCTTCCTAACCAGTTTGGAGTCAACTGGCTTTTGGGTTTCGGAGTAGAAGCGAAAAATAGATTTTCAAGATGGCTGCCATGGTGGCCATCTTGGAATTTGGACCGACACGATTTTAGCTATATTTGATCTACAAGTCACCCTGATGCTTCCTAGCAAGTCTGGAGTCAATTGGCCTTTCGGTTCAGGAGAAGAAGCGAAAAAGATTTTCAAGATGGCGGCCATCTTGGATTTCCAATCGGAACGATTTTAGCTATTTTTTTATCTACATTTCACCCTGATGCTTCCTACCAAGTATCGAGTCAATTGGCCCTGGGGTGTAGGAAGAGTAGGCCTTTAAAGCAATTGTTCACGCCGCATGACCCATGATGGACGACGGACATTGACTGACCACAACAGCTCACCATGCGCACTTCATGCTCAGGTGAGCTAAAAATCTGAGTAAATTTGGCTCAGTGGTTTCAGAGAAGTCGTCAAATTCTCAACAATTTTCCCATATAAATGTTATGGGGCTCATACAAATGCATAGGGAAGCAAACTTGACCTTGCCGTAAAAAAGGTCAAATGTCAACGTACGATAATCTTTTCAGCAATTTTGGTAGATCTCCTGTCCCTGATGATTTGTGCACAGATTTAGCCCCAAGGCATCCTCAGTTCTGAAGAAGAAGATTTTTAAAGGGTCTTACCATATATGGGCATGGTGGCCATCTTGGTCGACCTACCGCGACCATTTTAGCAATCTTTCGTTCCCCTGACTTAAGAAGGCACAATGTGAAATTTGAGCAAATTTGGCTCAGTGGCTTCAGAGAAGAAGAAATTTAAAATTCTCAACAATTTTCCTATTCAAATGGATGGGGCTCATACAAATGCATAGGGAAGCAAACTTGATCCTGCCGTAAAAAGGTCAAATGTCAACGTACGACAATTCTTTTGGCAACTTTGGTAGACCTCTCCTTCCCGATGATTTGTGCAAAGATTCAGCCCCAAGGCATTCTCGGTTCTGGAGAAGAAGATTTTTAAAGGTTTTACCATATATGGGCATGGCGGCCATCTTGGTCAACGGACCGCGACAATTTTAGCAATCTTTTGTTTCCCCACACTAAGGTGGCTCCATATGAAATTTGAACAAAATTAGCTCAGAGGATTCAGAGGATAAGTCGTTTGAAACTCTTAACAATTTTCCCATTCAAATGTATAGAGCTCATACAAATGCATAGGGAAGCGAACTTGACCTTGCCATAAAAAGGTCAAACGTCAACGTACGACAATTCTTTTAGCATCTTTGGTTGACCTCTCGTCCCCGATGATTCATGCAAAGATTCAGCCCCAAGGCATCCTCGGTTATGGAGAAGAAGATTTTTAAAGGTTTTTACCATATATGGGCATGGCGGCCATCTTGGTCAACGAACCATGACAATTTTAGCAATCTTTTGTTTCCCCACCCTAAGGTGGCTCCATATGAAATTTGAACAAAATTAGCTCAGAGGCTTCAGAGGAGAAGTCGTTTGAAACTCTTAACAATTTTCCCATTCAAATGTATAGAGCTCATACAAATGCATAGGGAAGCGAACTTGACCTTGCCGTAAAAAGGTCAAACATCAACGTACGACAATTCTTTTAGCACCTTTGGTTGACCTCTTGTCCCCGATGATTCGTGCAAAGATTCAGCCCCAAGGCATCCTCGGTTATGGAGAAGAAGATTTTTAAAGGTTTTTACCATATATGGGCATGGCGGCCATCTTGGTCAACGGACCGCGACAATTTTAGCAATCTTTTGTTTCCCCACCCTAAGGTGGCTTCATATGAAATTTGAACAAAATTAGCTCAGAGGCTTCAGAGGAGAAGTCGTTTGAAACTCTTAACAATTTTCCCATTCAAATGTATAGAGCTCATATAAATGCATAGGGAAGCGAACTTGACCTTGCCGTAAAAAGGTCAAACGTCAACGTACGACAATTCTTTTAGCAACTTTGGTTGACCTCCCGTCCCCGATGATTCATGCAAAGATTCAGCCCCAAGGCATCCTCGGTTATGGAGAAGAAGATTTTTAAAGGTTTTTACCATATATGGGCATGGCGGCCATCTTAGTCGACGGACCGCGACCATTTTAGCAATCTTTCGTTCCCCCACCCTAAGGAGGTTCCATATGAAATTTGAGCAAAATTGGATCAGCGGCTTCAGAGGAGAAGTCGTTTGAAAATGTTAACGGACGGACGGACGGACGGACGGACGGACGGACGGACGGACGGACGAAAAGTGATCACAATAGCTCATCCTGAGCAGAGCTCAGGTGAGCTAAAAAAGGAACATATAATATAACATACATGCAATGTGTAATATCTCCTAATAACTGGAGGAACCTGCAGTGGTGCAAGTGGGTGGGGTTATGACAAACCCACCCACTCGCACCACTGCAGTTTCCAGATTAAAAAACGATTCAGTATAACGCGGACCATGTATAACGCGGTCAGTGTTCGTGGCTCCCGACGACCGCGTTATAACGGCGCTGCAGTGTAGTCAAAAATGTCAAGGATTAATGACAATAAATTTAAAAGGAACTGTTAAATTACATAGATTTTGTGTTTGTGAATTTTAATTTACTTTAATTTGCCACATACGAGTAGATTATGGAAACAGATCCATAAGAAAGTGCCTTTTATTGGATTTTGCACTTTAAATGTAGTAATTGTTGTAACAGTTGATGTTATTTATCATGTAAAAATTAGTAATGCAAGTGACAGTTTCAATAAAGCTACCATTCTCAATAACGGCAGCAACAATTTTCTGTTTTTAGGGGTTGTTATTTCTCAAACTAGTAGTGTGATTTTCATGAAATTTTCACCAAACAAGTGTTTTATCTCCAGTATCAGTACTCTCTTCTTAAGAATTTTGCTTTAGAAAGATAACATGCTGGACAAGTGTTCTTATAAAATTAAGTGGGGTTACCCCACCTCTTGGCTAGAAATAGGGGTATGATAAGGAAGTGGGGTTTTGAGGCTTCCCGCTGATAACATGTGGTTTTTATTCTTTTCATCAAGTTCTTGCTCTGCAACATGCTGTGGTGGTCAGCTGCCTGGTCATTAACTTGTAATCAGATATCTCTCCTTTCTGCCGCGACATCACAGTAGATATTTTAGTCTTTCTTTTTTCACATTTAAAGTCAATTTGAATGTTATAGGTAGAAATAGTGGAAAAAGTTAATATGTTTGATTGATTGTGTTGGGGTTTAACGACACGTCAACCCTTGTGGGTCATTTTGTGTCGTCTCCCAGAGAAAGGGAGAAAAGTGATAGAAGAGATAGTAGAAGAGATTAAAGAGAGGGACAGGGAAGAAAGGAACAGGAATGAAAGTGAAGAAACAGAAGAAATAAAAATATTCCCCATCTACCCTTACCTGCTACAAGGATAGCAGGCCTTGCCCAACTGTAAGCCAATATCAGTTGGACGCCCCGGAGACTTAAGATACACGACACCTTCGCAAAAAAAGTTAATAGACTTTCATTTTTCAATCGTCGAAATCGGTCAAGAAATAAAGTTTTGCACAGTTCGTATCGGTAATAAAAGATGCAGTATTGGTTTCCTTGCTGCAGTAATTATTAGTTGTGTTACATAAGATATGCATAATGATAAGATAAGAAAACATGGTTTACAGTTTTAAGAGGTTAGTCCATCATGATAAATCAGTATAACATTAAATATTTCAACATAAAAAGTTTTATAAAGGTGTTGTGTCAGGGTCTACACTCCACTCATCCCAGTTTTAAACACTTCAACAGGCAGTAAATTTCGAATTTCGAGAGAGATATGGTACGCCTTGTGGAAAATTCTTTTGATGGAAGGCTGCTAGCAAAATTTGGCGCAGTCCATGGCCACATGGTGCGCCAGGAGGTGTGCACAGTGTGATTGGGGTCCATGCTGTTAGATAGTTTTTTTGTTTGTTTTTGTTTGTTTTTTTTTCCAAAGGGAATGTAGTGGTAATGCAGATCTGTGTTTATTTTTTTTCTTCTTTTTGTCCGTTTTTCAACTAATTATTATAATTAATCATAGCATGTGTTTAATCATATTGGTCAATATGTCACAGCAACATAGTGATGTGACGCTGTTGCCATGTTGTGTGCTGCTGTGGTATTTTTTGTAAATTATGTAAAAAGTTTTCTTATATAAAAAGGCTGGATGATGCTGGTGACAAAATGATGAATCAATTATTCCCTGATTGCCTAGATCATGCATTGGCACTGAATGCACAATGGACATTTGCCATCAGTGTGAAATGCATCATTACCCTTAGCTCTTGGGTCATTGTGCACCACCCCACCTATGTTATTTGCTTAACCCATGAGAAACCAGATCATTTCCTTGTTTTCTATGGATAAAAAAGTCAATACTTGGGATGGAAAACACTTATAATAAACTAATAGACAATAATTCTACTTACATCAGAAAAATAATCCAGTATCTAGTGTGTAATTGATTGTCATTTTGTGTCCCCATTTTGTGTCATCTCCAAGAGAAAGGGAGAAAAAAGATAGAAGAGATAGTAAAGGAGATGAAGGAGAGGGACAGGAAAGAAAGAGGAAAATGAATGAAAGAGAAGAAACAGAAGAAATAAAAACATTTCCCTCTTCCCTTACCTGCTACAAGGATAGCAGGCCTTGCCCAACTGTAAGCCAATATCAGTTGGAGGCCCTGGTGATGTAAGATACACCTTCTCCACACACGACCACCTCTACCTAGTGTGTAAAGATGAGGCTTAGTTTCTTTTATTTTCATTCATAAATTTCTCCGTGTTGCATGTGCTTAATACTGCATTGACAGGCTTTTTAAGGTGTGGCCTGGTTTCGTCATGGTGAAGCGGAAATATTATTGTCAAAGGGTCATTGAACTCATGCAAAACAAGTATGATAGTATTTATAAGAACTGTGCACTGCATGCTAGTTGTCAGTTACTTGTTCTGATGTTTAATAGTTCTCAGACTACCTATCTACCCACCCGCCCACCCACCCACTCACCTGCCCACCCACCCACTCACCTGCCCTCCCACCCAACCGCCTACCTACCTACCCGAACAGTTATCAATTTAATAAAATTGTTATCTATCTAGCTAGCTAGCTATCTAAATGTATAATCATTGATATCAAAATCTATCAAAATCTATCTATCTTCAAGGGGCTTCATTTAAATGTGTCACTAATGGCCCACCATACCGCGTGGCTGTAAAGAGCACGTGGAAACTGCGATGAATTCACTGGGGAGTGATTTTCTATAATAGGATGAACTTTTGGTCTAATCCATTCAGACTTTCAAAAGTTATTGATAGTTTTTTGGTTCAGTCATATACACTCAACCTTTACTGTATGCAAAATGAAAACCAAAACAAGCTTTGAAATTAGGGCCTACATTAAAGGATGCGTTGGTCTGAATGTTTCAGTTTCACAGATATATAGTGAACTGTGTCCGATACATGGGACATCTGTTGTCTCTAAAAGGTCCATGTTCAGGTGGCATAAAAAATTTATGTTGCTGCTGTGGCAGATATGGTCAAACAAGATGCAAGGTTCACGGTGAAAGAAATTGCTGATAGTGTTGGTGTTTCAGCGGGGACAGTTCATAAGATTTTGACTCAGGAGTTGAAACTTAGAAAGGTTTGTGCACCATGGGTCATGCATCTCTTGACCAAAGAACAAAAGACCACCCATGTAATAAACCCATGTAATAAGACCGGTCACCAGACAGGATAGCTTGCCTGATATTGGACATTTTGTTTCTGGAAAATTCTAAGTCTGTGACCACCTTGATTTTGACATGACCTGGGTGTGTGTGTGTGTATATGGGGGGCAGGGGGGGGGGGGGGTGTGGGTGGGGATTGCAAAATTTTCATCAAAGAAGAATCAAATTGGTGATAAGGCTAGGAAATAATGAGGTCTTAAAAACTTAGACGAAAACATTAACATTTTTAAAATTCTAAGTCTGTGACCTCGACCCGAAGGTCACGGTCATGAAAGCTGAGGGTGCTGATAAAAACTTTGGACCAGTATATATAATGATACAAAATATAAATTAAATCCATTGTCTGGTTTAGAAGTAATGAGGTCCTAAAATCTTTGACGTAAAATTTTAACATAAAAATTTTGATATGACTGTGACCTTGACGTCAACATAAACTAGAGGGGTGAAGTAGGAATTGGGCAAAATTTTGGACTAATATGTACCATCAGATTAAAGATGAAACAAATTGGTGATAAGGTTAGGAAATAATGAGGTCTTAAAAACTTTAACAAACTCTTTAACATATAAATTCTAAGTCAGTGACCTTGACCTCAAGGTCATGGTCATGAGTGCTGGTGATGCAGATAAAAACTTTTGACCAGTATCTATCATGATACCAAATAGGATCTAAATCCATCATGCAGTTTAGAAGTAATGAGATCCTAGAAATTTTGACATAAAATTTTAACATGAAAATTCCAAGTTGTAACCTTGACCTTGACATGACCTAGGGTGGTGGGGATGGTACTGCACAAAATTTTGGACCAATATGTATCATCATACCAAAGATAAATCAAATCGGTGATATTAAAGGTTAGGAAATAATGAGGTCTTAAAAACTTTAATGAAAACTTTAACATTTAAATTCTAAGTCTGTAACCTCGACCTCAAGGCCACGGTCATGAGTGCTGATGGTGCTGATAAAAACTTTTGACCAGTATCTACCATGATACCAAATAGGAACTAACTCCATCATTTAGTTTAGAATTAATGAGATCCTAAGAACTTTGACATAAAATTTTAACATGAAAATTCTAATTCTGTGACCTTAATCTAGACATGACCTAGGTGATGGGGATGGTACTGCGCAAAATTTTAGACCAATATGTATCACCATACCAAAGATGAATCAAATTGGTGATAAGGTTAGGAAATAATGAGGTCTTAAAAAACTTTAACAAAAACTTTAACATTTAAATTCAAAGTCTGTGACCTCTGTTACCAGTATCTATCATGATACTAAATAGGAACTAAATCCATCATTTAGTTTAGAAGTAATGAGATCCTAAGAACTTTGACATAAAATTTTAACATGAAAATTCTAAGTCTGTGACCTTGACCTTGACATAACCTAGGGTGGTGGGAATGGTACTGCGCAAAATTTTGGACCAATATGTATCACCTTACCAAAGATGGATCAAAGTGATAAGGTTAGCAAATAATGCGGTCTTAAAAACTTTAACGAAAACTTTAACATTTGTGGACGCTGACGCCAAGCCAACGCCCACGCCAATACCAACGCCGACGCCGAGGGTAGTACAATAGTTCTCCGTGAACGTTGTTCAGACCAGCTAAAAATGGCGAAAAAAATTTTGAAAAAGGACAAAAATTTTGACAAACGTAGTATTTCGGAGCTATTTACTGGTGACGAAACCTGGGTCTATTATTTTGAGCTGCAGAGACGCATCAATAACAAGCAGTGGCTGTGAAAAGACCAAGCAAGGCCGGTCATTGCCAAAAGAATTAAAAGCATGGCAAAAGTTTTGTATGCGGTATTTTTCAATTGCGACTGACCCATTGTTCAAATTCCTGTACCAAATGGCAAGACAATCACGGGTAAATTTTATAAGAATAGTGTGTTGTCAAAAGTAAAGGCATACTATGAAAAACATAGACCTGCAACTGGTTTAAGAGGTCTGTGTCTTATCCATGACCATGCACCTGCTCACAAGTGTGTTCTTGTCCAAGACTTCTTGAAACAGGAAAAGGTAGTTCAGCTCTCTCATCCACCTCTTTCACCAGACCTTAGTCCCTGCGACTTTTTCCTGTTTCCTTTACTAAAGAATACCCTTTCTGGTCATCGTTATGAATCCCGAAGTGCACTTGGTAGTGCAATTTACCAGTGTCTTCAAGGTATACCTAAAAAGGCCTACTTCTCTGCCTTTACAGAATGGATTTTGAGACTTGAAAAGTGTGTTTCCGTCAAGGGAAAATACTTCGAAGGGTTGAGGTAAACAAAATGTGAATGGGATTAATAACGCGCCCTGTAGAATCCCAATGACAACATTAAATGAACCCCCCTCGTATATGTATAATTATCAATATATCACGGTAACTGTTCTAACTGCAACTTTGTATTCTCCATTTCCTCTGATGACATGCTTGACTTTGAGAGAATAAAGTACTTGACTTGGTAAAAAATGAAGGGGTAAATACAAAATATAATCCCTACTGAAACAGACAAACAAATCCAGAGTAAAAATATTGTAACAAAGACTTACCTTCTTTGAATTTTAATATCTGACTCTTGGGGTTATAATCAACACCTGACATGGCAGAACCATCTCTTGTACTACATCTTATATCTGCTGCCTTAGAAATATCACCTGACCTTATGACCTTTATTGTTACAGTGGAGATCTGATCTCCAGCACTTGGTTCTTGTATACTGTAGGCTGCCTTCTCAAAATGCACTGTTGGCACTGGAATCAGAAAGTAATTTACATAACTTTTAGTGTTCTAGAGGTGATATTTGCAGAGAACAAATCTGACAGTGATATTTGACATACTGTTCAAAAATTTTGACTGAAAAGAATAAATAACAATGAGACCTATATTATGTAACTCATAACTACCAAACATACAAGCAGATTGCATGCTGGGATGTATAGTACGCACCTGAATTTTGGAGCCAAATCGGCAGAAAAAACAGTCATCTCAATGCAAAATACGCATGTTTTTCCACCAAACCAATGCCGGATGTTGTCATTTGGAAACTAAAGTCGAATTGGATTTGCTTCCCTTGAATAGGCATGCACGTATATTACATTAAGGTAGCGACAATCATATTAGGGAAAAAAAAAAAAAAAAAAAGACTCGGGGGAATTAGCGATAAAAAATAAAGTAAAGAAAATGACATAATAAAATAGATCAATAAATATTGGACAGCAATCATTAGGTTATCTTTCTAGGTATGTGTTTGGTCCTCAAAAGTCTTTTTATATAAGTCAGTTGAGATGTTTGACACTTCCCAACTTCTCGTCATTAACACCTCTACGCCACTTCAAAAGGTGACCGACCATGACATACCGGTAAGTGAATTCTGTTTACAACTACGATGGCCCAGTGATTGCAAACAATACCAGTATAATTATCTACTGTCTACTGGTGTTTTTCAATGGACAACAAGATTAATATTTTCGGTCTACAAAGAATAATGAAAAATATATAATAAGATGAAAAGAAAATAAAAATTATCTGCTTTTTTTTTTTTTTTTTTTTTTTTTGTTGTTGTTGTTTATTTCCGATTTCTAAATCTATTTTTTTTTTTGTTTTTTTTGTTATATATTCTTATATTTATTATTATTATTATTATAGTAATAGGGGAGTAAATAGGTAAATAGACCTTCATATATATTTCTTTTTTAAGCGTAATATTTTTACTTGATCAAATGATATTCGTTACACTTATTGTATCATGCGTCAGTTTCTTCTGGTTTTGTTTCACGAGAAATTACGTAAACAAATAAAGGATACGAAACTATTCTAGGCCATGAAAGGTATTTATTCCTTGATACAAGTTTTTTTTATAAAAATACTCCATCTATTTTGTGAAGATGACTTGTTGAGAAAACACGGAAGACGTGGTATTGTTACTAGCAGTTTTTAGGACGCTTATCGCCGACTGTAATGATATTTCACGACCCAAAACTTACCCGAAAAAAAAAACAGTCTCTGTCTCAGTTTGTTTGTGTTCGGGTTTTACGGCCCAGTCAACCCAATGCGGTCATGTTGAGCGCTGACAATTTACCTATCCACACGTTTACTGGGCAGGCTTAGTCCTCTAAGCGGTTAACCAGTATTGTGCACATTCTTTCCCCAGAAACTGACAACTGCCCTTCTTGAATCAGCGGAAGGGAGAGAATGACCATAGAAAATATTTCATGATCAATCTCTACGAAAGAATGTTGCCAACCTCGGCGGGGGTTGAACCCGCAACCTCCTGGTCTCCAGTCGGACGGCGCATCCAACTGAGCCACTGAGGCTGGCTCTCTGTCTCCGTACCAAAAGATTACACGCAAGGGATATTTGGGCACAGTTTTGGGGTGAAAAAAGTGTGGGTAATGCGCCTGTGAATACAGTACATGTAAAGCAAACTGAAGTGCTAAACTTTACACAGGGAGGCAATTTGAGCTCCCTGCACAAAACTGGTTACTTCTATCGAAAAATTCTCCATACTTTTTTTTGTCTGAAACTAAGATTTTACTATTCAAAAATTTAGATCACTTGCTATTTTTTTACCTTATTTTTCCAAGAAACAGAGACTAACCTTTCCTTCAAGCTATTTCCTTTGAAGACAATGTTGTATGAATGCCCATCAAGCTCTTTTTTTTTTTTTCATGAAAATCAAAAAAAAATTAAACTGTTGTTTCAATTCAGCACAGTAAGGCTAATTAAAGCATTTTAACAGCAGTCCATTAGTGTTTGTTTGAGTTGAGGTTTAATGGCCTTGTCAACAGTATTTTTGTCAGGCTGAGCTGTCTCCCAGAGAGGGAGAAAGAAAAGAAATACAAAGAACTTCTTTGCAGTTTATGTCATGCCTGCATATTAAAATGTGAAAACAAGCACCAGAAGAACGAGAGTTGTCACCCTTGTTTAGCTCAATGAGATAAAACAATCAGTGAAGTAAAACTAACGATAAACTTCATTTAGGGTGAACACTAGGGTGGACCTAAGTACACAAAAAAATGAAGTGATGAACGAAAGGACAGAAACTTACATGTCGAAGTGTGCATGCTAATATAGGTGTGACAAGAGTGAGGTGAAGTGAAACTAACTGTAAAGTTTTATAGTTTGTAGACTTACTTTAGGGTGTACGCTAGTGTGGACACTAGGGTGGAGGTGAATATGTAAACAGATGGTTGAAGGAAGAACGAACAGATGGAAACTTGCAAATCTAAGTCTGACATCTAAGTTTGCACATTACACCTGATGTTGCAGACCCTGCGGGGTCAAACCCATAACCTCCTGATCACCAGTCAGACCCGCATCCAACTTATCCACCAAGGCTGCCTCTCTAATAACAAACGGATGGAAACTTGCACATCTAAGTCACCCATGCTAATGCAGGTGCCACAAAAATTAAGATAAAGGCCCCAACCACTAAACTTGCTTCAGGTGAGGCACAAACCTTCCTGTCAAAGACCAACCATCTGAAAGTTGCAGCAGAAAGCCATACCACCTTACCATCCAGCAATCAGTGCACATGTATTTTGGTGTTTACATTATTTTAAATTTGGTATTCATCTTTTAAAATTCTCAACTGTTACACTCACCATCTTCAGGATTAGTTATAGTTATGGTGGTGGTGTTGACTGCCCCTATTCTTGCCTCACACTTGTCTGTCCCCTGGGGCTGGGACAGCCTCAACAGAAACAATTCGTCAACCTCATAGTCATCATCATCTACTATACCCACCGTACAATTCTTTACCTGCAGAAACAAAACAAAATCAACTTTTAGCTTTTGCTTGGTTGGCTGAGTTGGAGTTTAATGGCCCAGTCAATACTATTAAGGCCTAGTGGAGCTGGTCAGGTTTACCTAACCATGGCCCAGTTGTTCAAAGCGTTGTTAGCTTAACGAGCTCGTTAAGGGCCATTTCATTAACTATTTTAGCAGATTCAATATACAATTTTCTGAAATTTTTTGCTGAAAAAATGTGAGTAGCTTTTGCATTGCTAAAGCTACTCACATTTTTTCAGCAAAAAATTTCAGAATATTTGCGTATCACTCGATGTAAATTTTAACGAATCGTTAACTAACGACGTCGTTAGCTTTGAACAACTGGGTCCATATGTTTCCCTGGATAGGCTTAGTTCTCTAAGCAATTTTTTTTGTGTTGAGGTTTTAGGGCTCAGTGAACCCAATGGGGTCATGTCAAGTCTGGTCAGTTTACCTAAACACACTTTTACTGGGTAGGTTTAGTCCTCTAAGCGGTTAACCAGTATTGTGCACATTCTTTTGCCAGAAACTTGCAATTGCCCTTCTTAAGTCAGTGGAAGGGAGAGAATGACTGTAGAAAATATTTCATGATCAAATCTCCACAAAAGAATGTTGCAGACCTGGCGGGGTCAAACCTGCAACCTCCTGATCACCAGTGGGACCCGCATCCGACTTAGCCACCGAGGCTGCCTCTCTAAGCAATAAACCAGTAGATGTACATTCTTTCACAAGAAACTAATGTCTGCCTTTTTTGAATCAGCAGATGGGAGGGAATGAGAGAGAATGATCATAAAAAATAGTTCATAATCAATCTCCACAACAGAATGTTGCTGGACCCGGCTGGGATCAAGCCCATGACCTCCTGATCATCAGTAGGATATGCATCCAACTGAGCAACAAAAGCCAGCTTTTGCTTGGAGTTGAATGTTAGCAGTCACATTTTCAAATATTTTTCTTTTAGATTTTTGTGTCTGGAAATAGGGTCTGACCTTTCATTCACTGAAGAGATGTCAGATTTTTTTTCCAGGAGAAGTAAAAATATAATAGAAATTTTCTTTTGCTATATCTGACCACCATGTGCACCTTACACAAAATTATCGTCTGCTGCAGTTGTGAATGGT
This sequence comes from Anodontia alba, assembly GCA_964016985.1. Lineage (NCBI taxonomy): Eukaryota > Metazoa > Mollusca > Bivalvia > Lucinida > Lucinidae > Anodontia > Anodontia alba. The sequence continues at coordinate 85,380,159 of OZ024822.1, forward strand.
GCTTTAAGGCTTAACCCTTGAGGCTTCAATCACAACTGCAGCAGCCAACATTTTTCTCTTTTTTTTTTTTTTCATAGTGTCACGTCCCTGTTTTATCTTGAATATATTTTACATGTACATAGTATAAAAAGAAGTTTGCATCGATTTTTATTAACCAGGTTAGATTAATGCATTTGTAACTGGAGCGCTGATTATTATGATAGTTTTACTTTTTAAGCAAGTAGGTACACTTCAGCTTTCAAGTTACTGTATTACGGTAATCATGAGATAGTTATGCTGAGGGTGTATTTGATTATTTACGTCTATATACTTGAGCGGTTACCAGAACACTATATATTCCCAGTGAACCTAGGTTTGGTGATCAATATCTTCACTGTTCTGGGATTGATTTTCGTCTCAAGGCTATCTTTTGAAAGGGGAGACAATTTTCTGTCGTAATTTTGCAGTTTTGTAGCGTTCCGAGAGAAAAATGTTTTTTGCTTCATAGTTTTAGCAGTTGCTGTGTGAAACTTTGCACTGTTCGGACAATCGAACAGGTTATTTTAAATCTTGACTATCACGGTATTCTTGTGAATATTATTTTTAGATCTTGAATTTCACGGATTACTTGTGGACACAATGTTTCAAAATGTGCCACATTACTATAAAAGTTCCCTGGTTGAATAGAACGATACACACTACAAATTCATTTCATCGAAGACTGATCCTTGTCTTCCTTTTTCTAATCTTCACGTTGTGTTGTATCTGGGGAATCTGACCATGGTAAGTCAATAATTTATTTTAATTTTATTCTTGCAATATTCTTGCTCGTCTTTACCGCAGCTAAAATTCAAGTAGGTAAATTTATTGCTTTACTACGTTGCGATTTTATGTATCATTCGTACTTACAAATCCGGCATGATAAGTAGATAGACCCTGATCAGATGTGTATACTTTGGTTATATGTGTAGACCCTGATCAGACGAATAAGCCGTGTCGGGTGTGTAAACTATAAACCGAATAGGGAGGTTAAGTTTGATCGATTCTATGGATCCTGATCAGTCTTGTGAGTCTGATAGGTTCTGTAGACCCTGATCAGAATGCAATCATTAATATTTTTATTTGAATAAAATAAATGGATCGGCGCAATGATAGCACTACCGTACTTTGATATTACATATTCTCATCTGACATGTACATACCAGACATATACGCTTAGATGTATGACACAGTTAGGCGTTATGTTGTTATGTTAACCACACACACCGTACATATACGCGTAAAAATACCCTACCGTTAGGCGTTATATTAACTGCATACACATTCATTAGTTAGCGCGATTTACACAAATGACAAAGACTATATTCACCTTGAACACATATACAGAGGTCCTTTTTATTTTAATCACAAGTCTGTTTACTAGAATATTTTACGGTTCTAAAGGGATTCTTACAGTGGAAGGCGCAGGGGTTCTTCCTGTAAGAATGTGTAATCGTCGAGATGCCATTCCTCCGGTTAATACGGATGTCAGATATATTCTGACTGTGTGTCTGCCTGTGTTAGATTTTTTTTACAATATTATATGTCATTAACAGCGTCCATGTGGTTTTAGGATCTGATTTTGCTATATAATAATCAATTGCAACGGACTTGTCGCATTTATAACATTTGGCGTACACACTCTGTATATCTAGTGGAAATTAATAAGGAAATATCTTGTCATGTTTGATATCGAGAGTTCTAGGACATGATACTTATTTTCAGGTCCCATATCCGGATCCGTTTATGTATCTGTTTCACCACTGTTATCGTCACTATGATTGACCATCAAATATTTTCCGGCAAGTTTTGTTCAAAGTTCTATAGAAACAAGTGTTAGTGATAACCGGAAATATCATGGAGGATACATCCGTGGACAAGTTACGTAATTACTTCAAATTTATATTATATTTAATTATGGAAATATAATTAAATAAACAGTTTTTTCAGATTTTGAAGTTTAACAGTACCTGTGGATTATGGAAGCTTCGGAACATAGAAATTGGAACATGGAAATTTGAACTTTAATTATAGTTTTTTTTTTGAACTTTTTAAATACATGCTTGTTTTTATTTTACAAAGTGTTGTGTTTATCCTCTGATTGCTTGTGATTGCGTCTAGTCCATCGTCACCGGCCCAACGCTCGTCCGATCACGTGACACATAGTAAATGAGTCTTGACATTTAATACAGATCATCTGTCAAACAGACGATTCCCATGAAATGTTAAAACTTATTTTTTATGAAAGGTAAAAATGACGTCTGCTACAAATATTGCTTGGCACTTTCAGAGTTAATTATTAGTTATGTTCACATTGATAGCCAGTAGTAATCTAATTTTTTTACTTGGGCCATTATCTTGCATGCAAAGAGTACTAATTTTTATTATTATTATGTCTTAATGCTTAGCAGACATCATTTTGAATTATTTTCCTTATTTTCCCAGAAAATAGGTTTTAACCTTTTATGCAAACTGTCTCCAAACCAGAAAACAGGCTTGAAAGTCAATTAAAGCCTCTTTTTTTTGGGAAAAATAAAATAAAGAAAATATCAATTTGGTTTAGACATATTTTATTCTGCTTTTCATTTGACATGCAACAAACATTATACACAAGCAAAAAGTTTAAAGGCTTGGAATGCAAGCAATATGCTTATAGGATCCCTTTCCCAAAATATCAGTTTGTCATCTGCTGAATTAGCCTTTAAAGGTTAATTATCTTCAAGTGCACTAGAAAAAGGAAATCTGTAAGAGACAAAAGCTCACCCTGTCTCCCGGCTCAAACACAATCCTTGAAGCTTCTGACAGAAACCTCTCTTCATAATCTGTCATCACCTGTGCCGTTCTCTGACGAGTGTAACATATCACTGAAGACTGGTAGCTCAGATCACCACTGCGATAGACTGGTACATTTATGGACTTGTTTTGCTCAGCAATAGTATATTTGTCTGAGGTGAACTCCATTGTGGGAACTGAAAAACATTTTGGACCACGCCATGAAAAGAGGTTGACGGTGATGTCTTGGTGTTTGCAGGTGTCAAGATGATGGAAGGGTGATAATGAAAGACTTTGTGCAATGGAGTGTGATACAGTCAAAAAGAGAAAAGAACCTGGAATAGGCATGCAGGCAAAGAAGGCTCTGCTCAGCCTGCACAATTGTGCAGGCTAAGCAGAGCCTTCATTGTCAGCATAAATGGTATCGTATTGTTTGTGTAAACATTGTCTGCATTGTTTTTAGTTGAGGTTTGACAGCCCAGTCAACCCAATAGGGTCATGTTGAGTGCAACAAGGGGAGATCGAGGCAAAGGTATGATGTATTTTGCACCACTGGGGCATCTAACTGAAATTGGCTTACACTTGGGCAGGCCTGCTATCCTTGCAGTAGGTAATTTCTTCTGTTTCTTCACTTCATTTATTTTCCTCTTTCTCCCATCCCTCTTTTTCATCTCCTCTTCTACCTGTCTTCTCCCTTTCTCTGGGAGACGACACTGATTGACCCACAAGGGTTGACATGTCATTAAACCCCAACACAATCAAACTAGACCATGAAGTGAGCATATGCTCACTAATACCCCCGGCCATGGCCATCAGTATAGCCAGAACAACAAAGGAAAATAACTCTAAGGGACCTGGCCCCATGGCCCTTATTCTCTTTCCCACAATACAACTAGTCATACTTGTCATGTGTACAAAATTTCAAGTTAAAGTAGTTCCTGAGATATCTTTGACACAAATAAATGCCATGGCCATCAGTATAGCCAGAACAACAAAGGGAAATAACTCTAAGGGACCTGGCCCCATGGCCCTTTTTTCTTTCCCACAATACAACTAGTCATACTTGTCATGTGTATAAAATTTCAAGTTTGTAGGTAAAGTAGTTCCTGAGATATCTTTGACACAAGATAAATGTTAACAGACTGACAGACTGACAGACAGACTGACAGACACACAGAAAAGACAAAAAAAACTGTATACCCCCATTGCATGCTTTGTATGCCGGGGGTATAATGAGTGCAATCAGTTTACTTACTCTCACTGTTCCTGTGTTCCTGGACAGGCTTAGTCATTTAAATGGTTATATAATCAGTACTTGTGCATACACTTTTGCAAATGTAAATGACAAATTCCCTTCTTGAATCAGCAGAAGGGAAAGAACGACTGTAGAATTTATTTCATAATCAGTCTCCATGATGGATATGTGGCAAAGCTAGTGTTCCATTGTCTGCATTATCTATATTTGTAGAGCACCCTCACATCTGCAAAATTTGTTCACGCCTGTGTTGTTCACACTGGATCTTTGGAAAAATTCTGAGTATTATTGATGTTATATTTTTTATTTCCCTAGAAAACAGGGTCTAGCATTTCATGCTAACTGTTTCTTTAGGAGATAATTAAATTTTCCTAATTTTCTTATTTTCTAAGAAAATAAGATCTGATATTTTTATGCAAAGTGTTTCTTAATTTGAGATGACAGTTTGTAGAAAATGTCAAACTCAACTGCTGATTTTTTTATTTGTTTGTGTTGAGGTTTACTGGGCAGGCTTAGCCCTCGAAGCGGTTAACCAGTATTGTGCACAATCTTTCGCCAGAAACTGACAACTGCCCTTCTTGAATCAGCGGATGGGAGAGAATGACCGTAGAAAATATTTCATTATCAATCTCCACGGAAGAATGTTGCCGACCTCGGCGGGGGTTGAACCCGCGACCTCCTGGTCTCCAGTCGGACAGCGCATCCAACTGAGCCACCAAGGCCGGCGCTGATTTTTTTTTTACATATTACATAGCTTGCTCAGTAATAAGGTCCATATGTTAGCAGCTGACTGGCTCATCAGGTTCTACACTCTTTGCCATTCAACAAGGAAATTGTTGACCTATCAACTGGTAATCAAATAGACTTGTCTGGGTTTTAGAGATTATTTACTAGGGTAATTACAGTAATTTAATTTTGCTGTTTAGGCTCAATAGCTAAAACATGCATAAATTATAATAAGTGAAATAAAAAAAAATATGTGTATTTAGGGTAACCCTGTCCTACCTAATTTTCCTGGTGAAACCAAGCAATTTTGTTCATGTTTTCCAAAACAACAGATGGTACAGGGATAAAATATTTGTCTAATATTTGGGCAAGGAGGCCTGAGCAAACATCACAGACCCAGATCAAACTGCTCCTTTGATCAGGGTCTATACTGTTTGCCATTTTATCAGTATTCTCGTAAGGATAGTCAAATAGACTTGATAAAAATTTGTGAATTATGTGTAAGTCCAAGTATATTTGGTAATTATGGTATAATTCTTTATAAAAAATGTCAAAAAAAAAAAAAAAAAAAAAAAAAATCCCTACCTACTCTGCCTACTTTTTTCTAACATGTTACTTTAAACACACATTTTTTTATTTGGCCTAATCAATTCATGCTTAGCATAATGGGAAAAATTCAGCAGATGACAATTTAAAAGATTTTTGTTACTTTTCCTATAAAATAGGCTTTGACATTTCATACAAATTGTCTTCTTAGGAGACAATTTGCAAGAAATGTCAAAAACCATTTTCTAGAAAAAATTTCATCAACCTGTCATATGCTGAATTTGCCCATACAAGTTTCAACAGTTTGTAACAATTTGTTCAAAGTCCACTGTTAATAGTACTGTAAATTGGAGCCGGCCTCGGTGGCTCAGTTGGATGCGCCGTCCGACTGGAGACCAGGAGGTTGCGGGTTCAACCCCCGCCGAGGTTGGCAACATTCTTTCGTAGAGATTGATCATGAAATATTTTCTACGGTCATTCTCTCCCTTCCGCTGATTCAAGAAGGGCAGTTGTCAGTTTCTGGCAAAAGAATGTGCACAATACTGGTTAACCACTTAGAGGACTAAGCCTGCCCAGTAAACGTGTGGTTAGGTAAACTGACCGCGCTCGACATGATCCCATTGGGTTGACTGGGCCGTAAAACCTCAACACAAGCAAACTGTAAATTGTAAAACCTACCATCTAGATTGCTATCGTGTATTACGACTGATGCTATATATGGTTGAACAAGACTGCTACCAATTGCTGAACTCAGAAACACAGTAAATGTTTCATTGCCTTCCAAGACTGGATTCATATCATCATCCATGATTGTTAGCTGACATATCTGAAATATAACATTATACTGTAAATACCTCTGCAACTAGAAATGCTTCCAAAACAGGAACAAGAAATTTGCCAAATGGCTGTGTTGTGACTGCTGGTAGTGCTCAAGAAACAGAGCTAAACACAGATTAAACATTGTTCACCTAAACATGAAAAGTAGGTCAAGGTCAGTAATGTTCAATGAAAGTGGGCAGGGTGTATCCTGGCAGAGGTGTGTATGAAGTTTCATTAGCCTAGAAGCTTTGGTCTTTGAGAAACCGAGCTAACTGCACACTGATGACAACACCAACATCAACGCAAGAAAGTGACTCCTATGTTGTTCCTGCTTGCTAAAGTAGTCACAACAAAAACCATTCTGTAACTAAATGATCCCAATATTAGTATCAAAGCATTAAACATACATGTATATCAAATTAGTCTCATTGATTTATCCTGAACTTTCCCTTTGCATTTTATAACATTAATTTGTGTTATTTTCCAAGGAGAAGCTTTGACTAAGAAGTCCCAATTCTACAAAAAAAGATATTTCAAATGTTAACTTCATGCATTTAACTTCAGTACACTAAAGGTAACTAATTATATACACTACAACCTCTTTATAACATGGTTTGTTATAACACTGTTTTGGATATAACAGGGTTCAAAGATGGATCCAAAAATGTGTAGATTATATTGAAAAATGATCATAAATGATCACTTTTCAATATAATCTACATATTTTTATTTGGCTGTAACACGGTTGTTTAACTAACATGGTTTATGCTATGGACCCCAACAATAGTGTTATAAAGAGGTGTGGTGTATGATGCACAGCATGGGAAAAGGGCTCTTATATGCGACCAGGGAAGATCCAGACCAGCATTCTCTGTTCATCAACATATACAGTCGACTCTCGTTATCTCGAAATCCAAGGGACTCTATGAAACACTTCGAGATATCCATACTTCAACATATCAGATTTGCAGAACTGAGGAAAAAAATAATCAAACAACCACCTTTAACAGAATGAATCTTTAATTTGACTCCTAAGTTAGAGATATATTGAAAATATTGTGGAAAAGAAGAGAAATTGCTCCTAAGGAGCAATTTCTCCTCTTTTCCACAATATTTTGTGGCCGGTTGGTAGATCTCTGTGTTAAAACAGGGACCAGATTTTCACTTCGAGATAAACGGTTATTTGAGATAAGCCAGTTTGAGATAACGAGAGTCGACTGTACTACAGTATCTACTAAGCGGACAACACAGGCCCCGCTCAGGCTTTGCATTCAAGCAGACTGATCTGGGCCTATGTTGTCAGCAAACTGCATAAGAGCCCTTTTCTTGTGTTGCATCATATGATAAATAGGACAACAGCTGGAACTTCAAATGCCTGCATGAATGGAGGATAATTTTGTTTACCTGAGAAGTCTGACCTGGGCCAAAGGTCAACTGACTAGAGCTTGGCACATAGTCTTGTCCTGGAGTTGCAGAAGGAGGATTTGACAGTTTTGTAGCACACCAGACCATGGAACTATGAGACAGGTCAGATCCTTCCCGTATTATCTCAATATCAACGACACCAACATTCTCCTCAAAATGATACTCAGTGTGGGAAAAATATATAGAAGATTCTGAAATGAAAGTGATACAAAACTGAGCAGTTTTAATTAAGGAAGCATACATTGCTTGCACAGAATTCAATTAACAAATTTATTTTAAACAGACACAAACTATCATTTCAAACATTTCAGCTGAAATGTTGAAAATAATAAGTTGTGTCTGTTTATGGAAGCAGCTTTTTGATCCCATTACTTACGGAAGCAATGCTTATTTACTTAGCGTCTAAAAGAGTATCGTCAAGGTTTAAAGCCAAAGCTAATAAACTACTAGGGGGTGTATTTTCTTGTCAGTTTTCTCAAGAATGGCTAGTGCAAAATATTGGCACAAAGTTGTTAATAAAAAGTACTTTTCTTTTTGCTTCTGTTTTTTTGTTTGTTTTTTCCCAACCCTTTTACTTTTTATTACAATTTCTTTTCCAGTCTTGCTCACAAAACATTAATTTGAGAGCCTTTCTCAAACTGAGCTTCTTATTCTAAACTGTTCACAAAGGACCCTTTCTTAATTTTCCTTAAAGAATGAAGCATCATGCTAATACTAGGCCCGTCATTTGAAAGCTGACCCTTTCCATATGTCAGGAACAAAACCCCAGGCCAGTCAGCAAATGGGCATTCTGGCAAGAGTCTTCACTATCTACCACTTACATTGTTCAAGGCTTCTATATCATCTGGGCAAGGCAAACAGCAAAGACCCAGGTCAGACTGCACAGACAGGGAAGGGATTTTTCCTTTTTGCATATGGAAAAATGTTGTGGTTTTTGGTGTTTTTTTTTTTTTTTTTGTTTTTTTTTCTTTTGTTGTTGTTGTTTTTCCCATAGAAAGCTTTATATCACTGATACAGACACAATGTCATATGGGACTTGATAAAGAGGAATATTTGATGATAGTTCTGGGATGATTTCTCCATTAAAACGTATGCTGTGGGCTACCATTAGAAGCACTTTGGTGAGGCACTTCTAGTGAGTACCCACAAAGTTATGTTTTTATGGACAAATAAAGAAAATATCCCAGAATTCTCATCAAATACTCCTTCTTAACAAATCCTCTGTGATATGTTAAAAACATTGTTACTACGTTACTCACCATCATTTGGTCCATCAATCAGTACTGCTGCCTTGGAGACAGGTCCCAGTCTGGAACCAAATGAAGTGGAAACTAATTCCACCTCAAACTGCTCCGTTGCCTCATTAATACTGTCATCCACAAGCTGCAATGTATACATGTAGTTAATTTGACAAAACATTTTATGAACAGCAATTACCATGACATCATGTACCCCATTCTGTGCCATCTTGTCAGGGTCATCCTGCTAAAATGTGCCTTTGGGGTATATGGAGATGGTGAAAGGTCACACCATTCTATCCTTTAGCAGTCAGATCAGGGACTTCCCTGTCAGCATTAAAACAGAATAAATGGATATTGCAGATTGTATTGATATGTAACAAAAGCCCTAATCAGTTTGAGTCACTTCACCAGATGATCTGGGCCTAGTTGTTCAAAACTAATGATGTCGTTAGTTAACGTATTGTTAAAACTTTGTTCATTAGATACGGCATATAAAGCTACACACATTTTTTTTTCAGCAAAGATAGCTGTGAATTTGGTATTGTACTTAACAGAACAGTTAACATTTTGACCACTAACAAGCTTGTTAAGATAACGATGCTTTGAACAACTGGGCCATGGATTTTTATTGTTAGCATAGGATCCAAAGACATATTTCCTTATGGTGCAGCTCATTTAAGAACTATGGAACAGACATTTCAAACCAAGAGTATTTTTTTTTATTTTATTCAGTAAATTTGTACAGGCAAAAACATGTACTAGGAAGAAGCTTGCAATTTGAGATCCTTTGTGGAATCTCTGACCCAAGTATGAAAATTCTATTACGTACTTTTAATGTTACAACTTGTATTTCTTGTATGAAAAAGCATCACCTCAAAAATGCAATCCACTTTGTAAATAATGATGCTTATTTACCTTGACATCACAAGTTGCCATGGTAACACCAGAAGGGAAGACAACTCTGTAAGTGTTGGTGTTGTGGCGGGAAATAAAGTCTGAGCCAGATTCCAGCCTGTCTTCTGGACTACCTCTAGCGGTCAGTGGAACAGTCATACATATCACTGAAACCGTGCTGCTCACATCACCTAGAAATCACAGAAAATTCTTTCAGTCTTGCAGAACAAAGCTGGTACCACTGCAAACAATGTAGATCCAGTTGTCCTTCATAAATTTTCAAAAATACTGGAATGAACTCAATGATCACAAAGTAAAATACATGTATAAACTACACTATAGTAGTCATTATTAGTGACAGCAGAAATGTGACAGAGTACATCAGCCTTTTCATAAGCAGGAGGCTAATTTACCTTGTAATCTTCCAGCATAACCTTCTACTTTTAATTTAGACTTGATACAGTAGGCAGATTTTTTGCCAAGAGAGACAACTTTTGTATCTTTCAGTTTGCTTTCCTGTAATACAATCCCCTTCTGAAAAGGGGTGTACTCTAAAAACAAACGCTTTTCTAAAAAAGGGTTCTACTCTAAAAAGAAAGAATTTGCTCCCTATGGGAGTAGACCCCTATTCAGAAGGGAGGCAAAAACATTTTGAAAGAGTTGTCTCATCTCCCTGAAATTGTATAGTAAAACTCTCTAGCCCTGTCCCCTGCTTTATGATTGCAGCCTCCTACTTTCAAATTTAAGGAAAAGGGAGGTACCTGGAAATGTTCATATACATGTAGCTTTCTCTTTGACAAACTGTTTGATTTTCCCTCCAAAGAAGAATAAAAATGAGTTTCTCCTGTGTAAAAAAAAAGATGGAAGATGGAATTGATAATAACAATGTTTGGAATTGATAATAACAATGTTTTCAAACAGAAGAGCAACAAGGGGCTTGGAAAGAGTGTGTTTCGTATGTGTAAACATGAGCTATCACCTAACAGTACAACTCACTGTCAAAAAGCTAAAAGTCAGGTAAATGTTTGAAGGGATCAGCTGTTTACAACTGGGACCATACTTCTACAAGGAGGTAGAATATATGAGTAACCATCACGAAAACATACCCATATAATTTTGACCCCCTTAAGCCCACTTTTATATAGTAAAACTGGGGTTTACAGGGGTATACATAATTTTTATTATTTCTGCTCAAAAACATAGATTGTGGGTTCTCGTTAGAACTGCCTCGCTTGGCAAGGCAGTTCTAACAAGTACCCACAATCTATGTTTTGAGCACAAATATGAAAAATATCAATTTTTATCTGAAAACTTTCAGTTTTTGGTGGTGAAATTTTCAATATATTTGAATAGGCCCGTTTTCGTAATGAATAAGTACCTGATCTGATAATGGTTGCCCTTGCATAGCCATCACTCTCAGTGACATGATACTCAGTGTCAGAGAATTCCAAAACAGGTTCTGAAATGAAAAGCATACACATACACTAAACTATGGAACTAACCTTTTATCAAAACATACACTTTTGCAATTAGCCCGAGGATTTGGTGTAACCCCAGATAAAATGTTGCAGAATGTTGTGTCTGATCAGGGTCCACACTATTTGTCACTCATCCACTAGTTTGTAGACATATCAATAATAGTAGTAATGTGCAAATTTTAATGACATCTAAGATAAAGAGCTAGAGTGTGCCAATATTTTGAGAAAATGATTCCAAAACTGCGAAGAACATTTGCAGTTCTATTTCAGTTTTCAAATTTATGGCTTATGAATCTAATAGCTGCTGATTACTGTGAAAATAGTACCCATAAAATACAATGGAACCTCAACTAATGATCACCTCCTAACAACAGCCACCTCTGTACAAGTCATTTTCTGATTTCTCTAGGAGTTATTTTTCTATATATTTAACCTCTCTACAACAACCTCCCTAAAATAGCCACTTTTTAGCTTTTGCAAATGTGGCTGTTATACAGAGATTTTACTTAAGTTATTTTGTTAGAGAAGTAAAATTTTAGCATGTGAATATGCCATTTACAGTATTAACTAGCTTCAGAGGACTTATTAAGGCGGAGTATTTGATGATAATTCTGGAATAATTTTCTTCAGTTCTCCATAAAACATATGTTGTGGGTACTCATTAGAAAAGCCTCACCACAGCACTTCTATTGAGTACCCACAACATGTGTTTTTATACAGAAATAAGAAAACTTATCCTAGAATTATCACCAAATACTTCTCCTTAATAGTCCTCTATAGCTTTGTTGTAAACAGAAAGACAGACACATTACCATCTTCTAGGTCATATATAGCCACTGTAGCTTTTGCATTCTGTCCTAGAAGTGCAAATGTTGGCTGTTGTAGTTCAATGTAGAATTCCTCGGGACCTTCGAAGATGGAATCATCATTAATGATCACTGTACAATACTTTGTGTCCTGCCACTCATCAAACTGAACCTAAAACAAAAAAAAAGAATAATTCCACAGAAAACCTGCATTATGAATAATTCCACTGAAAACCTGCTAGCAATGTGAAAAGTTGTCTTTTTGGTCTATGAGGACAGTGAGGACCTAATTCAGTCTGTGTATTTACAATGTCTGCTTTCAGAACAAAAACTGTATACCCCCTATATACTTCTCACGCCGGGTGTATAAGCAAGCAAAATGGTGTTTTTTTACTTACAATGCTTATTATTTCTCTGAAGTTTTATGAAAATCTAATGAGTAGTTTAAACATGCAGGGGCAGATAACCTGATTAAAAATTAATGAAATAAAAAAAATTTCAACATCACATTGTGTTGATAATTTCTGTGAAGTATTACGAAAATTTAACAAAATATCTATACATTACCAAAACACCCTTATTCAAATATATTGAAAATTTCACCACCAAAACCTGAAAGTTTTCAGATAAAAAGTTTTCTGTTCAAAACATAGATTGTGGGTACTTGTTAAAACCGCCTTGCCGAGGCGGTTCTAACAAGTACTCACAATCTATGTTTTTGAGCAGAAATAAGAAAATAATGTATACCCCTGTAAACCCCAGTTTTACTATACAAAAGTGGGGTTTAAGGGGGGTCAAAATTATATAGGTATATTTTCGTGATGAGTCGGAGATGTTCGGTCTGCAAACTCAGACAGATAGATCAACTGACTGACTGACCAATTGTGATTGTTCCCATTATAACCCCTCTCAAATTTTGTCTTTGGTGATATAATGATACTGTAAGTGGTCAGCCAAGGCCCTAATCATTACGAAAACATGCCTATTCAAATATATTGAAAATTTCCACCAAAAACTGAAAATTTTCAGATAAAAATTCTGATATTTTTCATATTTCTACTCAAAACATAGATTGTTGGTACTCATTAGAATTGCCTCATCGAGGCAGCTCTAATGAGTACCCAAAATCTATGTTCTTGAGCAGAAATAAGAAAAACAAGAGGGCCCAGCTGGCCCTGTATCGTTCATCTGATTACCAGACAAGTTTGAGTCAAATGGCCTTTTAGTTCAAGAGAAGAAGTTCAATATTGATTTTCAAGATGAAGGCCATCTTGGATTTCCAATTAAAATGATTTTAACTACTGTTAATCTACAAGCCACCTCGATACTTCCAATGAACTTTGAGTCAATTGCCCTTTTCACCCCGATGCTTCCCACCAGGTTCAAGTGGCCTTTCAGTTCAGGAGAAGAAGCGAAAAATAGATTTTCAAGATGGCCACCATGGTGGCCATTTTGGATTTCCAATCGGTACAATTTTAGCTATTTTTTATCTACAGGTTCACCCCGATGCTTCCTACTAAGTTTCGAGTCAAGTGGCCTTTCAGTTCAGGAGAAGAAGGGAAAAATAGATTTTCAAGATGGTCAGCATGGTTGCAATCTTGGATTTCCGATCAAAACAATTTCTCAAATGGCCTTTCAGTTCAGGAGAAGAAGCGAAAAATAGATTTTCAAGATGGCCACCATGGTGGCCATTTTGGATTTCCAATCAGAATGATTTTAGCTATTTTTTATCTACAGGTCAACCTGATGCTTCCTACTAAGTTTCAAGTCAAGTGGCCTTTCAGTTCAGGAGAAGAAGCGAAAAATAGATTTTTCAAGATGGCCGCCAATGCGGCTATCTTGGATTTCAGATCAAAGCAATTTTATCTATTTTTGATCTACACGTCACCTCGATGCCTCCTACCAAGTTTCAAGTCAACTGGTCTTACAGTTCAGGAAAAGAAGCAAAAAATGGATTCTCAGGATGGCTGCCATGGTGCCATTTTGGATTTCCGATTGGAACGATTTTAGCTATTTTTCATCAACAAACCACCCCGGTGCTTCCTACCAAGTTTCGAGTTAACTGGCCTTTCGGTTCAGGAGAAGGAAAAATAGATTTTCAAGCTGGCAGCCACCCCGATGCTTCCTACCAAGTTTCGAGTCAATTGGCCTTTTGGTTCATGGTGGCCATCTTGGATTTCCGATTGGAATGATTTTAGCTATTTTTGATCTATAAGTCATCCTGATGCTTCCTACCAAGTCAATTGGCCTTTTGGTTCAGGAGGAGAAGTGAAAAATAGATTTTCAAGATTGTGGCCATGGCGGCCATCTTGGATTTTCAATGGAATGATTTTAGCTATTTTTGACCAACAAGTCGCCTTTATGTTTCCTACCAAGTTTCGAGTCAATTGGCCTTTTGGTTCATAAGAAGAAGCAAAAAATAGATTTTCAAGATGGTGGCCATCTTGGATTTCCGATCGTAACGATTTTAGCTATTTTTTATCTACAAGTCACCCCGATGCTCCCTACCAAGTTTCGAGTCAATTGGCCCAGAGGTGTAGGAGGAGTTGGGTTTTAAAGCAAATTGTTGACACTGCACGACAAACGACGCATAAGGGGCACTGACCGATCACAACAGCTCACCTTGAGCACTTCATGCTCAGGTGAGCTAATAATGTATACCCCTGTAAACCACCAATTTACTATTTAAAAGTGGGGTTTAAGGGGGTCAAAATTATATAGGTATGTTTATGTGATGTCAGACTGCATGTATGTATAGGTGACCTGCACCTTCTCTGTCTAAAAATGCCTAAATGACTGTGTTCTCATGGCACCAAAACATTTTTCAGTCTGATATCCTCTCCAAAGAAAATCTAACGCTTGCAAGAAATGTTTTTATTGATTTCAAGAAAATTTAACTTTAAAGCTTTTTGAAACAATTATCTGAATACATTATAGAGAACAAAAAATAGGGAAACAGTCACAGTTTTGCTTACCTGTCCAGTAAATTCAACAAAGTCCTGCTGTCCTGGCCTAGCTCCTTGACTGGTGGTAGTAGCTCGACCAGGGACTGTTCTACATGTTACTATTGAATACTGAAATATACAAAAAAAATGTTCTAAATTGAGCTAATGAAGAACTGATGATGCAATGAAACTATAAAGAACTTCACTGAAGTTTAGTCCCAGAGAAGTGAGAGCTGTCATCCTCATCCTTCTTTACCTCAGGGAGGTTAAACAATCAGTGAAGTGAAATTAACTGTAGACTTCATATTGAGTGGATGCTAGGGTGAACACTAGGGTGGACATAAGCATATGGACAAATAAACTAATTGACAAACAAATGGACAGAAACGTGCATGCCTAAGTTGCTCATGCTAACACATGACAATCAGTGAAGTGAAACTAACTGTAAAGTTGTACAGTTTGTAAACTTCATTTAGGGAGTACACAAGGAAGGATGAAAGTACATGGACAAACAAATGGATGGAAACTTGCACACCTTAATCAACCATGCCAACGCAGGTGTAACAATAAGGAATTGTTTATGATGCAAGAAAAGAACTCTTATCACATAATTCATGGGGATTATATAAAGTTCCAGATAACCCTGTGCATTTGTACAGTCCGGTCAGTATCCTGGAGGACGTTTAAAAGGAGTACTTAATAATTCTCAGATAATTTAACCCATTCATGCCGAGTGGATTCTTCTACCTTAATGCTTTGGACCGGTCCATTTCCAGTTCAGGAGTGTTTGGTTAGTTTTTATTATTACCATGTTTTATAGAAATTCTTCTATTTAATGCAAACAATGTAGGACCCTGATCAGATCTGGGGCTACCCTGTTTGCTAATGTCCCTTTAATGGTATCCTAGGCTTAAATGGGTTAAATACATACATTATGGGTTTCTTCTTGTAGAACCATGGTTAGGTGCTTATCAGTACCCACAACATACAAATTTTTTTTATGGAGTCTGACCAGACTACAGACAGATAGTCTTTCCTGCTGGCATATGTGTAAATTATTGTTTTCATATACATGCAGTGAAAACCCATATGAGCTGAATGTAGCATCTGATCAGGATATACACTGTGTGCAAAAGAAACAGTAATTTCTACAAAACATTCCTTAAATAGCCAACTGACAAGTCTAATGTACAAAATGAGCGAGTCCATTCTGTGATGTTTGGTATTAATAAGGTAAGGTTAAAAGCTGTTTGCTTCAATACCTGTTTTAGATTTCCTGTCCTTTTGATTGGTACTTTTATCACCCCAGCAGTTTCAGTTACATTAAAGAGAGCCGTTTCGAAGCTGAGAACTGACCATGTAATGTGAAACCGATTCCCTGGTACCCGGTTGGGCTTGGTGTCTAAGAGGTTGAAGGCAAAACCATCCTGGAAAATTTGACTGTCGAAATCTGTGAGGACATACTTGATCATACCATTGTCAATATCCTCTGAAATAATCATACGGTATTTGTCAAAAAAATATGAAGACTATATAAACTTCGTTTGTTGTAAAAAATTATGTTAATTTAATTTGTTAAGTATACAGAATTTCCAGCAGAAAAAGTTATTTTCCAGACAGCAGTGTGTATTTAGAAAAAAAATATTTTTCTTTCACACATACACACACACACACACACATACACACACACACACACAAAGAAAGAAAGAGAGAAAGACAAGGAGTACCTTGTGAGAATGAGACAATACTGGTCTTTGGCCTGTCTGTTTTCTCCAGCCTACCATACTGTGGCTCATCAGTGATAACATACATGATCTTGTCAGTGGGGGTATCCACGTCTGTAGCTCTTAGTTCATTGGCTGTGATGATATTAGAGACCTCTGACCCTGTATACTCCAGGAACTGAAGACCTAGGTTCACCTCAATAACTGGACTTCCATCATCCAGTGGCAAAATATCTATGTAGAATTCCTAGGAATGAAAAAAATATGTGTTCATTCATTATTCTAGATTATGGGAGTGTCCAGATAAATACAATGTATTTTTTTTTTTTTAAATATTGTGGGTCCTCATCAGAAGTGCCTTAACTACAGTCCAGTTAACCATTTTTTTGTTGACATGCATTTCTAGTTCCTGAGCAAATATTAGATGGTTCTCAATAAAATTTATGTCACTTATAGACTATTAGCAAAAAACAATGTTTTGAATATACCTTTATTGCTTTACATTTTCCTTAACAGTCAGAATATTGCTAAAATAATTTTAGGTGCCTTTTATAATGTTGTAGTCCTGTTGGATGCCATTTCATTTTTCAAACAATGTTGTGTAAGTCTTAAAACTAAAGAAAACATCAACTACTGAATAGAACAACATTATATCAGTAAGTATGATATTAAAAAATAATGATTCTATCCTAGCAGCATTAGAACTGTCATTTATCTGCCATTATTTATCTGTCAAGGCAGGAAGAGGGGTGGTGGGGATACATGGTTGGGTTTAAGATACCGTAGCCTGGTTATCTTGCCCCCCAACTTCCCCCTTCTGCATCCATCAACACTGGCAAACTCAGTCCAGAAATATATGGGCCACACCATGTGAAAACTTGTCTTCGGGCATATGCAGACAAATAAGGCCCAGATCAATCTGTGCATCTGGGCAGTCTGATCAGGGCCTTCCCTCTCCACATACAGAATCATTGGATACTAAAGAATGTTTCAGTGGAAAGGAAAGGCCCAGATGGGACTTTGTGCATGTGCAGGATGATGTGAATCAGCACATTTTGTGCATACCTGAAAGCACTTTTTTGCTTGATGTGGCCCAAATCATTACGTAAACATGCCTATTCAAATATAGAAAATTTCACCTCTAAAAACTGAAAATTTTCAGATAAAAAAAACTCTGATATTTTTCATATTTCTGCTCAAAACATAGATTGTGGGTACTCGTTAGAACTGCCTCAGCAAGGTGGTTCTAACATGTACCCACAATCTATGTTTTGAGCTGAAATAAGAAAAATAATGTATACCCCTGTAAACCCCAGTTTTACTATATAAAAGTGGGGTTTAAGGGGGTCAATATTATTTTGGCATGTTTTCGTGATGATTATCTGTGAAAGGGTAAATTTCTGTAGCAAAATGCCATACCTGCGGTTCTGTCTGAGTGATAGGATGATTCCCATGGCCGTCCTGCTGCATGGCTGCGAAGTTGGAATTTGTGCCATCAGAAACTGTGAAGGAGAAATTGTCAGTCACCGTCTCACTTCCATCATGCAAGTAGCTGATATGGTTCTCATAGATATCTGTCATTGTAAACACTGAAGCAGGGGACCAGCCATTGCCACGGTTCATCTCAATGTTCCCATGTAATGGAGATTTGATGATGGTAAACATCAGAGAATCTTCCTACAAGGTATGAAATACAAAAAATTACTCATTTGTCAACTATATAGGGAAAAAATGGCACTTCTTCCAAATACTTCCCTGTATAAAAGGGAACATCATTACTGAAAGCATCATTACTGAGACATAATAAACAGTTACGAGAATCACTTCTTATTTCTTCCTGAAAACATACATTGTGGATATGCATTAGAAGTGCTTTGGTGTAGCTTCTACAACATGTTGCGGGTACTTATTAGAAGCTATCTCTGAAATGCTTCTAATAAGTATCCACATAATGTTTTTGTGCAGAAATAAGAAAATGTTCATATTATTTGGTCAAATATTGGGTTTTATCTTGAGCTACATGTATGCACACATAAATATCATAGATCCATATTAATTTGAACATCCTAAGCTACGTATATCATGTATACAAACTCTGAAGTGAAACTGGTCAAGAAAAATATTACATAACTGTGAATTTTGAGAGGTTAATTTTCAATATTTCTGTATAAAAAATGAAAATTAAAAATTAAATCTGTTCTTACTCTATCCACTTGAATACCCAAAACACAAACATTTTTTGTTTGGCCTAACTGAAGAACAAAATGGGATAAACTGAAGTCAATAAAATATGGCGCTGGGAAAAAATCTCAGAGATTTTTGTGAAACCTCATTTAAATTTTTCACAGATCTCAAAGACTGTCATAGTGATCTAATGGCATGTATCAATATGCCCCCTCAACTTTTTTCAAAGTTGGTGAAATAAAAAGGGTCTACTCTGGACCCTTTTCAGAAGGAAGGTAAAAAATATTTTGACAGAGATACCTTCCCTTAAGACCTTACCTTAGTATCTTTGTCTGTAGCCTTTAGGTCAAACTCTGTGACAATTTTCCTCACTCCCTCCTGCACCTTCAGACCATTATTGATGACCACGGGAATAGAATCATCCACAGGGCTGATACTAATTGAGAAAGTCCTGATGACATCATGAGGACCATCGGAGACCGAGAACATAAAACTGTCCATGTACTTCTCTTCAGTACTAGTATGGATGTACAGGACATTGTTTGCGGCAAGGTCCGACTGGCTGAACTCAGATATTGGCACATCTGAAGATGAGAAACAAAACAAAGGATCAAATGATGAAAAAAAAGTAGATGAAATACAGAAAACAAGGGAACAGATACATGAACCAGAGGATGAAATATGTGTCAGCTATAGTAGAGAAAATACTATGGTGGTCATTTACTTTCAAGTCTTTCAGCATGATACTGTACAAGGGGCAGCTGTATATACATGTACTTTTAGAAGTTTATGGTGAGAAACTTTAGTGACTTTGCCTTTCCCAGCAAAAATCAAAATTGCTTAGGGTAACATTGATCCCATAACAACATACCTGGTCCTAAAGAAAGCTCTAAATGTCCAAACTCAGGAGGCTGCAACACAATATACAAAAGTGAAGCCGGCTCTGTATCATCATCGGTAAATGATAGGTACTCTGTGGTAATGGTGGTCTTGCCTCCCTCTGTAACCACCAACTCTTTGTTAGACACTGATTTAGGGGAATATCTGTCTTCTGCAATAAATTAAACAAAATATATAGTCTTTGAAACAAAAAAATTCTATTCTTTGTGATCAGGGGCCAGCTTATCCAAAATATTTCCTCTAAATTTTAACAATATTTACTGTGATAACCATAGTATTGGGACAGACAGACCTGAGCAAATAGTGTAAACCCTGATCAGATGCTGCAGAATGCATCATCTGATCAGGGTTTACACTGTTTGCAAATCATTCAGCATTTTAGACCTATCAAAAGGTAGTAAAATGGGACTTGTTCAAGTTTAAGGACAAACATGGTAAGAAGTTAAGCTGTCCCAATACTTAAGGCAAATAGGGTAGTTACTTTTTAATAGACTGTAGCATAGTTTGTTGTATATCTTTTGACATTATTTAAATCATATTATTGCATAAAAAGCAGTGCCGTGCATTATTAACAGCTGTGCATTAAGCGGCGAAAAGCCGTGTATTAACAAGGCAATTCACGTGCTGTTAATGCATGGCTATGCAACTTTCAAAATGCTTGTACGGGACCACAG
Organism: Anodontia alba; assembly: GCA_964016985.1. Classification (NCBI taxonomy): domain Eukaryota; kingdom Metazoa; phylum Mollusca; class Bivalvia; order Lucinida; family Lucinidae; genus Anodontia; species Anodontia alba. The sequence goes on from OZ024822.1 coordinate 85,400,566, forward strand.
AATTGCTGCCATCATGAGATGTGTACTGCCTGGCCATAGATCGCGCATAGTCTGTGGAAATTGCATTCACGAGACATCAGTGAAAAGGAGAAACAAAATAGTGCAAGAAATAACGTGAAATGTAGCAAATGTTTTCAGTTTTTTTATGCAATAATAGCTATCAAACATGGTTTTTCAATGCATTAACATTCGCCAGGTCCCTTGGGAGGTGTTGAAAACCGAGGCCAGAGGCTTCGGTTTTCAACACCTCCCTCGGGATCTGGCAAATGTTAATGCATGAAAAACTATGTTTGATCCTTATATCAAGATGATGGAAGGGTGATAACAAAAGGCTCTGTGCAATGAAGTGCTATATAGTCATGAAGTGAATTCAGCCTCTAACAGGATTTGAACCTGGGATCACATAGGACCAGATAAAGATAGTAAAGCTAAACCAGCTTTTAGTGTTAAATGGCAGTTGATTACATGTATGTCAAAATGTTCCCAAGACACAGTTTTTACTTTTGTCACATTTCCCTACTAGGTTTGATAAACGAAAAAGCAATAGAGATTTTGCATATAGGGCTCCAAAATATATAACTACAAGATTATGATGCAGTACAGTGAGCAACACACATGTACAAGCTTACAAAAAGTTTACTGTAAGTAATGATGTATGAAAATTAATACACCACAATCTTTTTATAACACTATTGCTGGGATCCAAGCACCTTGTTAGCTAAACAACTGTGTTGTATCCAAACAAAATTGTATAGATTATTTAGAAAAAAAAAACATTTTTGTTTGGATACAACACTTTTGGGATCCACCTTTTAACTGTCTTATATCAGGCACTACCTTATATCCGTATCATCTAATAATGAAAAGTCTTTTAAAGAGGTTCCCGTGTGTACAAACTTACCTAGTACAGTGATATAAAAGTGTTGGTCAATGAGATCATTACCATCCTGATCAGAGACAGTAAATTTGAATATGACAGTACCAGTTCCTTCCCCTACTCTGTGTTTGTAAAACAGATGTCCTGCAAGCAGAATAATAAAGACAACGTCACTGCTAAGAAAACACAGCTCTTCATAAAGATAGTATTCAGAAAAAAAAAATATTACCTTTGCTCCAAAACATATTTATGGGTACTCTCTATGTACCTTTTTGGTAAACATAATCCAGAAAACTATCCTCTGTACACTTATCAGCCTATCTGAAACCATAATGGAAGGAAGGAAGCCATTATGTACTTGAACTGTCAATGATTTTGTTTTCAATTATCAGGAAACAAATTAGCTACTGTACATTTATTTCAAGGAATGCATCTTTTGTACATTTAGAACAGGGTAGCTAGCATTATTTAAATTCTAGAGCTATGAAAGAATTGAATTATATATTAGTATAGTCTACTGTATTTACCCTAATTATTAGGACACTTTAACTCGTCACCATAACTATTTGTCCTAAAATTTGAACCATTTTTGCTACAATGTAACCATTGATGCTTCTATAAACTGCTGGATAAATGGTAAGCACTGCCAACTCTGATCAGATATCACTTTCTGTGGCATCTGTTTTAAGTCTACAATGTTTGCTCAGGCCTGTCTGTTCCAAATTTTAGGGTAAGTACCTTCTGTACATGTATTTAAGAAACACGGCTTTAGTATATATTTCCAAAAGGGTGACAATCTGTTTGAAAACTTAATTTTTAGATTTTTAACACACATATAAATGTAAATATTTAGGCTCAGATCAACCTGCAAATCATGCAGTCTGAACTGAGCCCATACTGCCTGCTTGCAAAAACTGCCTACTGTAAAATATAAAGGCAAACAATAACAGACAGAGTGTTTGCTATCTACTGATCCCTTACCATCATTTATCTGCTTCTGCGTAAATGTCTTTGAAGGCTCTGATTTCGACAGTATAACTTCCTTCCCAGCTACTACCAGCACTAGTCTTCCATGGGGTGGGTCCTGGGTCAGAGTGTAGATCAAATGAGTATCCTCTGAGTCAACATCAGTGGATCTCAAGTCCTCAGATTTTATAGGTGTGCTTGAACCTATCAATATAAAAAAAGGCAGATAAAGAAAAAACAGTAAATAAATTTCCAGTGGCTTTATAAATGGACTGATTTGGCAAGAAATTATTTGGATAAGAACTCTAGGCGAAGTTTGTTCTAAATTTCTCTGGAAGTTCATGAGACATTCATGCAATGTCCATGCAACATATACAAATGTGTTGTAAGTACCAATTCAATATGATTCCAAGCTAAAATTTTTGCTACTGTCCCTCAACATGGCGTCTCTAACTAGTTGTGAACTGTTGCAGCCCACTGAGATTCTAGCTTAATTGAGACAGGATTGCATGGCCTGGATACTCCTGTACCTCTGTCACAGCCAGACAAAGAGATTATTTTAAGCTAGTGACAAATTATCAAATTTATAAAGCAACTATTAGCTTCTTTCAGCAATGGAAAATCATCACTTTGTTCACTTATATCCACCTTCAAATTACCCTCACCATTCTCCTAGCACTGTATAAAAGAAAATACTCACAATTACCTGCCAAAAATGTTCTTTCTTTTAACAGACAAAAATTGAACCAAGCAAACATTTTTTTTTCTTCTTGTGAATCAAAACATTTCTCCAAAGGAACATCCTCCAAGTAACAACCATGATGTCACTTATCACAATAACTAGATGGTGGTTGATCACATTGGTACTTGGGCTTTACTTAACCAGTAGATATGGCCTTATTCCAGATAAGATGGGTATCTGATGTTTTTTTTTTTTGTTGTATTGCTCCACAAAACCATATCTTGCAGGTACTCATTAGTAGTGCCTCAGAGAGGCAGAGAGGCACTTCTAATGAGTACCTACAACATATGAATTTGTGAAGAAAAAAGAACAAAGTCGATTTTTTACTGGTTGAAAAAGGACTTTATCTAGAGCCATGTTTTAACAAAACCAACGTCACTTTTATCCTGCCTCTTTATTTACCATTCCTTTCAGCTAAAGTGCTTTATAAAAAAAACCTCCTTCTCCTACCTGCCTGTACTCTGAGCCCTCTGTTAATAGTGACTCTTGGCGTTTCATCATTGACCAGTCCAATTATAACACTAACAGTCTTGGTGTCTTCAAACTTGCCATCAGTGAGGTGAAGACTGAAAGAGTCAGTTGTGACTTCAGTTCCATCATTCTGGTATGCAATCAAATCATTCAAAATATCCTGAAATGAAAAATGCAGTCAGATTTCAGGGCTCTGTATCATGTAAGACATCATTTAGTGACAAAAGGTATTGGTATGGTTTCTTACTTCTCCCTATATTAAAATAACTGGTAACAGTGTCTTCAGGGAAATCAGATGTCCTTCCCCCTCACCCACCATAAATTACAGCTTTTTTCTACTGCTTTAACATTGAAAATTAGGTCAAGGTCACCAAAATCTAATAAGTTCTTTTTTATGTCCAAATTATATATCCTTGATATTTTGCTAAGAATCTAATGACTGGTTAAAAAGATATTGTGCAGACAAGAAAGTGTGATGCAGACGCAATCACCAATACCAACGCTGACACCAAGGCCAACAGGATCCCCACAAATATCAATATGTCCCTCTCCCCTTAGGTGTGGTGGACATAGCAAGTGTATGTACTGTGTACCACATTCCCCCATAATATATAATGAAAATGAGTTAATAGGGGTCTACACTATTAGGGAGATTTCCAAAATTTTGCAGTTTTTGAAACAGCTTTTCAATTTGTTTTATAGTTCTCACTACCTGCATAATCTGTTTTAATGTGCTGAATAACAAAAATCCTCACTTCCTGTATTATAAGGTCAAAATGTTATGGATTACACAGCTCTAGGTAAAAGACATCACGAAAACATACCTATATAATACTGACCCACTTAAACCCCACTTTTATATAGTAAAACTGGGGTTTACAGGGGTATACATTATTTTTCTTATTTCTGCTCAAAAACATAGATTGTGGATACTCATTAGAAAGTTCTAATGAGTATGTGGGTACTCATTAGAACTGCCTCATTGAGATGGTTCTAACGAGTACCCACAATCTATGTTTTGAGCAGAGATATGAAAAATATCAGAATTTTTATCTGAAAACTACTAGTTTTTCTGTGGTGAAAGTTTCAATATATTTGAATAGGCGTGTTTTCGTTATGGGTATCAAAATGTTTTTTCTCATTTATTCATGAAAACCTATGTTGTGGGTAAGTACCTTGCAGAGGTGCTTCTAATGAGTACCCACAACATATGCTTTTGTGAAGAAAGGAAAAAATGTGATTGTTTGGTTTAAAACATTAGCTTATCTAGCGATATGTCTTATAAGTATACATTTTACATAGTTCTGTTTATAATTAATAACCAATTAAAATTCATATTGTAACTATTCATTTGGGTTACATTTATGTAATGAAAATGTATTGTGAATAATGATGCTGATATATCTCTTTCAACAATCTCTGTGCATCGAAGTGTCATACGGTCATGAGCTGAATTCTCCCCATGGGAGCAAATTCTTTCTTTTTTGAGGAGACACTTTTTCAGAAGGGAGTTGGTGTACAGGAAAGCAAATAGGAAATCAGAAAACTTGTAAAATATTATGGAAAACTACCAAGTGTATCCAGTCCTCTTTATCTTATTTGGTCCTTGCTCAATTATTGTATATTAACCAAGTTTATTTTATCAACAAAAATGTTCACAATTACCTGGTATGTAAAAGTTGTTTCTTTCAGTAAAATATCTCCAGCTTCAACAAGACTTCTTCTCGAGGACTTCTTTCTAAGAACACCTAAAATATAAACAAAAGAGATTTCAACCATAGCTCTGACACCTGCTTTTGGAGTTTTGGCCCTTTGAACATTGTCAATAGTAATCCAAGTCATATCTGTGTGCCCTGTGTGCCCTTTCTATAATGTGAAAACGGTTTCCGAGATTTCTTTGAAACCTTGCAAAAATATAAAGGGACATAACCTGTAGAACACATTTTATTTTTGACAGGGTTATGGCACCTGCTTGATGTAAATGCAGTGGTAGGGCATGGTGCAGTGCTTGCAGCTCTTTTATTAATTTTTTATTTGATGCACAAGCCTGAGTTCAGACTAGCTGTCATGCCTAGTCTTGTTACCAGGTGTCAGAGTTATGGTTCTTGTGTTTTGCAAATTGTATCATGGTGATATACATTTGCATATAGTTTCAAGAAAATATCTCGAACATTTTTTAAGTTACAGACTGGACAAAAATATATTACAGAAATCACTATTTTCAAAGTTCAAAGGGCCATAATTCCAAAAGTTTTCACTAGAGTTACTGTTCTTGTTTCTGCACCTTGTCTTACAATGCTTTACATTTGTGTGAAGTTTCATCAAAATATCTGGTTTTCAACTTACAGAGCAGACACCGGTGCATAGTAGAAATGGCCATTTTCAATATCTACTATGTTCAAAGGGCCACAACTCCAAAAGTAGATTAACCAGAGTTACATTTCTATGTTTTGCATGTTGTCTCATAGTGCTTTACATTTGTGAGATGTTTCATCAAAATGTCTGGAATGGTTTTCAACTTACAGAGCGGACACGAGTACATGGTAGAAATTGCTATTTTCAATATCTACTATGTTCAAAGGGCTGCAACTCCAAAAGTAAGTTAAACAGAGTTACAGCTTTTACGTTCTGCATGTGGTCTTCTGGTGCTTTACATTTGTGAGAGGTTTCATTAAAATATCTGGAATGGTTTTCAACTTACAGAGCAGACACGAGTACATGGTAGAAATGTCTATGTTCAATGTTGAAAGGGCAATAACTCCAAAAGTTGGCAAACCAGAGTTACGGTTTATGTGTTCTGCATGTCATCTTATAGTGCTTTACATTTGTGTGAAGTTTCGTGCAAATATCTTGGACGGTTTTAAACTTACAGAGTATACACACATACATGGTAGGAATGGCTATGTTCAATGTTCAAAGGGCATTAACTCCAAAAGTAGGCAAACCAGAGTTCATGCGTTCTGCACGTTGTCTCATAGTGCTTCACAGTTATATGAAGTTTGGTGAAAACATCTCTGACGGTATCAGAGTTATATAGCAGACATGAATGATGGAAGCGCTGGCGGATGCACGGATGTTCTTACAAGAGGTATGTTATGAGGTTATCCCTTTGATCTTTCTTTGATTTTTTTTAACCCCACAACACCATTTTTAACCCCACACCAATTTTTATCAATTTTTAACCCCACAATGATGGAATAAACAGATATCAATACAAATGCTAACCTCAGAATGTACCTGGTGTATGTGCGGATGGACACTCAAAATTTCAGACCTTACAACATAATACCCTAGCAACTTTTTGTGGCGGGGCATAAAATTCCTTAACCTTTAAATCATGGTCACTGAGGAAGGTGGGTCCTACACTGAACAAAACTTAAATCTAACATTAAACCAAGTATCAACTAAATATATCCAGTCATTCAGTAGATATTGGATCTTTAAATACTAAAACATAAAACTTCGACATGAAAAATCTAAGTTCATAAGCTGAAAGATTCCTTTCTTTAGTGATACTGCTGAAAGTATATTATGAAACTTACCATGCGTGGGTGGAGTTACTACAGAAAAAGTGAGAACTCCAGGTTTGGTGTCAATGTCCGTTACATACACTGAAGCATTAGTAACTGTCACAGACTGGCCTTCTTGGACAAAAACTTGCTCTGTTACTAATACAGGTGCCTCATCATTGACTGCCTGTCATGATAAAAAAAAACAAAAAACAATAAGATAATTAGCACTCTTTCAACACTTCAGCATAGCTCTAGATAAGTTGTGTATCCAGATACTGGAAGAGTTCAATTTCAATTTTAGGTAAGTCAGGCTATGTGATTTAGATATTCCTAGAGAAAAATGGCTAATCTAATTGCAAACAGTGGAAACCCTGATCAGACTGATCTGGGCCTGCACTGTTTGCCAATTATCCTTTTGGGGTCTCCAGACTAAAATGCATTAAGGGTTAATTACGAGGGATGTTCGAAATGAATTGCTTATTTCTATCTGGAGACTTCAAATTTCAAGTTAGCCCAAAAGTACTCATTTCATGCCCTCGAAGTACTCCCCGTGGCTAGAAATGCAAAGTTTCAGCCGATGTATCCACTTCTTGAAGGCGTCACGGTACGCTGATTTGGGCACAGTAATCAAGTACTGATGAATGGCAGATCCAAGTGCCTGTCGGGACTGGTATTTCCGCCCAGCAAGGAATGCTTTCAATTTCGGAAACAAAAAGAAATCACATGGGGCAAGGTCTGGGGAATATGGGGGGTGAGGCAAAACAGTTACTTTTTCTTTCTTCAAAAACGCCGTAACTATTGCGGAGGTATGAGCTGGGACATTGTCATGTAGAAGACAGACATGTTTAAAACCAGTAGCAGGGCGTCGTTTCTGATAATACTTTTTCAGTTTCTTCAATACTACGTCTTTGTAGTACTTTCCGGTGATGCTTTTGCCCTTTTTCACTGGCACTTTTATTGCGACTCCTTCACCAGAGAAGAAGATTGCATACAAAACCTTCTTTGTACTCAAAGAACGTTTGGCAATTATTGGGCGTTTGCTGTGTTTAGTGGCCCAGATCTTATTGCTAACCTTTCTGATGGGCTCAAAATAATGGACCCAGGTTTCATCACCTGTGACGACATTGGCAAACTGCTTTTTATCATATTTTGGAAACATGTGAAGCAGCTTTTTGGCCACTTTAACCCGTTGCCTCTTTTGCTCGTCAGTCAACAGATGTGGCACCCATCTAGCAGAAATCTTTCTGACTTTCAAATGCTTCTTCAAAATCAGGTGAACCGTTGATAGTGATATGCCAACCTTTCGTGCAATATCACGAACTGTAAATCTGGCATCTCCTTCAATGATTTCCTTTATTTTGGAAACGATTTCTTTACGAGATGCAGATTTTGGCCTACCGGATTTCGGTGCATTTTTGATGGACTCTACACCAGACCCAAATTTCTTTTTCCACCGCCGAACTGTGTCATAAGACACACAAGAAGGTCCAAAAGCAGTAGAAATTTCAGCCATCAGCTTCTTCAAAGAACAACCAAGTTTTGAGCGAGCTTTGATGTAAGCCCGTATTTCATCTTTTTTGTCGACGCTTCTACCAACCATTTTTACTGCAGTGGTCAATGACTGCGTGTATTCAAATGGCAAATTTTATGTCTTACACTTAGTCTAACATGTACATTTATATACCATTGTGTAGATATTGAATAGCCCTATACAGGTATGTATTGGTTTTTATCGTGCCCCATGTGGATATCGAGCTAGAGGACAATAAGCAATTCATTTCGAACATCCCTCGTAATACATGTCACCCAGCACACAGAAAAGTGTACAATGCAAAACAAATTTTATTTCAGAACCATCTTCAGTGTGTCTAATTCAGAACTGACTTAGTGGTCTTAAGGACTGGATCTCACAACTGAGGTTCAAACAAATCATTGCCCTTAGGAAGAAACACAACTAAAAACCAAAGATCAGCTTACCACTATTGAAATATTGAGTGTCTTGACAGGAGACTTATTTCTACCATCTGTCACATGAAACTGGAAGTGATCTTGGACTGGTTCTTTGTTTTTATGATCAGACTGGATGTATGACACATAACCATTTATCAAGTCCTGAACTGGAAATGAAGAAACCAGTCTATTCTCTAGCTTCTCAGAACCTTCAACTGAAAGAAAAATAAAAAATAAAAAATAGATCAAAACAATGTACATAAATAAAAGAAAAAAAAATGATCCTAATATGTAAATAAAAAATGCATCATAATACTTTACAGTTCTCATGGATAATTAAAGTGACTTGGTATATTTTCTGCAAGTTTTTACAGTTTACAATTTTTGACTAATTATTTGCTTTCCTGCATTCCCAGTCCCATGGAAGCAAATTCTTTCAATTTTCAGAAGGAAGGCAAAAACAATTTGACAGAACTGTCTCCCCTGAAAGCATATCCATTACCCTTACAATAAAACCATAATAGTTTATAATTCTTAAGTAATAAACCATGAAACAATCGTTTTTACCTTTTTTCAACCTGAATACAAAACTGAGCTGCAATGTAAGATAATGTTCCTTTGTACCAGCCAAGACACTTGTCCAAAAGAATGTCATCTCACACTATGGCTAAAGTCTATCTTTTGAGTTTAACAGCCCAGTCAACACTGTTATGGTCATGTTGAGCCTGTCAATTCCTACTCTCTTTTCCTGGGCAAGCTTACTCCTCTAAGTTGACCAGTACTTTGTGCACATACTTTTATCAGTAACTGACAACTGCCCTTCCATATTTCAACGGGAAGGGGAGAATGATTATAGAAATTGTTTCACAATCAATCTCCATGAAAATTACATGGCTGAGCTGGGATTCAAACTTGCAACCCCAGGATCTGCAATCTGAAATGTTACTGACTGTACTATGGAGCCTCGCTGAAGTATATCTAAAATCATCCCTACCTGGAGCAGTGTCCACAATATCACCATAACTGGGCTTGGCATCTATGACGATCACAAGATTGTCAGTGATAGTGTCAGGGTCTGTCACCTCTATCTCCCTTACTGTCAGTGTTGTCTTTCCTCCTTCATCAACCTGCAGACATAGGAGAAGAATAGGAGCAGTGTCATATACAGTATTTTTACTCTAAGTATTCGGACACCTCTATTCCTTAAAATACTTGTTCTAAAATTTGAACAAGTACAATTTACTACCCAATGTTTCGTCTGAAAATTGCCTGATGAATGGCAAACAGTGTAGACCCTCTTAATCAAATGCATGAAGTGTTACTGTTTGTGTGTTCTAAGATGGCTGAAGAGACCAAACTTAGCTCTAAACTGCCTGTTGCAGATAGAACATGAGAGGTCTGAGGAAGAAAGCTCTGTTGGTGATGCCTTGGCTTTCTGCTGCGCATGTTTCTGCTCAGCTTTGCAAATTCATTTGTCTTCCTATTCACCAGCACCCCTTTTTATGAGGCCTAGTCGCTTTGCATGATCCTGTGCAATCTGTTCCCACGACTCTGTTGGTTTGTTGAAGTATTTAAAGGAGGCTTTGAGGGTGTCCTTCTATCATTTCTTCTGACCACCATGGGAGTGTTTTCCTTTTTGTAGTTCTCCATAGAGGATTTTCTTTGAAAAATGGGCATCAGGCATTCAGGTAACATGGCCTGTCCATCTTAATTGTGCCAATATCAGAAGAGTATGTACACTCTGCATCCCTGCCCTTTTCAGGACTTTAGGAGAGGTATGATATGGAGATACACTTAGATCCATCCATGCATTCAAGAATTAGGTTACTAAGGGTCAATATCCAAAACATTTCAAGCCTTAATATCAGGAAAAAAATCTTAATTTAATGCTTAGCATGCTGGGAAAAATTCCTAGCAGGTGACATATTTTATTATGATCTTAGAAAATAGGGGTTTAACATTTCAAATGCCATATGTGTGTTTGAAATAACAAATCCTATTTTCTGGAAAATGAGAAAAAACATCATGAATTTGTCATCTTCTTAATTTATGCACAGAATGCTAACGGTTAAGGAGTGTTGATATGTAAAACACTGTTTTTTAGGGAAAATAAGACAAATAATTTAAACATCATTTGCCAATATTTAAATTAACAGGATTAAGGGTTAAAAATAACTGCCACAACTCACCTGAACACCTGATTTGACCTTGACCATTGGAGGTTGATTGTCATCTGGTTGTATCACTACAGTCAGCACCTGGTTAGGTACCACATTCTCACTCGAGTCGGTCACATTGAATGTAAGAATCTCTGTCACAGCCTTTTTACCAATTTCAGCATCAGCAAGGAAACTGAAAAACAAATTACAGCATGGCAAAAGAATCGCTCATATTAATAACATTTTAGTAAATCAGATCTACACTTTAAAACACAAGATCACAACCAGCTTTACCTTTGTCTTTGCTAATATTTTCATTTGATTTTCACACAAAAGCTCATTGTCATATTTTTCAAACTTATATAGAAATACAGTAAAATGAAAATCTAAAAGGTAAGACCTCAGTGACTCAAACACCAATGGCAATTTACTGTGGTTGATTTGAAGTTGTTTTTGAGTCCCTAGGAAATTGTTTGATAGCAGCTCAAGAAAACAAATATTTAGGGATACTTTAGGGAATTTTTCTTATTTTATTATGAAAATGTGTATTATGTGTACTCATTAGAATCACCTCATTGAGGGAATTCTAATGAATGCACTCAACATAACATATTGCATAGAAGACCTAAATGACATCCCTAAATTATCCCCATTTTTCCATGTGTCCTGGCGCTATGATTAAACCTCAGTGGCTTGAACTACCCATGTCTAGAACAATTTCCATGGTTTCAAAGATGTTCAAGCCATTCAAGTTCAAGTTCATTGCTAAGTACACACATGATGCATGTTTTATCAAACTAAGATCAAACTCTGCAATCCCTGCAATTTGATCAGGTCCTTCTCTATTCATATAGAATATTAAATGGCTGTTTTGATCTCGGCCCTAGTCTCAGCCCGAGTTGCCTGTTTCAGCCCGAGCCGGAACGGAGAGGGCTAAGACAGGTCAAGGGCCGATACCAGGGCCCAGATCAAAACAACCATGCTGTATTCTTTTTATCATATACTTATTTGCCTAAAAAATATTTAAGAATTGAAATCAAGATTTTGAAGTTTCATTGAGTAATCAAAACACTAGCTTAGTTTTATGTCCGTGAAGCCAGAAGGGTTTCTTGTGTACACTGAACTAAGCCAATGATTTTCATTACTTGATGAAACCTCAAAAGCCTGGTTTCAATTCTTATATTTATTTTATTAATCTTTTATCTACCAAGCCTTTGTCAGACAGTTTTATATGTTATCGAATATTTGGGATTTAGTATAGCTTGTTGGAGGCCTTGGAACAACCCACAGACAGACATAGCGCGCTTAGCCAACTTCACACAAGCGTCAGTATACAGATAGTGTTACTGGTTGATGTTGACGTCGCTCCGCCCAAAATTTACAAAAAAATTAATGAAAATTCAATTAAAGGCTATTTTTAATGCTTCTCCAGCTATTTATTACTGTCAGTTTAACAGCCTTATGCCATTTCTCAGTGATGATTTTTGCAAGGCTGATAGGTTGTCTCGAGGGCGGGACAGACTTCTGTCCCGGTCCTTGAGACAGCTCTTTGGACTGTGTAGGCGAGATGACAGCTATTCACAGGGTGAGAACAGGGAGGCAAAATCTGTCGTCTTAAGGGCAATACAAGCATTAAGTATATGATAAATCTATATATTCTAGAGTATCCAACAAGTCTGTATAATGACAACAAGGACCTTGGTCAGACAGCATGAATGCACAGGCTGATCTGGACCTTCACTATCCACATACTGTATTGCTTTTCTTTAGTTGTGGCTCAAACTATTACCTTAATCCATTTATGCCGAATGGACTCTTCTACCTGAACTCTTCGGACTGGTTTATTTCCAGTAAAAAGGGTGTCGGGTTAATTTTTATTATTACCATGTTTTGTAGAAATTCCTATATTTAATGCTAACAGTGTAGACCCTGATCAGATGCCACATTCTGTCGCATCTGATTTGGGCCTACACTGTTTGCCAATGTCCCTTTTATGGGATGCAAGGCATAAATGAGTTAATCAATCTAATTACACCCTGTGCACTTAAGCTTTTCAAAACTAATGGGAAAAATTTTAATAAAATATCCACCTAATAAGGCACATTTGGCAGAATGATCCATGAGAGTTGTATTAAGTAATGCTTAAGCTTATGCAATTTTTTTTTTTTTTTTTTTTTTTTTTTCTGATTTATTTTTATTAAAGTGTATATGTGGGTACTCATATGAATTCAAATGAGTACTCAAAACATATGCTTTTATAAAGAAGTAAATAAAAATACACTGGCTATAATCTAAAGACTAGAAAATTGCTTGACTGTGTGCTTCTCCAGGTATGTGCAATAATCTGGTTGACTACAGTATTATAATTATTGATATACAACTATGTACCTTTAAAAATTAAACTAACAAAATAAGTCTCAGCCTACCTCAGATGTTCACCATTAATATCTGCCTGTGTGAAGCGCCCTTTGTTCATGACTTGTTTGTTGTACAAGAGTAGTTTACCATGCAAGGTTTCTACTGTTAGAGTTATCTGCACTTCACTATCAGAATCTTCATTGTCTTTGAATGACAAGTGATCTGGAAGTACTTTCTCAGATGTCCCTAAGAAACAGAACAACAGATCAGTAAATACTGAAGAGATTTCAAAAAGCTAGCTAAACTGACCATTATGTTGTCCTGCTGAACCCGGATATGTCCTGCCTTTGCAAAATGTAGATCCAGATCAGTTGGCTTCTGAAGAAGCCAACTGATCTGGATCTGCACTGTCATTAAGCATGTGAATATGTATCAACAACCTGGATCAAGTAATCTGATTGGCTGAAAATTAGAAGTGGGCAATTAGAATTAGAAAATTAGAAGTTTATTCAGCATGACAAGCATAACAGGTCTATATGTATTAAATGTTTACATATGCTCCCCAATAATATTTAGTGAAAACAGGAGTATGTTGGGGTCTGCAATAATAGGCAAGGCCTAGTTGTTCTAAGTATTGTTAGCTTAATGACGTTGTTAATTACAAACTCTTTAACTGTTGTAGCTCAGGTATTTTCAAATACATTGGTATTTTTGCTGCAAAAATGTGAATGGCTTTTGCAATGCAAAAGCTCACATTTCTTTTCAACAAAAAAATATCAATGCATCTGCCATATTTCAAGATTTCAAAATTTTAATGTCACGTTAACTAACAACTTGTATGTTAAGTTTTGAGCAACTGGGCCCAGTTTTTACGTTTTTCTTTGTGTGTGTTTGTATAGTGCTTGTTTGTTTTTTAATTTGTTTTATTTGTAATTTGATAAAGAAAGACACTTTAATACAAAAAAAACAAAAAAACAAGAATTCCGCGGAAGGCATCATCGCACCTGCTGGCGCAAAAGTCACAGGAGCCTCAATCAGAATGTGGTTATTAAATAAGTTTATTTCATTCTTAGCAGTGCTTACTTGGAAAACTGGGTTGAAAAAAATGTAGACAAAGTGCCTAGTGGGGCACATATATTCCAGGCCAGTCCCATTCCCTCTAATGGCTATATCTTCAGCACTGACTTTTCGTATCATACAGCCCAATGATAATGGAACGTTGACGTAAAATTTGTAAAAGTCACTGGAGCATGAAATATAGGTCAAGGTCACTAATCAAGGTACCTGCTAATTCAGTACATCAAGGAGAAGCACAATGCAAGGTATGGTGGTTGTAGGCCTTATAGTTGAGGAGTTATCAAACATCAACGTAAAATGTGTCAAATATAGGTCAAGGTCACTGGGTCAAGGTACCTGCCAAGCCAGGGCAATGAGGTGAAGCACTATGCAGGGTTTAGTGGTTGTAGGTCTTATATTTTAGGAGATACTGAACATCAATATAAAATGTGTCAAAGTCACTGGAGTGCACAATATAGGTCAAGGTCACCAGGTCAAGGTACCTGTCGAGTCAGTACATCGAGAAGAAGTGCTATATAAGGTTTGGTGGTTGAAGGCCTTACAGTTGAGGACATATGGAAGGGTGACCTAAAAGGTGTAAAAGTCAATGGAGCGTGAAATATAGGTCAAGGTCACCCAGTCAAGGTACCTGCAGAGTCCGTACATTGAGGAGAAGCACTATGCAAGGTTTGATGGTTGTAGGCCTTATAGTTGAGGAGATATTGAACGTTGACGTAAAATGTGTAAAAGGCACTGGAGCTCAAAATATAGGTCAAGGTCACCGGGTCAAGATACCTGCCAAGTCAGTACATATAGGAGAAGCACTATGCAAGGTTTGGTGGCTAGAGGTCTTACACTTGAGGAGATCTGGAACGTTGATGTAAATTATGTCAGTCACTGCAGCCAAAATATAGGTCAAGGTCACCAGGTCAAGGTATCTGCTAAGTCAGTACATTGAGGAGAAGCACTTTGCAAGGTTTGATGGTTGTAGGCCTTATAGTTGATGAGATATCCAACGTCGACGCAAAATATGTCAGTCACTGGAGCGCAAAATATAGGTCAAGGTCACCGGATCAAGGTACCTGCCAAGTCTGTACATCTAGAAGATGCACTGTGCAAGGTTTGGTAGTTGTATGCCTTATAGTTGAGAAGATCTGGAATGTCAACGTAAATTGTGTCAAAGTCAATGGAGCGCAAAATATAGGTCAAGGTCACTGGGTCAACATATCCGCCAAGTCAGGAGGTCAGGGAGATGTGTCATGCAAGGAATGATGGTTGTTGTAGAATTGTAGTTGATTAGAATACTAACTTTGACGTAAATGTCGAACTTCGACATAACAGAACTGTTAAGAGACAGACGGACAGACGAACGGACAGACGAATGGAAAAGCGGGCACCTATGTCGCAAAGTCAGGAGGTCAGGGAGATATTTCATACAAGGTTTGATGGTTGTTTAGTCTTGTAGTTGATTAGAATACTAACTTTGAAATAAATGTCGAACTTCGACATAACAGAACTGTTAAGAGACGGACAGACGGACAGACAAACAGACAGACTAATGGAAAAGTGGGCACCTGTGTCGCAAAGTCGGGAGGTCAGGGAGATGTTTCATGCAAGGTTTGATGGTTGTTTAGTCTTGTAGTTGATTAAAATACTAACTTTGACATAAATGTCGAACTTCGACATAAATGTTGACAGATGGACGGACGAATGGACAGACATACGGAAAAGCGGACGCCTATGTTGCAAAGTCAGGAGGTCAGGGAGATGTTTCATGCAAGGTTTGATGGTTGTTTAGTCTTGTAGTTGATTAGAATACTAACTTTGACATAAATGTCGAACGTCGACATAAATGTTGACAGACGGACGGACAGAAAATCGGATGCCTATATCGCACGCTGCTACAAGCAGGTGCGATAAAAAATAAAAACACTTGCTCACAGATACACAAGAATTTTACAATTTTGCCATTGTTTAACCAGATTTTCAATGTGTCTGTTACATCTAGCAACCTTTTTTTACTGCATAATTCTGTCTTAATATGCTTAAAAATCAAAATCTTCCTCATTTCCCATCTTATATGGTGAAAATACCAGGCTTACATAGCTCTCGATACGATGGGTATCAAGACAAATATTTTTTTTTTTTTTCTTAACTCTTCACAAAGACATGTGTTGTATGTACCCATTAGAAGCACCTTGCAGAGGCCTTTCTTATGTGTACCCAAAATGGGTTGTTTTTGTTTGCAGAATTGTTTTCTGTCAGCAGAACACTGCAAGAGTATTTCAATATTGGTAAGTTGATCTTTGCTTTCTGGTGTCTCCCCAAGTATCAGGAGTATCCTGAATCACACCGGGGACCTGCTAGAAATTCCAAAACCAATTCATAGACAACTGAAGCTGCATTAGGAAATAATTATGATAATTGGGTGTTTTAACAGCCCTTTAAACAGTACTGAAGTCATATCAAGACAATTGGGAGTGTGATAATGAAAGGCTCTGTGCAGTGAAGCACCTTACTGTCATGAATTCCACTTCCAGTGGGATTCAAACCCAGAACTTCACAATCCAAAGTCAGCAGTGCTTAACACTCAGGGCCCAGTTGTGCAAAGCTAACGATGTTGTTAGTTAACGATTCGTTAAAATTTACATCGAGTGATACGCAAATATGCTGAAATCTTTTGCTGAAAAAATGTGAGTAGCTTTGCAAAAGCTACTCACATTTTTTCAGCAAAAAATATCAGCATATTGTATATTGAATCTGCTAAAACAGTTAACGAAATGACCCTTTACAAGCTCATTAAGCTAACGATGCTTTGAACAACTGGGCCCAGATTGGACTTTAATTTATTATATGCTTTTCTGTGCACTAGGTAACTTGTATTAATTCAACTTAAAATGCAAAACAAATATGTAGCAGATGAAAGTATGTTTTTATTATTATATTTCATAGAAAAAAAGGTTCAGTATTTCAGGCGAATTGTCTGCAAAACCAATGATTTACATGAAATGTCAAGCCTTATTTTCTCTAACAAAAACGAAATACTTCAGCGTTGACTGCTGCAGTTATACCAAAAGATTCTCTCAGCCAGTACTGCTTGTCCTGTGATGCCACAAAATATTGCATCTGATCAGGGTCTACACTGTTTGCAACTCAATCATCAGATTTTAGACACATCAAAAGGTTTTAGGATAAGTATGGTATTAAAGGAATTAAGGTGTCTCAATACATAACAACCTCTTTATAACATTATTGCAGGAATCCAAAGCAAAAACTGTGTTAGTTAAACAGCTGTGTTGTACCCAAACAAAACTGTATAGATTATATAGAAAAATGACCATAAATGGTCATCTATGCATTTTGTTTGGATACAACACTTCTGGGATCCATCTTTAAACCACCATCATCATTATCATCATCATCATCATCATCATCATCATCATCATCGGAATTTTTATTAACATGCAGGTTCAGGGGCAACATCCACATCAGTGGGCTCCCTTCCAGGTAGCTGGCTTGCTGCACGCATGGCATCTTTACATATATATCTGAAACTGTCTTATAATGAACCACAAAGAGGTCCCAGTGTATTCAGGGCAAATAAGATATTTACCTTCAACAACTACAAGTCGACATGAAGCTGATGGTAACATGTATGGTGCTGATTTATCTACAGGAACAATAGTAATATTGACAGCCGAAGTAGTCTGGTGTTCACCATCATTTGCGCTCAGTCTGAAGCTGTCATATGGAGCAGCAGAGCCATCACTAGTGTACTGGAAGGCATTTGTCTCGAATTCACTGTATGCAAATATATCCCCTGAAATAAAATTACAAAATGTTCAACTCTCCAGTGATGATTCATACCATCACAATTACATCAAACAGACTGAAATTCTGCTAAGACACATGTATGATAAGTCAATGTAAAGGAAAAAGCAAGGTTGGAGAACAACGTCTCTTGAGATGGGAGATCTTGAAAAACTATGAATTTAGTTGTAAATTTGATCAAAATCAGACAAAAACTAAGAAAGTTATTGGCCTTTAAAATCTCAAAATTGCAGTCTACACTACTACCATTTACAATATTTAATGACTTCCTTAATATTTCATATTTTTCCCAGAAAGCAGGAATTGATATTTCATATTTTTGTCTAGAGAGGGCTAGAGGTTGGCTTTCAATGCAACCTGTAGAACAGCAATTCAGTTTTTTATCACAGTCTTTTGGATTTGAAAATTCTGTATATGTCATAGAAATACAGAAGAAAAAAAATAGAACATACCTTTCCTTAGGACAACTTTCAACCCATCTTGTACCTTCTCTATCCTGCCATTCACTGGAACTTCCTCTAGTGTCAACTGCAGTTCTGAGAGAGGCGTGTCAGAGTCACTGATCTGTAACTGAGACTGACCAATAGGAATACTTCCTCCTTGGGAAACCAGGATTTCTGGGATATGTGCACCAAACTGAGGAGGCATGTTGTTAACAGGAATGATACGGATGGAAAATTTCTGTTCTGGAGAGGACCTGTTGTATTGACCATCAGTCACTGAAACATACAAAGAAATCTCAGAAAAAAAAAATTATCAGCATTAATCAAGCAAAAGAAAACCCACCAACCCACGGGGCTCCAAACAAATGTGACATGCAGAAAGCATTTTTCTCATATCATTATGAAAACATACCAGCTACGTGTAGTCTGGCCCAGAAAACTTTCATTTCTTGTGTGTTCATAGCTCTCAAGGGTCATTTTGTGGAATCTATTTATGGGTGTAGATTTGGATGCACAGGCAGATCTGAGTCTTTACTGGGTGCACAAGTCATAAAGTACATATCCTCAAGTTGAAACTCATATTTGTTGTTCTCACAAATACAAAGGCTCCTCAAGGTTAACTCAAATACTATATGTCATAGTTGCAGATAAAGGGATTAGTAATCAACAACTTTTAATGTTTCTTTATCAGGAAGTATCAAATCTGACAAATTATGATATGATGTTTTACGTCTCTTTCAACTGTATTTTAAGTCATTTCAAGATGATGAAGAGGTGATAATGAAAGGCTCTGTGCAATGAAGTGCCATGCAGTTATAAAGTGAATTCTGCCTAATGATGAAAATTCATAAAAATTAACGCCGGCCTCGGTGGCTCAGTTGGATGCACCATCCGACTGGAGACCAGGAGGTCGCAGGTTCAACCCCCGCCGAGGTCGGCAACATTCTTTCGCAGAGATTGATCATGAAATATTTTCTATGGTCATTCTCTCCCTTCCGCTGATTCAAGAAGTGCAGTTGTCAGTTTCTGGCGAAAGAATGTGCACAATACTGGTTAACCGCTTAGAGGACTAAGCCTGCCCAGTAAATGTGTGGTTAGGTAAACTGACCGCGCTCGACATGACCCCATTGGGTTGACTGGGCTGTAAAACCTCAACACAAACAAACAAATCATAAAAATTAAAGGGAACCCATACACTTCCAAGGGATGTTACTTGTTCAAAATTGTTTTGCCTGCCTTCTCAAAAGATGTCCACTCTAAAAGGGAAGGCTTTTCAGAAGGGACTTGCTGTGCAGGTATGCAAACAGTCATAGCTCTTGATAAGACGCTTTTTTCAACCAAAAAGTATCTATATTTTTCTTATAGCTTGACAAAAGTGGGTACTCATTAGAAGCGCCTCGGTGAGGTGCTTCTAATGAGTACCCACAATATATGTTTTCGTCGAGAAATAAGAAAACTATTTACCTGATACCCACTCTTATCTAGACCTATGATTAACAGGAAGTCACAATAGACGTTCCCCTGATCAAAAATGGCAGAAAATACACTGTGTGTATGCAGTCCCTTAAGTCAAATACCATACCTGTGAAATAGAAGGTAAATTCCATCTCCCTGTTCCCTATCTCTTTCTCTGGAGGTCGGTAAATAATTCTGTTATTATTCACATCTTCTTGTGTAAACTGCCTCACTCTCTTGAAAGGTCTCTCTACATGTTCCAAAGTACCTTGTCCTTCTCCCAATGGTTTTGTAATGATGTAATATATCATGTCCGCTGCTGAATCCTGGTCCTCATAAGCCAAGTTACCACTAGTGATAGGAACCAGTTGATTCTCCAACACCTACAGGTAGAAGAAAAATTGGTCACAACAACTGGATCCAGTTGTTCAAAACTAACAAAGTCATTATTTAATGTATCGTTAAAACTTTGATCATTAACTATGGCATATATGCCAATATTTTTGCTGAAATAATGTAAGTAGCTCTTGCATTTGCAAAAGCTACTCACATTTTTTTCAGCAAAAATACCTGTGTGAATTACATATTGTACTTATTAGCGCAGTTAACATTTTGACCAATAACAAGCTTGTTAAGCTAACGATGCTTTTAACAACTGGAGCCCAATTTTTTTTTTATATTTGAGTCTAATCCCTTTCACACCTGAGTTTATGAAGATAAAGTAGAAGTAGACCCTTCCATCTTTGATTTTGGTTATAGCCATTGTTGCAGATGGGTGTGTGTGTGTGTGTGTGTGTGTGTGTATGGGGGGGGTCATTCAAAAATCAAATATTGAATGGCAAACTATGTTGATCCTGATGGGATGGCTGTTTGCAAAGCTATATGTTAGGTCTGCAGGGTTGAAAGAACTAACATCCTAGTCAACAATGCATGTATTTCAGTCATGGTGAGAAGTTGCCTCCAAATTTTTGGGACATCCCTGCTCTGACTGAATGATGAACTCAAAACGGATCCTTAACACTAGCATGCTATATAAAAATTTCAGCAGATTACATTTTGAAATATATTTCTTATTTTTCCTGGAAAAATCAGAAACATATCAATTTGTCATTGCTGATTTACAGTGGTAAAGGTTAAATTACCATCAATCCTGCAACAGTCACCAGATAGCCCATTCATTTTGCAGGCCCAGACGGGTGGGACACAGTTACAACATTCAGTATTATCAAATGTACTATTACTTATATGGTCATGTCCTGATCACCCAATCATTTCATAAAATATTCTGTTTTTTTTTTTCTATTTTTTTTTTTTTAGTATTATTCTGATAGATTAAAGCTTCTAAAGATCCAAATAGCAGTCGTACAAAAGCTTATATTTACAAGTATAATGGTATAAAGTATTTTTATTACATTTACTTACCGTTATCCCTAGCCGAACACCATCAGCAAGAGCAGGATCAGCTTGGGGTTGGCCAGAATTATCTTTCATTCTTACAGATATTCGGAAGCTTTGGTCAGGCAATATATTTGCTGGGGAGGCTGTGTCAGCAACCTGATAAAAGAGCAATAAAAGGTGTATATCAATGTCTCTCATTTGCATAAAATAATGATTTTGACTGGGTTGAATAAAAAAAAAAATGCAAAAAGAAAATGAGTAGCAGAATCTCAAAGACTGTAAACTAATATTCTTGTGAAAGTAAGCATCTTTCGTAACTTTTATGGGGAAATGGAAGTCGTGGAAGGAAAATCTATACTTTCAAAGGCCACTCTGTCAAAATTATTTTGCCTCCTTTCTAAAAAAAAGGTCTACTCTAAAAAAATGACTTGGCTCCTAAGAGAGCCAACAAAAAGTATAAAAGTCTTCTCCCTTGCAAAAAACAGTAAGCAAACATCCAAGTGTATCAAGTCCCTTTAAATGTGAATGATAGTAGCCCAAAGGAATTTTGAGCACCCATCTTGCAGTGAAAATGCTGTTGTGGCCGGTACATTTGTCATATGTACTTTTAAAGCCCACTGTCATACATGCCATATCTCACACTGTGAGATAAAATCCCACAGAATTGGCCCATCTGGAAGGCAATTTCCATAAAAAATTCAAATCTCACAGAATTTTCTGACCATTTTCCAACAGATTTTTTGAAGAAATAAACATAAAACACACTGTTGTGGTTTTCACAAGTTTCTTACATGAAAAAAAAAAAGACTTAAGACTACAATGGGAGAGCTCCATAGTGATGTTTAAGAAAATCTCACAGAATTTTGTCAGATCTCCCTTAAAACTTTGCCTTATCTCACAGATTTTAGTCCACAGCTTATGGCATGTATGCACTGTGTTCTTAAAAAACTGAAATTTTAGAGACAGCTATGCTCATTTCAGAGCTGAATTAGACCTTTAATAGGATCCCTTTTAGCATTTAAACATTCTGAAATTTCAATAGCTGTGCAGCATTTTGACCCTCAGTTCAGGATAATGTTTCAGAAGAGGCAACCATCAAACTTGTTTCTGCCTACCTTCCAAAAAAGGGTCTAATCTAGGTGAAAAGAATGCTCCTAATATATTTCTTATTTTTCCTGGAAAAATCAGAAACATATCAATTTGTCATTGCTGATTTACAGTGGTAAAGGTTAAATTACCATCAATCCAGCAACAGTCACCAGACAGCCCATTTATTTTGCAGGCCCAGACAGGTGGGACACAGTTACAACATTCAGTATTATCAATGAGAGCAAATTCTTTCCTTTAGACTAGACTTCTTCTCAGAAGGGATTTAAAGCACAAAAACAAGATGTGATAAAAGTTGCCTCCCTTGCATAAATGTCAGAAAATCAACCAAGTGTATAAAATCATCTTAAACCCTATCAGCCTGGCAGACCAAA
The DNA here is from genome assembly GCA_964016985.1 of Anodontia alba. NCBI lineage: Eukaryota > Metazoa > Mollusca > Bivalvia > Lucinida > Lucinidae > Anodontia > Anodontia alba. Next base: position 85,423,265 of record OZ024822.1, read on the forward strand.
TCAGATACCTAAGCAAACAGTGCAGATCCTGATGAGATGGCTCGTAATGAGCCGTCTCATCAGGATCTACACTGTTTGCCATTTTGTTTTGATTTTAGACAGAAACCCCTGTTTGCATCAGTGAACAAGTCCAAATTCAAGAACGGAAACACAGGGATGAAAGGGTTACAACTATACCTCAAATTTAACAGTGTCTGTAAGAGCAGCATTGCCTTTGTGTTTGTAGAATATGCGACCTTCATTGATGTCTCTCTGTAAGAACCTCGACATTCTAGTTGCCATAGTTCCATCACCCATGTTTTCCCAGCCGGGATACACCCCAGTTTCTGGTAATGGTACAACCATAATCATATCCCCTAAAATATCATTAAACACATCCATTTAGTTCCTTTTTAATATGCAAGGTGCTTTTTCCAATAAAAAATTACTGATATTTTTCTTATTTCTCCATGAAAACATATGTTGCAGTACTCATTAAAAGCATCTGGCCAAGTGCTTCTAATGAGTACCCATAACATATTTTTCATGTAGAAATAGGAAAAAATATTACATGGTGCTCCCTGGAGCTGTTTTTAAAAGGAGCCTTTGACCTCAATTTCTAGAATGCATTACCATAAATGCAGTTGTGTAACTGCTATAAAGTAGAAGAGTTCTCTTTGTCTTGTGACACTGTATCAGCTTAATAAATGTTAACACATACCTGAGCTGCAAAATGGCACAGACGTCTCTAGACACCAGTTTCTGTTGTCTGTATTTTAAAATAGTTTATTTACCCTAAATACTGAGACACCTTAACTCTTCATCATACTTGTCCTAAAATTTGAACATTACAAAAACATGCCTATTCAAATATATTGAAAATTTCACCACCAAAAACTGAAAGCTTTCAGATAAAAATTCCAATATTTTTCACATTTCTGCTCAAAACATAGATTGTAGGTATTCGTTAGAACCACCTCACTGAGGCAGTTCTAACAAGTACCCACAATCTATGTTTTTGAGCAGAAAATAATTTATACCCCTGTAAACCCCAGTTTTACTATATAAAAGTAGGTTTTAAGGGGGTCAAAATAATATTGGTATGTTTTCGTGATGACAATTTCATTTTACTATTTGTTGATGTGTCAAAAAAAAAACTGCTAGATAAGTAGCAAACAGTGTAACCCTGATAAGATGCCAAATTCTGTGGCATCTGATCTAGGTCTATACTATTTGCTCAGGCCTGTCTATTCAAGTACTTAGGTGAATAAGCTATTTTGGTACAGCTTTCTTACCATCCTGTGGGTTGTTAAGTGGAGGGACCAATGTGTAGATAGCATCATCTGTTTCTGAATTTTCTTCATCCATGACCTTTGCCAATAGGAGGTCAGGGGTTATCATCAACACGTCACCAAGACTCACATGACCAACACTGTTGTGCACTAACATAGGTGCTGCATTCTCCTGCAAAACAAATAAATAAATAATGTGTAAAATTAGCTATTAAGGCTCTGAGAAGTTTAATTGCTGTCAGACCTCTGCTTAATCTTAAAACACCACAGAATAAAATGTTGCTCTGTTATTTTTATGTTTTTATTTTTTCTTAGATAATAAAACTTGATAATTTCATGTCAATCATCTGCCTAGCCACTCTAAGACCAGTCACATGAATTATTAAGCTTTATTTCCTCAGAAATAATTATAAAAATATGCTAGAATGTTGCCTGCAGCTGTTGTGACTGGTGCTTTTGACTGGCCCTTTCAGGGCTAAAAATGTTTGGGCCTAGCGCTACATTAAAAAATTAGGTTCACTCCTATCTGAATTAAGTCTGGAGTTTCATAAAATATTGTCAATTATTTGATTTCAGTACATAATCATCAACAGTGTTTAGAATTTAAACCCTTAAATGCCATGCAAAATCAAAGAACAGAAGTTCTGAAATGAGTCAGGTGTTTGTGAATTACGAGGGATGTTCGAAATGAATTGCTTATTTCTATCTGGAGACTTCAAATTTCAAGTTAGCCCAAAAGTACTCATTTCATGCCCTCGAAGTACTCCCCATGCCTAGAAATGCAAAGTTTCAGCCGATGTATCCACTTCTTGAAGGCGTCACGGTACGCTGATTTGGGCACAGTAATAAGGTACTGATGAATGGCAGATCCAAGTGTCTGTCGGGACTGGTATTTCCGCCCAGCAAGGAATGCTTTCAATTTCGGAAACAAAAAGAAATCACATGGGGCAAGGATCTGGGGAATACCGGGGGTGCGGCAAAACAGTTACTTTTTCTTTCTTCAAAAACGCCGTAACTATTGCGGAGGTATGAGCTGGGGCATTGTCATGTAGAAGATGGACATGTTTAAAACCAGTGGCAGGGCGTTGTTTCTGATAATACTTTTTCAGTTTCTTCAGTACTACATCTTTGTAGTATTTTCCGGTGATGCTTTTGCCCTTTTTCAATGGCACTTTTATTGCGACTCCTTCACCAGAGAAGAAGATTGCATACAAAACCTTCTTTGTACTCAAAGAACGTTTGGCAATTATTGGGCGTTTGCTGTGTTTAGTGGCCCAGATCTTATTGCTAACCTTTCTGACGGGCTCAAAATAATGGACCCAGGTTTCATCACCTGTGACAACATTGGCAAACTGCTTTTTGTCATATTTTGGAAACATTTGAAGCAGCTTTTTGGCCACTTTAACCCGTTGCATCTTTTGCTCGTCAGTCAACAGATGCGGCACCCATCTAGCAGAAATCTTTCTGACTTTCAAATGCTTCTTCAAAATAAGGTGAACCGTTGAAAGTGATATGCCTACCTTTCGTGCAATATCACGAACTGTAAATCTGGCATCTCCTTCAATGATTTCCTTTATTTTGGAAACGATTTCTTTACGAGATGCAGATTTTGGCCTACCTGATTTTGGTGCATTTTTGATGGACTCTACACCAGACTCAAATTTCTTTTTCCACCGCCGAACTGTGTCATAAGACACACAAGAAGGTCCAAAAGCAGTAGAAATTTCAGTCATCAGCTTCTTCAAAGAACAACCAAGTTTTGAGCAAGCTCTGATGTAAGCCCGTATTTCATCTTTTTTGTCGACGCTTCTACCAACCATTTTACTGCAGTGGTCAATGACTGCGTGTATTCATATGGCAAATTTTATGTCTTACACTTAGTCTAATATCTACATTTATACACCATTGTGTAGATATTGAATAACCCTATACATGTATGTATCGGTTTTTATCATGCCCCACGTGGATATCGAGCTAGAGGACAATAAGCAATTCATTTTGAACATCCCTCGTATAATATATCTTAGTAAGATGAACAATGCTTGTGTAGAAATGATTACTAGTAATAAAATATCTTGTTACATAACTAAGAGAACATCAGAACTGCCATGGGTGGCTGAGCATATAGTGCTATCAACTTGAAAGCCAAAGGTCATATGTCAAAACCATGCTTGAGTCAAAAAAATATTTCAGACCATAATCACATCTGGCTAGTGCTTGACCTGTTTTGTTTTTGTTTTGTTTCTTTGTTGTTTTTTTGTTGTTTCTTTGTTGTTTTTTTGGTGTTGTTTTTTGTTCATTTGTTTCTAGTCGAAAATAAAAATTATTACCTTGGCTCTAATGTCTATTTCCACTAACATGGTGAGGACATTATAGTTATCAGTAGCCTGCAATAATACACTGTCAGGTCCAGGACTAGCTCTGAGGTCTGCCTGGTAGGCAATCTGGCCTGTCTGAAGATCTTTTAAACTGAAACCCTGTATTGGAACCTTTAACTGCTGGTGAATTATCTTCCCTTGTTTTGGCCCTGAAATGACAGGAAGGAACTTCCAGGCATTAGTGGACAATGAAGACCAGATCAGACTGCACAAATGCACAGTCTGATCCAGCTTTTGCTGTCCACTATTAAACTGCAGAATATACATGTACTGATGTATAGCAAAGACCCAGGTCAGGCTGTAGGGATGAGCCGGTTTAGCTGGACTTTAGCATTTGCCCCAGAGACCTCTTTTCACATAACATGGCTTGTTTATAAATAAGATGAAAGAAAAGAAATGTTCAAGAATACTAAACTTTATCCACCTCTCATACTGCTTAGAATCAGAACTGTTAGAAGAGGCAACAATACCATCTTTATGCACAGCTTTGACTGTGATTGTTGTCAGATATTATAGTTTTATTTTTATGGATTTTATCAAGGACTAAATGCCAGTGAATCACTCACAAAATGAATAAAGTCCAAAAAGTTTTATGTTGAGTTAGTGACTCACTGGCATTTGTGCAGCAAAATAGAATTAATTCCTTATAACTTCAACTGGGGTATGTTTACACTCAAAACCTGAGCAAATTAGCTTATTTTTGTGATCTAAATAAAGTTAATAGATCCAAACTTCCACCTCAGTGGATTTATCAAAGTACAAATATTGTACTGAACTTTCCCTCAACCAAAAAAATTGCTTAATTAATGCAAGTCTGTTTAGCTGGAATTATAAACCGGTATGCCCTACAAAGCAACATTTTTCAAAGTAGAGGTATAAAAACCTGGGTGGCAGCAAACCGTAAAATAACTGTGTATCAGTTCAATTTGGTGAAAATTGGTTTCTGCAATTTTAGAAAATTATAATGGTGAAAAAGTCAGAGCCAATTACAGCAAACCTGCAGGTCATCAAGATAAAACACAAAAATTGCATTACGAAAACACACCTATTCAAATGTATTGAAAATTTTACAACCAAAAATGGAAAATTTTTTATATAAAAAATTTTTGATATTTTTCATATTTCTGCTCAAAACATAAACTGTGGGTACTTGTTAGAACTGCCTTGGCAAGGCGGTTCTAACGAGTATCCACAATCTATGTTTTTGAGCAGAAATAAGAAAAATAATGTAAACCCCTGTTTTACTATATAAAAATGGGGTTTAAGGGGTCAAACTTATAAAGGCATGTTTTTGTGATGGCTTACCCTTTAATACAGAGAGAATCACATCCTCCAACTGCCCGTCAGTCCAAAGATCTAGAACATCTCTCTGTATTGGTGTCACTGATCCTGTTTCTGCATGAATCATATTATTGGCACGGACAGACAGTGGGGTTGGAGAAACCAGCTGGAAATATAGGTCAGCAGCCCGACTGTCTAATTGGGTGTCAGTCACTTTCAAGGTTGCAAAATCTGAAAGGAGAGAAAAGCAATACTTCAGATAAGACATTTTAATTTTTAAAGCACCAATCTGGACAGTCGCAAACAACATTCTAAAAGACTATTTTTATTTTATTTTTCAGAGAAAATAAGGCTTGACATTTCATGTGAATTGTCTGCCATTATTTAAGAATTCTGTCTGCTACGATTCTGAATGACACTTAAGTGTCAACAAATATATTCTACTTTTTCTGACTTCTTTGGTTTAAAGCCCCCATAGCACTCAAAAACAGACATTTTATTATCCAAGAAAGATTTAATAGATTTATATATGGTACTAATGGGACAATTAATGTGGACTCTGACAGCCTGTAAAATTTCAGTAAGTCTCTCTTGAACTTGATAGAAAATGAAATGATTTTTTTTATTGTATCCCTGAATTCATCATCATCATCATCATCGGATTTTTGATTAACGTGCAGGTACAGGGACAACATCCACACCAGTGGGCCCCCTTCCAGATAGCTGGCTTGCTGCACGCATGGCAGATCTCACATCAGATCTCCAGGTATGTCTATCATGAGGGTTGATGGCAGAGAGCTTCCACTCTCTGCAATCCCTCTCTGTCAGCTGTTTCCATGTCATCTTGGGCCTCCCAGGCCCACGCTTTCCACCAACTTGTATGTCAAAGGCTGTCTTGACTGCACCATTGAAGTGTTCCACATGTCCATACCATTAGTCTTCTCTCCTTCAGAATGAGGTCCAGATCCTCAATGCCAAGCCACACAAGTAGCTCATTGGACCTGGTGGTGACAATGTCTTGTGGTCTGACATTTCAGAACTGTCTGATCATTGCCCTGTCCTTTCGCTGCGGACGCTGGTGGTTTAGCTTTGTGAATGGCCAAGTCTCGCTGGCATGGAGCATTGCGCTCCGCATACAAGAGCTGTACACACGGCCACGTGTTTTGAAAGAGAGGTGGCGTGAAGAGAGAACTGGTAGCAGATCCTTGAACTTCTTCCAGGCAGTTTTCACACATGTTGTGGTTGAAAGTTCACAGCCACCTGCTGCTGAGAGCATGTCTCCTAAGTAGCAAAAGGAAGCTACCACCTCAGGCTTGTCAGGTCCGACCTGGACTTCCTTCTGTGGTCTGCCATCCAAGGGGCGTGCAGTTCCCTGGCACCGTGTACCCTGAATTAATGCTGGCAACAAAATGACCCACTTTCACCGATGTTTTCTGGACACAGCATAGTAGCTTTCTGACCAACTCACAAAGTCGTGACATTTATACCTCACATGGCCTATCAGAGGCAGAGCTAAATATTCACAAAATGGAGGAAAAAAGGAAATGAAAATGTTGGAGACATCAGAGTGAAAGTGATGGCAAAAATAGCAGATGGCTGTTTATTTTAAAAGTAGAGTAATTCTTAGATGCCAGTATACAAACGTTAACATTTAAAGACACTTTTCTGTGACAAAAAAAAAGTCTTTGTATACTTACTGGTGACATAGTGGTGCAAAATTGAGTAGCATGGTGCATATTTATGAACACAAATAAGACGTAAATTTGTCACATGAACACTATCGGAATGTTGCTGATCTTTTATGGAAGATACTGAAGTGGGACATTCAAAATGGTGATCAAAATATGGTATCGATGAAACAGCATTTTCTTATTGCTCAAAAGATAAGTGTTTTGTAATGTACACAGTATTTTTTTAGATTTTGGAGGTGATATTAGTGTATATTTTATCAGAGTCAATACTTTATTTGGACTCCACTGTGATTGATATAAAAAATTGTCTACAATGCTCTACATGTATTTTTGAGCACTATGGGGGATCTAAACAATGTTTTAGTAATTCATTTAGTTACATACACAGAATAAACACATATACAATAATAGGATAAAAAAAAACAAGCGTTATATACCTTCACATACCATGACATCTGATTAAAAGCCTCTCATTAAAGTGACTGGACACACCTCCAAGAAAGATCACTCTTGTCAGAAAGTATTTGCATCCCTTCTCTAAGGAAATTACTCTTAAAGAAAAGAAGTTGCTCACTGCTCTTTCTTGCTCTGTTTTGAAGTTGCTCTCGACCAATCAAAATTGCACTAAATTAGTGTAAGCTGCCAAGTTGGAATTACAGGAGAAATAGGGTAAATGTCCTAAAATTTCTTAAACCAAAGTGGCCAACATAAATGGCATATGCATACAGTGCAGACCCAGATCAGACTGAAGGAGCAGTCTGATCAGGGTCTACACTGTTTGCCTTTTCACTAAGTATTTTAAGAAATAGCTGCATAAAGAGCAAATGTTAGACAAAAAGAGTACAGAATAAAGTGTTCAAAATTTTAGAACATTTACGGTAGTTAGTGTACCAGAATATATAGGTATTAAATAACAATTTTAAGTATAAACAATCATAAATTCTAACTTTTGCAAATAGGGATGTCAGCCAAAACTCAAAAACAGCATGGCAAGCAGGTGTAGATCCTGAATCTCATCAGGATCTACACTGTTTGCAAAGGTATTTATTCTAGTCTGAAATCGTCAAAGAGCTTGTACCTTTTTCTCCTTGATGTTTTCTGTGCAGGAATCTAACTTTTCCACCCATTATATCCATAAGTGTGAAATTATCCCCCTGTTTTAACATAACATCAACACCATCAATGACCTTGAGAAGATTACCATTACCCGGGACTTTTACTATGACAACATGGAGGTTGTCTGTTGGGGTGTCGGGGTCCGAGATGTAGAACATGCCCAGCTCCAATGGTGTTATCTCTCCTGCCATAACCTGTATGTGGCGGAGAACTTGGAATGTAGGTGCAGCATGATTTCCTGGAAGAAAGTGTTCAATAAGTACAAGATATGCCAAAGATATGCCAGCTATTTTAACAAAATACATGTAACAGAAATTCAGTGATACCAGATAGTCCCTTTATAACAGTATTGTTGGAGTGCATGGAATGGCATAACGTTTTAAATTAACCCTTAAAATGGCACTCTGGGTAAAATTTTCAGCAGACAACATATTAAAACATTTTTCTAATTTTTCCCAGAATACTGGTTTTGACATTTCATGCAAATTGTCTCTAATGGAGACAATTTGCATGAAATGTCAAATCCTGTTTTCTGAGAAAAATAAGAAAAATATTATCAATTTGTCATCTGCTGAATTAGCCAAGAGAGTGGTAATGGTTTAAGTGCTAGGCCAAATTGTTGCCAATGACATTCTCAGGTTTTTTTTTTTTGTTTTTGTTCTTTTTAATTTTGCAGAGAAAAAAGGCTTGATATTTCATGTGAATCAATCATCTGCCAGCAGATGATTCTTGGCAGATAATTCACATGAAATGATCAACTGGCAAATGGTTCACATGAAATTTAAAGAGCCTTATTTTTTCTGAAAGATGAAGCTACATACCAAATATCAAAGGCCTGGCTTCTAGTTTCAGACAAGATGATTTTTAAAGTTTTACCTATAAGAGCCTATGTAAAAAATTTGACCTTTCCACAAAAAAAGGTAAAGGTCAGCCCAAGATTATCATTTTTCAAACTTAATTGGGCCCATTTCCCCAGTGCTGCATTATAAGCCCCAGGGCCATTGGCCCTTTGGTTTCAGAGAAGAAGAGTTTTAAAGGGTTCTTACCATATATGAGCATGGTGGCCATCTTGATCAAGTGACGCAGATATGGAAAACAAACTTTCGTTTCTCCCAACCTATGGAGGCTCCATTTGAAACTTGGCTTTGATTGGCCTTGGTGTTTCTTGGGAGAAGACATTTGAAGAGTGAGGGTTTTCCCTATATGAGTCAAAGTAAAAACAAATGACCCCTGGGGCAGGGCCATTTTTGACCCCTGGGCTATAATCTGAACAATCTTGATACAGGTCCACAAGCTACGTACCCAATAATAAAGGCCTAGTCCTTCTTGTTTCGGACAAGAAGATTTTAAAATTTTGCCCATGAGTCTATGTAAATAAACTTTGACTGTCCTGAAAAAAAAGTCAAGGTCAACCTAATGTCATCATTTTTTTCAAATATTGTTGGGCCCATGTCCCCAATGCTGCAAATCAAAATCCAAGGCCATTGGCCCTTTGGTTCCACAGATTTTTATAGGGTTGATACAATGTATGGGCATGGCTGCCATCTTGCAGTGTGGACTACAGACTGATGGCGGAGCCTGTCTATACTATAAGCACACCTATGAGCCTAAAGGCTCAGGTGAGCTAAAAAAAATTAGAATGTTGTTCTACTACAACTTTGCTCAGCAAGTGCAAATAGTTAACTAAGCAAGGACATTATAACAGTACACAGCTTATAACAAGACTTACTTATGCACTCCTTAGTACGATCATTTGCTACAAATCCCATCCCACAGTCCCTGACACAATAGCCTCCCTTCAGATAGTTTTCACCATTGCATATACTACATTCCTCTGCTGAGTAACATCGTAGACATTCTTTACTGCAGGCTGCAATGAAAGCAACAAAAAATGTTTAATCCTAACATACAAAACTGCAATCCATTTTACCCTAAGTATTTGGTTACCTTGTTACCATATACCTGTCCTAAAATTTGAAAAAGTCCATTTTGCTATCTGAATGTCTGAAATATTGCTGGATGAGTGGCAAACAGCGTATACCCTGATCAGATGCAGCAACCTGCTACAGATTATGGCATCTGATATGCTGGCCCCAGTGGCTCAGTTGGATGCATGTCTGACTGGTGATTAGGTCACGTGTTTGATTCCCGCTGGATCCGGCAAAATTTTTTCATGGAGATTATCTTTTACAATCATTCTCTCCTATCCCCTGATTCAAGAAGAGCAGTTGTCAGTTTCTGGCCAAAGAATGTTCCCAAGTACTGGATAACCACTTAGAGGACTAAGCCTGCCCAGGAAAAGTGTGGTTAGGTAAAACTGACGAACTCAACATGACCTTCAAAGTGTTAACTGGGCTGTTAAACTCAAAACCAACCATCCAACAGCATCTGATCTAGATCTAAAGTATTTATACTTTGGCCTGTCTCTCACAATACTTAGGGTTATTATGGTATATATAACTACAGAGCTATGTCAAGTACTTAGGAAGTAGATAAGCACTGAAACATGTTAATATATAATACTGAAAATGAAACTAGACATTACAAAAACATGCCTATATAATTTTGACCCCCTTAAACCCCACTTTTATATAGTAAAACTGGGGTTTACAGGGGTATACATTATTTTTCTTACTTCTGCTCAAAAACATAGATTGTGGGTACTCGTTAGAACTGCCTCACTGAGGCAGTTCTAACATGTACCCACAATCTAACTTTTGAGCAGAAATATGAAAAATATCAGAGTTTTTTTTATCTGAAAATTTTCAGTTTTTGGTGGTGAAATTTTCTATATATTTGAATAGGAGTGTTTTCGTAATGGATGTACACATCACAGAAGCTTTTCTGAATCATTTGTGTGTCCAATAGCTATATGCTCTGTGAATATATTTGTGTGTAAATCCTCAAAAACAAGACCAAAATCAATCTGATTCCTATTATGAGAAATAAATTAGTATTCTGGATCACAAAGTACATCTTCCACATACATAGTACCTGCTAAGAGGATTTTACACCCATGCAGGGGGCGCTCACCATTCCTGTCATTTTAATATATAAAGTACATGAAATACAGGGTACATTTTAAATAATGCCTTGTAGTTCTGAACAATCATGAAGTGAAGTACATGCATATATAACCCTTAAAATGCTGATGAAAGACAAATGCATTTTTTGCATTTCTGCAGGCAGAACCTGCTTCTGTGCATACCATGATCCCCAGAAACAAAGCATATACCTTTATTCTGTGTTATCAGGGAGAAGAGGGATGGTCTTTTAAGTAATAATATGTTTGTTTGCATTCAAGGTTCAGTGTGTGAAAACAATCCCCAACACTATCTTTCAATTTTCTGTTGTTTATTTTGTTTTTGTCTGTTTTTTTTTTTGTTTTTTTTTCTCAGTCTCATCAAATCTGATCTGACCGGCTCCTTTACCAACAGTGGGAATTCAACCTAAACAATATCTTGTGATAAATGTATACAAATGGGGGATGGATTAACCCATTTAAGCCTAGCATCCTAAAAAAGGGACAGTGGCAAACAGTGTAGAGCCAGATCAGATGCCACAGAATGCGGCATCTGATCAGGGTCTACACTGTTTGCATTAAGTATAGGATTTTCTGAAAAACATGGAAATCTTAAAACCAACCAGACAGCCTTTCTATTGGAAATGGACCAGTCCAAAGAGTTAAGGAGAAGCCACTCGGCATAAATGGGTTAATCAACACAAGTGATGAAATCCTGCTTCACTTCCCACATTATAAATAACATAACCTGGGCCTTTGCTTTCTGCATACACCCTGAAGATTCCTATTCTCCTGTTTTCATTGATATTATTTGAAAAATGGCATTAATAAAAGTACAAAATGAGGACTTAATGAGTCCAGAAAAAAACAGCTTAAAAAAAATGTGATCTAATTCTTGCTTTTCCTGTCAAATGCACTCACCTTTGCAAGACATTGTATCTCCATCCTCAAACTGTCCCTGCCCACAGTGAGCCACACACTGTCCCCTGTACAGTAACATAGATGGAATACACTTTGTACAGCCTGTCGGTGAGGTACAGGCTAGGCAGTTTTCACCACAATCTGTGAATAAACAAATACAGCATCAACAATCTCTTGCTTGCTTAAGTTGTTTGAGAGGACCTGATATACCTGCAAGAGAGGGGACGTGGGGGGGAGGGGAGAAGTAACAGATATGGAAGTATTTACCTCCCTTCTCATCAAGGCTACTATATAATTTGCTCCCTTTGTAAAGGTTTCAGCTCCCTGTGGAAGTTCTTTCCTTTAAAAAGCAGCTCTCATTACAGAATGGTAGCTACCTCTGGGAGCAAGCTCTGTCCTTTAAGAGTAGCTCCATTACAGAATCTTTCCTTTAAGAGTAGCCTCCATTTTTGAAAGGTTTCAAATAATACTGATGCAACTTCCTCTCTGCAAAACTTGTCTACCTTTTCAAAATGGAAGCAAGATTTTTTAGGTCTATCCATTCTAAAGTCTGGTCTGGGTATATTTAATTCTGTCCGAACATACTTCTGACCTTGAAAATTTGAAGAAAAAAATAGAGAGAAAAAAAGAATTCCGCGGAAGGCGGCGCACACCCGCTGGAGCAAAAGTCACAGGAGCCACAATCAGAACATGGTTATTAAATAAGTTCATTTCATTCTTAGCAGTGCTTAGTTGGAAAACTGGGTTAAAAGAAAATGTAGACAAAGTGCCCAATGGGGCACATATAATCCTGGCCAGTGCCATTCCCTGTAAGGGCTATATCTCCAGCACAGTAAGCTGTACTGCATTTTTGTATTATACAGCTCAATGATAATGGAACATCGATGTAAAATGTGTAAAAGTCATTAGAGCTTGAAATATAGGTCAAGATCACCGGGTCAAGATACCTGCCAAGTCAGTACATTGAGGAGAGCACTATGCAAGGTATGGTGGTTTAGTCTTGTAGTTGAATAGAATACAAACTTTGACGTAAATGTCGAACTTCGACATAAATGTTGCAGATGGATGGACGAATGGATGGGCAAACGGTAAAGCGGACACCTATAACACAAAGTCAGAAGGTCAGGGAGATGTTTCATGCAAGGTTTGATAGTTGTTTAGTCTTGTAGTTGATTAGAATACTAACTTTGACATAAATGTTGAACTTCAACATAAATATTGACAGACGGACGGACTAAAAGACGGACGAACAGAAAAGCAGATGCCTATGTCACAAAGTCAGGAGGTCAGGGAGATGTTTCATGCAAGGTTTGATATCAAGGTTGTTTAGTCTTGTAGTTGATTAGAATAGTAACTCTGACATAAATGTCAAATGTCAACATAAATGTTGACAGACAGACGGATGAACGAACTGACGGACAAATGGAAAAGCAGACGCCTATGTCGCAAAGTCAGGAGGTCAGGAAGATGTTTCATGCAAGGTTTGATAGTTGTTTAATCTTGTAGTTGATTAAAGTACTAACTTTGATGTAAATGTTGAACTTCGACATAAATGTTGACAGATGGACGGATGAACGGACGGACAAACGGAAAAGTGGACGCCTTTGTCGCAAAGTCAGGAGGTCAGGGAGATGTTTCCTGCAAGGTCTGATGGCTGTTTAGTCTTGTAGTTGATTAGAATACTAATTTTGACTTAAATGTCCAACTTCGACATAAATGTTGACGGACGGACAGACGGAAAAGTGGACGCCTATGTCGCACCCTGCTAGAAGTTGCTCTAATCAGATTGTACACATGCAAAGTATTGTTTGGAAACAGCAAATACATCTGCCAGCACATTAGATTATCTTACATCCAGGCACATTTTGAACAACTATGGATACTTCAGTAAATGGTTTATTCCTCTGGATCTCGTTTTTAACATGGTCTGCTTCGATACAGGTTTTTATATATTTAAATAATTATTCAGAATATTTCGTAATCGCAGCAGCTGTCATTAAGTACTTTTGTGGAAGCCATTAAACATCGCTGCATACTTCGATAAAGTGCTAATATTATTTAATATTCTGGTCCTTCGCTCAAAGCTGCTAGAGAGTGCCAGGGATATTCATTTTCAAATTATTCCTCATGAGCAGATGCAATTAAATCTTATCTATGATTTTCTGTTTTCAAGTTTTGTGATCACAACTGCTGTTGTAAAGTTCTCATGTAGGGGCCCTAACGTGCTGGGCCCATACTTAGATATACTTTAATGCTTAGCATACTGGGTAAAAATTTCAACAGACATCTAATTTTTCCATTAAATCAGGACTTGACATTTCATGCAAACTGTCTCATGAAATGTCAAAGTCTATTTTCTGGGAAAAATACAAAAAATATCATCAATTTGTTGTCTGCTGAATTTGCCCATAGTACTTTATTAATAATGAGCTCAGATAGAGTGAAATAAGGAAAGTCTAATGGATTCTAAAAGTCTAATGGATTCTGAAATTAGTAGTATTTAGTATCAAATCAACCTCTTTTCACTTGCCTCACTTTTTAAATACATGTATGTAAAAAAAAAAAAAAAAAATACAGTAGAGCAATGTTTCCTAGGAAACTAGTTAAATTGATGTAAGCATAGTATTCGATGTTGTGCACTTTGTCTCAGACCTATTTAAACAGGTTTTGTCTGGTCCGCAACTTTGCATACCTGCTGAAAAAAGGAAAAAAAAATGCACAAAATGCTTAAGCTTGTTTCATAGGTAACACCTATTTATTTCATATTATGTCTACATATTTAATATTCTGGTCCTCTGGGACTATTGGGCTCATAGATTATAATATATATGAAAACAGAGTTCTGATCAATGCATCTAGGTGGCTGTGAGGACTATTGCAGTTTTTCATTAGTTTTCTTGATACAGACTCAATCAAAACTGAGTCTGATATTTTCTATTTGAGCCAGTGCATGATAAAACATACAATAAGACTTGTGTGAGCAGCGAAGACTCAGATCAGACTGCGCATCCACCCAGTCTGATCAGTCTTCACTGATCGCATGGACCTTCTACAGCCTATGGGCTATCTCAAGAGGATTAAATGAGAACCCTTGCCCATCCACGCAGTCTGATCAAAGTTTTTGCTGATCACATGGACCTTCTACAGCCTATGGGCTATCTCAAGAGGATTAAATGAGAACCCTTGCCCATCCATGCAGTCTGATCGCAGTTTTTGCTGATCACATGGACCTTCTACGGCCTATGGGCTATCTCAAGAGAATTGAACGAGAACCCTTGCCATACTGGGTTGATGTACAGGCTGACCTAAGTCTTTGTTGGTCACACAGGTCTTATAGTAGGTTTTATCATGCGCTGGCTCATTTTTTATGTTTTGTACTTCCACAGGATCCCTACATCAGAATATTTTTATATCACGCAAACACTACTCATTTTCCTTTAAACATTGTTTGAGCCGCAATTTGAGAAAAAATTCCTTCTGACATGTGTGCCCAACGAAGACTCAATCAGCCTCTGCGCAGTCTGATCAGTCTTCATTGTCTGCATAAAGAAACTTTGCATCCTTGGCTATCTAAAATGTGCCAAGTGAAGATTCTGATTAGACTGGGCGAATGCCCAGGCTGATATGAATCTTCACCCAGTGTACCTGCCCAAAGGTATGTTGTCTGATGTTGTGGCTCATTTATTGTTCTTTATATAAACTCACCTTTACAAGCCTTGTGTTCCAGGAACTGTCCTGGTCTACACTGTTCCAAACAGTCACTTCCTGATGGTTTAAGCTCTTTACTTGCACAGGAACTGCAGATAGACGATCCTCCCCTCCAAGATTCTCGACAGTTACTACATCCTTCCAGGCAATCTGAAATACAGTTAATAAATATTATTATCATACCTTTACTAGAAAATATAATCATTT
The DNA here is from genome assembly GCA_964016985.1 of Anodontia alba. Classification (NCBI taxonomy): domain Eukaryota; kingdom Metazoa; phylum Mollusca; class Bivalvia; order Lucinida; family Lucinidae; genus Anodontia; species Anodontia alba. The sequence goes on from OZ024822.1 coordinate 85,438,860, forward strand.
TGCATATCGAGGGTTGAGCGCAAGACTGGCATAAGTCAGATGGTTGTTTTTCCCCAAACCTAATCTCCTCACCATGAAGGCGTTATGAAGATTACAACATTTCTTTCTGTAAACAATGAAAATTTAGGTGCCATTGCTCATACGAGCAATGGCACCTAAATTTGCATTGTTTACAAAGGGGTCCAAGTTGCCCCTAAACAAGGGTTTCAAAAATACGTTTGAGTTACCATAGTCTTGCGCTCAACCATCGATGTGTGATACTAACAATGCTTTGAAGCACATATCACTCTTGTGGAGCACAAAAGGTGTGATAATGGGTCATTTGGGTGATACGGCTTTTTTGCCCAGGCAAAAACCCATATCATCAGGTCATGTGGGTGATACAGCGTTTTTGCCCAGGAAAAAAAAAAACATATCACCACATTCGGCATATGATATCAAATAGGCAAACTTGTCAGAAAGAAAAACGTATGATAAATAGATAATGATATGGCAATTTTTATATCATACCCCATATCAACCCAAGACACCCATATCGGCCTGAGGGCCTATGGCTTGGGTTGATATTGGGTATGATATGAAAATTGTCATATAATAATCTCTATTAACTACACTAATAGACACTGTGACGAGTGGGTGTTCCCAGATCACAATATGTTTGTGTCAGGCCTGATCCAGTGATATGGTTTTATCCACAAGACACAATGCCATTAGATCATGTTACTGAGGTAATAACATGATACAGTGCATTAGATCATGTTACTGAGGTAATATTTACCGATAACTCAATCCTTCAGTGCCAAAAATAACAGCAGCAGATGACATTTTGTTTTTCTTTTCTGAGAAAAATAAGGCTTCACATTCATGTAAATACCCTATAGAGACCATTCACATGGACTGTCAAGCCTTTTTTTTTCAGTAAAAAGGCACACCATCTGCTACAATTTTGACTGGCACTTTGATGGCTTTGACTTCATGACACCAACATAAACAAGCCTCATTTGAGATTCTCAAAGGTATGATATAGATCTGGAATCCAACAAATATGGCTTTTCAGATCAGACTGTAAGAAATTTTACTTTGAAAGCAGTGTTATTGATAGAGATATAATATATATTTTATCTTAGGAATCAATGTAGCCTGGATTTCAAGATTTCTTGCATCTCATGAGTCAGTTCGAGCAAAATAAGGTCTGTCAATAGGCAAGTCTATGATCCATGCACAGACAAGTCTACGATCCATGCACCCTGACCATGGTTTATTTTCATTAAGAAATAGGTTTGAGATTTAACCTCACAGTTACAAACCCTTCAGTCATGAAGCCTGGGTGTGACAATGAGAACTGAAGCCTTTTTATTGTGCTGCGTCACAGCAGTATCATGTCAAAGACTTATCATGACACTACCATCATTTACATTATACTGACACTGGTGTGACCAATCCCAGCTCTTCTTCCTAACCCTAGTCCTGCTGAACCCGGATATACCCTATCTTTGAAAACTGTGTAGATCCAGATCAGTTGGCTTCTGAAGAAGGCAACTTATCTGGATCTGCACTGTTTGCCATTAAATATGTGAATTTATATCAACAATCTGGATAAAGTAATCTGATTAGCTGAAAATTAGAAGTGGGTGTAGCATCTTAATTTATTCAGCATGACAAAGACTAATGCTAGGCATCAAATGAAAGAGCAGTTACATGTGGTACAGATTTTAGAAAGTCTTAGGTATGACCTGGCTGGGAATAGAACCCACAACTTCCCAATCTAGATGCTGTACCAACAGCAAACTAAAGGCAAAAGCTGTCCAATGACTAACAACTAACAAATTAGCAGATAAGACTTACCTTCACACTGTCCTTCTAAAGTAAAATATTTCCCCTTGGGACACTGGCTCCTACAGCGACCTTTCTTACTGATACGACCACCAGTAAAACATGAGGTACAGTTCTTACTGAAACCACCATTGCAAGTTTCACAGGCTGGGTGGCACGCTGGAATACAACAGATACATAGCTGTACATGTGAACCCTTAAAGGGCCAAGCAAAATTATAGCAGATGACAGTACATTTTTTATTATTTTTGAGAGAAAATAAGGCTCAACATTTTATGTGAATCATCTGCTAGGCAATTTATTCACTTGAAATGTCAAGCCTTATTTTCTTTCAAAAAACAATAAAAGAAGTATTTTAAAATTCAGTTATGATTGTTGTTTTAAGGGTTAATATGGACAGAAATTGGTGAATTTTAACTTACTGTAGTGCGAAAAAAAAACATGTTTATGTGTGTGAACATATTGCTTTTTTTGTTATTAATCAAACAAATGAAAAAGAAATCAAAATAAAAAAAACAACAGAACTTTTTTTTTTTTTTTTTCATTAACACCAGTCAACAAACATCATAAGTGATGATATACCATTTACACAGCTAGTTTAAACCTAAAAAAGCATTTAACCTTTATCTTTCTTTAGGCAGATTCAGCAGACAACAAATTAATATTTTTTCTCATTTTTCTCAGAAAACAGGATTTGACATTTCATCCAAACTGTCTTCTCAGGAGCCTATTTGCATGAAATGCCAAACTTTTTTTTTCTGGAAAAAATAAAAACTATGTATCAACATGTGGTCTGCTGAAATTTTTACCCAGAGTTAAGAAATCTACATACATTGAGAAAGGTGTTTTTTGTCAGTTAGCTATAAGTATCTGACAATTTTCCAGTATGTTTTAGCAGGTAGGAACACTCTCGTAATAGAGAAAAAATATTTTAATAAAATTCTAAGCCTTTTCTTACGTGAGCATGAAGCTACTGTGTTAGCATAGAATCCTACAGGACATCTGGCAACACATTGTCCCTGATGTAGCAATCCACCCTCCCAGCACGTGGCACATCCTGCTCCATCTGGTGTACAGGTCTTACAGGTGGGATGGCAGGCTGGAAAGAGAATCACAATGTATGAGTTAGGAGAAACACTGTCTTTTGCAGAAAGAAAACAACTACACATTTCAGCTTTAACCCATTGTACGTCCGGCTATGAGATTTACATATTCCTAGAGAAAAATGGCTAAACTTTTTTGCAAACAGTGGAGACCCTGATCAGACGCCGCATTCTGCAGCATCTGATCTGGGTCTGCACTGTTTGCCATTTACCCTTTTACGGGTATCCCCGACTACAATGGGTTAAGGATTTCTGTAGACTGGTTTGGGCCTTTGCCACTGAGTGTGTATATGTAGGTGCTGAATAGTTCAATGTATACATGACACAACTTTGTAATTTGTTACTGATTACAGGCCTTCCAAAATCACTTGGAAAGAAAGATGTTTTTGCTTTGTGTTTAATTGCATTTTTTTGTATGTTCTGAGTGACCATATCTTATGAGTAACCATTTGTATTTTCTGCGCTTTCTTTTCAAATATTTGCCACAAAATTATATTTAATTTTCTGCAGCATCTGATCTATTGCTACACTGTTTGTTCAGGTATATCCATCCAAATACTTGTTAATCAAATAGGCCTGCTAAAATTTTAGTGTGTTATTTAGGGTAATTACAGTACATTATTCACTCTAAAACAATTTTCAACTTTATCTTTCTCTACTCAGACAATTTGTAATTTAACAATATAAAAGATAATTGTTTTATGGGAACTGATACAGTTTCAGGGAAGACACCTCTGACAAATTTTTGCCTCCCTTCTGAAAATTGGTCTACTCTAAAAGGAAAGAATTTGCTCCCCATGGAAGCAGATTCTTTTCTTTTAGAGCAGTTCCCTTTTCAGAAGGAAAGTAATTAGCAGAAGGAACCCACAGAGGAAGTTACAAAAGTTGTCTCCCTTGGCAGAAATTACAAAAAGTCTACCATTGAAGTGTAACCATTCAATCCTGTGTTTCTGATGTGCACTGTTCCATCTCTGGATTTGGACACGTCCATTGTTACAAACTGGCCATGTCAGTCTAAAATCAAAAATAGAATGGCAAACTGTTTAGATCTTAATGAGGCGACTTGTTTTGAGCGTTCTCATCTGGATCTACACTGTTTGCAAATTTATCTATTTTGGTCTTCAGGGCTGAAAGGGTTAAATACCCTTTTTTGATTTACCAATGCAGTTTCCACCTCTAATGAAGAAGTTATCAGAACATTTATTGAGACATACCCCATGAAGGACCACCTGAGCAGGGTTTGTACATGATGTACACTGGTTAGGACTAGGTCCATTACAACTCTTACACTTGCTATGACTTACCTATGCAGTTTCCACCTCTAATGAAGAAGTTATCAGGACATTTATTGAGACATTCTCCATGAAAGACCACCTGAGCAGGATTTGTACATGATGTACACTGGTTAGGACTAGGTCCATTACAACTCTTACACTTGCTGTCACATTCTAAAAGAATGAATAATATGAATTACTGTAAGGTATCAAAAAGGTCAATAATGACAAATTATAGATAGCAAAAGACACTATAATCTAATTGCACATAATGTTTGTTTTTGAGAAAGAACGTTTCATAACTTCCTTAATTGTTCACATTTAGTTTCAGGTTTTGATTATAGTGTGTTCCAACTTAGTCTGAACTCAGTTTGTTCACAGTAAGACAGTATAAGGTTAACTTACTGCCAATGCCTCTCATCTGCATTCAGTTTTCTTTCTGAGAAATGTATTAAAAACACACAACTTAGAGCCAAATGACAGGCACATAATATATTTTCAAACTCCTCCCCCCCGCCCCCCCCCACCCCCCCCACCCCCCCCCCCCCCCACACACACACACACACCACCCCTCTACTGGCCAGCACCATTTTTTAATTATAAAATAATTTGAAGTCAATGACAATGATATTCAGCAAAGTCATTGGACCATGAACTATAGGTCACTGACCCACATATTGTTTAATAGGTCAGTCTCTGAGTGACACTGATCTATCATCCCAAGTACAACTTTTCAGGAGTAAATAATCTTCAAGACATGAAGCTAAATCGCTGGACCATAAAATATAGGTCATTGATCTACATATACTTGACAGGTCAATCTGATGGTCACATTGATCCATTATACCAACTTTCATGTTAATCCATTAAATAATCTAGAAGATAGCAAAACCACTAGACCATGAAATATAGGCCATGCTGATTTGTATATACTTTGAGGTCAAAGTTTGGGTCACACTGTGTCATTATATGTAAATATGACACTTAGGCATCAAATAGTGGGAGATACAAGACAAAATCACAGAGCTATAAAACATAGGTCACATGATCCCAAACTATGATAGTCATACATCAAATTGTTTTCAAGATGTAATATAAAACCACTGGACCACAAAATATAGGTCACAGTGACCTACATTTACTTTTAGGTCAACTGTCAGATTATACTGTTTCATAATCCCAAATAATGATGCTCATACATCAAATAACAGTCAAGATACAAGGCAAAATCACTGGACCATGAAATATAGGTCAAGGTGACCTACATTTATTAAGAGAACCAATATCCAAAGTTTCACATTAATCCATGAAATAGTCTTCAAAATATAAGGCAAAATTGCTGGAGCATGAAAATAAGCTCACAATGACCTTGACCTTATTACACTGAATGTTGATGTGATAAACATGTCTGATGCCCATCTTTCTTTATTAAGATGTTGTTGGTATAAACAAACTGCAATATACTACTTTATTGGGGTGTCCTAGACTTTGACCTCTAGCCCCGCCCCAGGGCATGACCCAGGGATTCATAGATGTAGAATGGAAGAGAACCCTCCCAGGTACCCCCACACCAAATATGAGAAGTTTTTGATCAGTGGCTGCAGAGATATAAGTAATCAAAAAACTTCGAAGTAAAACTTGGTTATAGAAAGAGTTAACGAACAAAATCACAGATGGAAGGACAGACATTCTCATGAACAGACATTTAGGTGGCTAGGCGTTCGCATAATGACTACATAAGTGGCAAAAGCAGCAAGCCACATAAGAACAAATTTTTGCCACTTAAATATCAAATCTACTGAAAAAATCCCATGCACACATGAATGACTACTTAAGTGGCAAAATGTCCAAATTTTTTGCCCCCTAAATGTCGGTTCGTTAGCACGGAAGGACAGATGGATGGAAGGACGGACAGACAAATGGATGGAACCGACAAAAACTATATACCCCTTGGGTATACTTTCTATGCCATGGGTATAAATACAAGAATTACATTTTAAAGATTTGATTTATCCTCAATCTTTATTGATACAAATATTTGATAAATGACTGTAAACATATAACCATCATTCTGTGAATAAAGTACACAGTTTTTTTGGCTGTGAAAATTCCCTTTGTATTGTTTATAGGGACAAGAAACTATGGCTGTTTTCCATAACATACAGGTCAAGAAAATTCATTATAAACCTGTTCCAGTTACCTAAATCAATTCCACACTTTTGATGCGCATGAGGTTGTGTTTATTTCTTGAGAATCAAAAAAGTGTTTCACACTAAAAAAAACGGGAAAAAAAAAACGCATTTTAGGTTAGTCTTCTTTTCTCTCCAGTCCCTGTGTTACGGGTCCCAGTATTTCATTGTAAAATATATAATGTTGGAAAACAGTTAATTATGTGGCTCATAAAGTAAGGTCTTATTCTTTTCAAACAAAAGTTTTGTTATTTCATTCTGTGGGTACAAGACGTACCTGTATATTGTCTTTATACCATCATCACATGTGTAATCCAAGCAGGTATGTACAACACACACATATGCTTTTCAAGCCTTAAAAGTCTAATTTGTTTAAAAAAGGCACATTATCTGGAACTATGAACTGAGCAGCACTTACCTAAACATTTTCCATTCTGTAAGTAGAACCCTAGTCCACACTGTGGAACACACTGACCATGTTTCCACATCAGACCTGGCTGACACATATGGCAGTGGTAGGGAGTGCCCTCAACACAGGTGTAGCAAGTCTCATCACATGGCCTACACCTGTGTGTGGGGGATGGGTAGTATCCCATCCTGCATCTCTGGACACAGCGACCATCTTGGATGTACAGTTCTGAATTTGAACAGACAGTGCAGTTCTGCGAAGCAGTTGGCTCGCAGTCAGCACATTCTGGATCACATTCAACTGAAAAAAACAGAACACATGTGTACCATATTTACATTAAATAATTTGGACAGACATGTCTGAGCAAACAGTGTAGACCCAGATCAAACTGCTCCGATTGGAGCAGTTTGATCAGGGTCTGCACTGTTTGCCTTTTAGACACATCACCAGGTAATCAAAAAGACTTAACACTAAATAATATCTATACAGACTTGCCTTAGCAAACAGTGTAAACTCAGATCAAATTGCTCCTATTTGACCAGGGTCTACAATGTTTGTTTTTCATCCAGTACATTTCCAACATATCATCCAGTATTCAAATAGACTCGTTTAAACCTCAAGGGATATTAAGGAGGTATAGTGTCCAAATATTTAGTGTAATCATAAATCTAGATAAGAGCAAGTATCGGGTAAATAGTTTTCTTATTACTCGACGAAAACATATGTTGTGGGTACTCATTAGAAGCGCCTCAGCGAGGTGCTTCTAATGAGTACCAACAACATGTTTTCATTGAGAAATAAGAAAAATATAGCTACTTTTTGGTGGAAAAAAGCGCCTTATCAAGAGCTATGGTAATAACAGTATATATGTACAGTAAAGCTTTAATGACTCAAACACCTCTTTTTTCAGTCCCTAGGAAATTGTTGTGACAGTTCAAGAAAAATATTTAGGGACATGTTTTGGGAAAAATCTTATTTTATCATGAAAATGTATGTTGTATGTACTCATTAGAATTGCCTCATTGAGTCAATTTTAATGAGTACACTCAACATACCATTATTTTAGAGAAGATCCCTAAATTATCCCCATTTAACTCTTGATGTGGGACTATGATAAACCTTCAGAGACTCAAACTACCCAGGTCTCAAACCAATTTCCATGGTCTCAAAGATGTTCAACCCATTGAAGTTTGACTGAATAAGATAAAAATACTAAACAATATGAGTTCTAGGCAGACTTTAAGACCAATGTACAGGGCAGGTTCATCTTGGTCTACACACAATGAGAAGACTGTTCAGGGTGAAATAAGGATGTACAATGCCTGCTTACAGTCCAATGTTAGCTTGCTTTCTGTCTGTGCAATAAGCTGGGCGTTCACTTTTAGTTAATAGAGACTTACTCCATTTGTTGTTGTTGCTTTTGTTGTTTTGTTTTAATATATAAATATACTTTTGTATTTAGTTGTTTTTTTTTTAACTGATGTATTTTACTTGCCATCTTGTGTCAGGGTTGGTGGTGATGTGAAACCTTGTGCAGAAAGAACATGTTTAGTCTGTTACAGCTGGTTAGTGGAGGAAAGCAGATTTATATTTGAAAGGCTCTTGCAGCAAAATTCTTTCATGAACAGAACTGTTTCCATTACACAGCAAATTATTTTTTTTCAAAAGATAACTACAAAAACTTGACCATACATGGTGGAAACATAAGTGATGGTAAATTAAAGCACAGCATTTTTAATTCTTAGAGAGCAAGTAACAGCAGCTGAAGATGAAATTCTAAAATATTTTATTGTTTCAAGAAAATCAGGCTGGACATTTCATGTGAATCTTCTGCTGGACAGACAATTCCCACAAAGTGTCAAGCCTTTTTATCTTGAAAAATTAAAACATAAATACTTTAAGAGTGTTTTTGCCACAGTTTTGAATGGTGCTAGGGTAACTAAGTTTACCTATTTGGCACTTTCCACAGCATTCCCCTGGTACAGAGACAGACACGCTGCCACTTGGACAAACCGGACAGTGTTTTTGATAACAAACTGTTTCCCCTGAGTCGCAATGACACACAGAACAATCGTCAGGATGCCAGGAGTCACCAGCCTGTAAAATTCCAGATGGAAACATTATCAACAGCCATTACATTTGCTAACAGAAATAATTAAATGCCATAATTTAAAAAAACAAAACAAAAAAAAAACAAAAAAAAACAAAACTTTACAATGATATTAAACATATATCAGACCTGTCGGAAAATAATTTATTCCAGGAAAAATTACCCTCAAATCACAATCAAATTATAAACTATTTGACTTCTCAAATTGCATTACTTCTAAAACAGGGTTTATGACTGTACTTTTATCCTTAGTATGCTTCATTACATTACAAAGTCTATGTAAAATGTGTACCCCTATAACATACAGTGAAAGCAGGGGTATGCAGGGTCTACATTATTAGGCAGATTTTCAGAATTTTGCAGTTTTTAAATAAGTTTTTTAAGGTTTCGTATTACTTGTATCAACATTGTATTACATTAATCTGTCTTCATTTGCTTAATAACGAACTATTCCTCATTTCCCATATTATATGGTGAAAATGCCTGGCTAAAATAGCTCTAGATAAAAAGAGTACCAAGATAAATATTTTTGTCTTGAAGTCTTAAAATGTATTGCATAAATTCATATTTTACAAGGCATGACTCAACTGTTGCTTTAGAATAAGATCAGCATTCAGCATCACGAAAACATGCCTATATTATGTTGACCCCCTTAAACCCCAGTTTTATATAGTCAAACTGGGGTTTACAGGGGTATACATTATTTTTCTTATTTTCCTAAAAACATAGATTGTGGGTACTTGTTAGAACTGCCTTGCCAAGGCAGTTCTAACGAGTACTCACAATCTATGTTTTGAGCAGAAATATGAAAAATATCAGAATTTTTTATCTGAAAATTTTCCTTTTTTGGTTGTACAATTTTCAATATATTTGAATAGGCTTGTTTTCATAATATATAATTTAAAGGGAAACACTCACAAAATATAAAGTATGTCTGATGTTCAAGATATTTATAAACTGAACATTTTGGTGCAAGTTTTATCAAACTCCATCAAGAAATAAGGAAGTTATCAGAGTTTTTAGCTTTTGCAATTGTCAACATGGGCACCGCCATTTTGATTATTTAATGAGGGACTGAAAAATTCTAAAATAACAATAAAACTTTCTGTTAGACAGAAAACAATGCAATTTTAGGGAAAATAACTTTCTACTTTACCAAAGAAGATATATGCAGAAAGATAGCATTTAATGTTTTTGCACATTTGAGTTATTCAGTTTATGCATATTTAATTAGAAGAATAATGTCACAAACTCACAACAAATGCGGTGGTCATGATAGCTTTGCTTGAAATTTTCAAATACCCGTAACTGTCTTAATTTTCAACCGATTTTGATAAAATTTGCATCGATTTTCTTAGCTTATGTAGGCTTTAAAGGCCAGGGGCCAAGTATAAAAGCCAAGGGGTCTGAAAAATGGCTAGTGTATTCCCTATAGTTCACAAACAGTCAACATGTAGCTGTCATCACAGAAAATAAAAAAATGTAAAGCACTAACCACATGAAAAATAATGAAACTTGGCACATTACTTTTTTAAGATATGTACATTAATTTCATATGAGAACTGAAATTCCATTCCATTCCATAGTTTGCTTTTCAAAAAATCTTTTTTGCTGTCAGCTACAAAATTCAAATTTACCACCAGGTATAACTGACAGCAAGTGGGGGCAGGGGGGGTGGGGGGGGAGGGGGGGGGGGGGGGGGGGCTTATCAGAGTTCATAACCTCTACTGTAGCAGCTGAGAAGTGTAGCTCCTTACACAAAAAATTCTAGATTAATATTTTTGTTTAGGTTTATTGTTTATATTTACTCCTAATCAAAGAAATCAAAACCCTGCAGTCAAAATTCTCTGGAGCGATTACACAGCAAATACATGTTTTTTGAAGCAGACAATATAAATATCTGCCATGTGCTTCTGTTTACAAGCTAACCAAAGTTTGTTTGATTTGGGCTTAACGTCGCTTTCAACCTTTTTCAGTCATATCGCGACGGTGTCTGGATGTGGCAGGGAGCTCAATGCTCACTTTTAGAGTGCTGCCTCACTGAAATATCACGCCCCAGACACTTTGACATGATATTCCACCCAGTCACATTATACTGACACTGAGCTGACCAGTTCTAGCTCTACTTTCTTAATGCTGAGCGCCAAGCGAAAGAGCAGCTAGTACCATTTTTAAAGTCTTTGGTATGACCCGGCCGGGGATCGAACCCGCAACCTCCCGGTCACAAAGCGGACGCTCTACCACTGAGCCACTGTGCCGGTGTAGCTAACCAAAGCCAATAGATTCAAACTGATAACTGAGCAGTAAGAGAATAAGCCCATCCCACTTGCCATATAGGCTTAATTGCTCACCGGTAGGATAAATTGCTGTCTAGTACTTGGCCTTTAACTTTAAACAGATTATCAATTTTGCGAGTGTTTTCCTTTAATGATATTCTACTTACCTTGTAAGATTTTCCAGCAAACTCACAAGATGGTGGCACAATACACTGAGGACAACATGTTCCAGGTAGTTGAACCAGCAACTCATCCTGTATGAGATAAAAAATATATCAGCTCTTAAAGTGCAAAGCAAAATTGAAGAAGATGACATTCTAAATTTATTCTTTATCATTTTCCAGAGAAAATAAGACTTTGCATTTCATGATAATCATCAAGCCTTATTTTCTCTGAAACAGTAAACATAAAAAAAAACAAGAAAAATGCCTAATGGCATTATGGATGGGTTTTTCCAAAAGGGCAACCAAAAGGTAGATCTCTGATGACACCCAGCTCATGACGCCAGCCTGGACATCGCTTGTAAAACCTGTCCAAAAAATTAATTTTGGCTGCACAAGCTTTCAGCTTCAGGGGAGATAAGTATGTAAACAAGAAAGGCAGAGTTGTCTCTCTTGCATGTGACATGCCTACTGGTCCTTATATATGCCTCTACCAAATATTATCAAGATATTTCAAACCATTCAGAAGTTATAAAATGCACAAGAATTCCACTTAGAAATTTGTTCAGGGGAAATAACTTAAAAAAAAGGACAAAGGAATTGTCCTTCTTGCATGTGACACTCTTACTTGACCTGATGAATGGCCCTACCAAATATTATCAAATTATTTTAAACAGTATGGGAGTTATGGCCTGCACAAGATTTCAGCTTCAGAGGAGATAAGTACATAACAAAGAAAGTGAAAATTCTCCCTTGTATATGACATCTCTTCTGGTCCTTATCTATGTCTCTACCCAATATTATCAAAATATTTCAAACCATTAAGTTATGGAGTGCATAAGAATTTGGCTTAGAACTTTGTTCAGGGGAGATAACTAGAAAAAATAACAAAGCAGGTGTTGTCCTGCTTGCAAAAGACACTCCAGCTTGACCAGATATATGTTCCTACCAAATATTATCAAATTATCTCAAACAGTATGGGAGTTATGGCCTGCACAAGATTTCGGCTTCAGGGGAGATAAGTACATAACGAAGAAAGTGAGAGTTGTCTCTCTTGCACATGACACATCTACTGGTCCTCCTCTTTATCCCTCTACCAAATATGAAAGCAATCCACTCAAGAATAAAGGTAACATATAACTCTGAAAAAACCAAAAAGGAAACCTTGGACATCAAGGGAGATAAGAACAAAACTGAGAAAGTGAGAGTTGTCTCTCTTGCACGCCACATGCTTACTGGTCCTCCTCTTCAACCCTACCAAATATGAAAGCAATCAACTGAAGAATAAACGGAAGATATTTAACTTCGAAAAAAGGTTAACCAAAAGGTAAACCTCAGACATCATGGGAGATAAGTACATAACGAAGAAAGAGAGAGTTGTCTCTCTTGCATGTGACACCCCTAGGTGTAAACACTGTACTGTATACACAGCCAAAAAGCTCCAAGGATTCTAACTCACCTGGTAACACATGATATTTTCACACACAGCAGTGTGACATTGCACATTTCCCTGATTACAGACGCAGTATTCACAATTTGAGACATTCCAGATATCTCCATTGTAACGAACAGGTGTGACATCACTGCATATACCTACAAAGTAAAACATACACATGTACAGTAAATGTCCTAAAATTCTGAACACTTTAATCCATACTTTTTTGGTCTAATTTTTGTTTCTTTTTATGCAGTTGTTTGTTTTGTTTTTTTGTTTTTTTCAGTAAATGTCCTAAAATTTCAAAAACTTTATTCCATACTTTTTTCTTTTTTTTTTGCTAAATTTTGCTTTTTATGCAGTTGTTTCACTAAATATTTAGTGGAATGGCAAACAGTGTAGATCCTGATCAAACTGCTCCTCTAGGAGCAGTCCGATCTGGGTCTGCACTTTTTGATCATGCCCTTTTGTCACAATCTTTGGTGTACCAATTTTGAAGGACATAAACAGCTCTAGGTAGGAGGGGGTAAAAGATATTTCAGCACTGATTTGTTTTATCATTCAGCATTGCATGTAAAGTTCAGGGGGCAAAACTACTCACTGCAGTTTTGAATTTCAGCAGTGCAATCAAATTAAGGCCTTGGCAGTTTTCCTTTTAAAGCAGATCCTTTCTCAGAAGGGTTTTGGTGTGCAGAAAAACAAACAAGAAATCACAAGAGTTGTCTTCCTTCTAAACATTGATGGAAATGTACCATGTACATCCAGTGCTCTAAATAAGTAACAACAAAGTAAATAAACACATTAAAAAAATTAATCTTTGTGCTTGAAAAGAGAGAGGTTCTGGTGACTACTCACAATTTGTGTCTTAAGGAGAATTAAGAACAAGAGGCCCATGGGCCACAACGCTCGCCTGAGTTAACTGCCGTAAGTTAATCAGGTCATTTACTCATCATTCTCTATCAGCCTGTCAAGTTTCAAGGCAATGGCTTAAACAGTTTTTGAGATATCTTGCTTAAAAGGTTAAAATGCTGAAATTTTCAAAGGGCTATAAGTCAAAAATAAGGGGGAAAAGAGGAACATTTCTGTGAAATCATTTTGAAATCAGGCCACTGGCCAAGGAAGAAATGTGGTTTAATGTTGTTTTTTTTTTCTATTTTAAGCTCCGGTGGCCATTTTATTCAGCCAAGCAGAACTATTTTGGTAAAGGGCCATGAGAGGAACACCTCAACATTGGCCCAGAGGCTTCAGAGGAGAAGTCATTTGAAATTACCACCATTTTTTTCCATACAGATGTATGGGGCCCATACAAATGCATACGGAACAAACTTCACTTTGTTGTAAAACAGTCAAATGTCAATGTACAACCATCAATTTAGCAAGTTTGGTAGACCTACCGTCCCCAATGATTTGTGCAAAGATTCTGCCTGTAGGCATCCTCTGTTCTAGAGAAGAAGCTTTTTAAAGGTTTTTACCATATATGGGCATGGCGGCCATTTTGGTCAATGGACCACAATCATTTTAGCAACCTTTCATTCCCCTACCCCAAGGATGCTCCAAATGAAATTTGAGCAACATCGGCCCAGAGACTTCAGAGGAGAAGTCGTTTGAAATTCTCAACATTTTTCTCATACAAATGTATGGCGCCCATACAAATGCATATAGAAGCAAACTTGACCTCGCCATAAAAAGGTCAAATGTCAATGTACAGCCATTATATAAGCAACTTTGGTATACCTCCCTTCCCCGATGATTTGTGCAAAGATTCAGCCCCAAGGCATCCTTGGTTCTGGAGAAGATTTTTAAAAGTTACAATATATGGGCATGGCTGCCATCTCTGGACAACGGACAAAAAGTGATCACTATAGCTCATCCTGAGCATTGGTGAGCTAAAAACATACCAATATATCTGAATGGCTTGATGTGTCATTTGTATGCTTAACCATATTTACCTTAAATATTTGAATGATTTAACTTCTTATCACATTTTTCTTCTAAATATGAATAAATCCATTTTACTATGTTTTGTTTTCTTTGTTTGTGTTGGAGTTTTACAGCCCAGTCAACTCAATGGGGTCATGTCGAGCGTGGTCAATTTACTAAACCGCACTTTTACTGGGCAGGCTTAGCCCTCTAAGTGGTTAACCAGTATTATGCATATTCTTTTGCCAGAAACTGACAACTGCCCTTCTTAAATCAATGGAAGGGAGAGAATGCCCGTAGACAATATTTCATGATCAATCTCCATAAAAGAATGTTGCCAACCCGGTGGGGGTTGAACTCACAACCTCCTGATCAAGTCGGAAGGGTACCCAACTGAGCCACTGAGGCCAGTTTTACTATGTTACTGGGTCTAAAATCTGCTGGACAAGTCACAGTGTAGACCTTCAGATGCTGCATTCTGCAGGTTTTGATCTAGATTAACTTTGTTTATACTATTTATTCATGCTTGTTTTTCCAAATACTTTTGGTAAATATGACATATACATTACCTGTTTTTGGCACACATTCTGGACAACATTCCCCTTGTCGGGTTATCTGCATGTGGTCCTGAAACAAAGAACAAACTTTTAAAAATTTCACTGTAGACCAGGCCCCCTGGATATAATACCTTTTTCATCCTCCTGAAATCATCAAGACGAACATTTTGAGCAATATTTATTATGATTATTTAAAAAAATGTAACCTCTGGAGTGTTACCAAGGTTTTCCTTTGATCTGGCCTGGTGACCTAGTTTTTGATCCCACGTGACCCAGTTTCAAACCTGACTTAGAAATCATCAAGACAAATATTTTGGGCAAGATTCATGATGATGTGACCTCTCGAGAATTAACAAGGTCTTCCTTTGATTTGGCTTGGTGACCTAGTTTTTGACTCCAAGTGACCCAGTTTCAAACTTGACCTAGAAATCACATTTTGAGCAAGATTCATTTGACGACTGCTTCATGAATGTGACTGCTAGAGTGTTAACAAGGTTTTCCACTGATGTGGCCAGGTGACCTAGTTTTTTACCCCACGTGACCCAGTTTTGAACTTGACCTAGAAAGACAAACATTTTGAGCAAGATTCATGATGACTGCTTCAAAAATGTGACCGCTAGAGTGTTTACAAGGTTTTTGCTGATTTGGCCTGGTGACCTTGTTTTTGACCCCAAGTGACCCAGTTTCAAGTATGACCTAGAACTCATCAAGACAAACATTTTGAGCAAGATTCATGATGATTGCTACACAAATGTGACCGCTAGAGTGTTAACAAGGTTTTCCTTTGATTTGGCCTGGTCACCTAGTTTTTTACCCCAAGTTACCCAGTTTCAAATTTGACCTAGACATCATCAAGACAAACATTTTGAGCCAGATTCATGATGATTGCTACACAAATGTGACCGCTAGAGTGTTAACAAGGTTTTCCACTGATCTGGCCAGGTGACCTAGTTTTTGACCCAGTTTTAAACTTGACCTAGAAATCATCAAGACATACATTTTGAGCAAGATTCATGATGATTGCTTCAAAAATGTTACCTCTAGAGTGTTAACAAGGCTTTCTGCTGGTTTGGCCAGGTGACCTAGTTTTTGACCCAAAGTGACTCAGTTTCGAACCTGACCTAGAACTCATCAAGACAAACATTTTGAGTAAGATTCATGGTGACTGCTTCAAAATTGTGACCGTTAGAGTGTTAACAAGGTTTTCTGCTGATTTGGCCTGGTGATCTAATTTTTGACCCAAGTGACCCAGTTTCAAACTTGACCTAGAAATCATCAAGGCAAACATTTTGCGCAATATTCATGATGATTGCTTCAAAAAGTGACCTCTAGAGTGTTATCAAGTTTTTCCTTTGATTTGACCTGGTGACCTAGTTTTTGACCCCAAGTGACCCAGTATCGAACTTGACCTAATTTCACAGGGATAAACATTCTGGACAAGTTTCATCAAGACTGGGTCAAAACTGTGACCTCTAAAGTCTTAACAAACTAATTGTTGATGACGGATGACAGAGGACGGATGACAGACGATGGACGACGGACAGAGGGTGATCACAATAGCTCACCTTGAGAATTTGCTCAGGTGAGCTAAAAATACCAACTATTGTTGGCATTTTCATATTTATTAGCAGAGAACATTTCATGCTGGGCCAAGTTGAGCACAAAAAAAAAGTTTTATAACCTCAAGGCCAGGCTACAAATGAATAACTGATCACACAGGAACAGCTGTTGGTAGTTATTGTTTAAGAAATAAATTATTCCGAACCATGCTCAAATGCCTAAGATAAAGCACAGTTGTTTGGGTTGTACCCATTTGAGCACGGGTGAGCACAGCAAGCGAGTGCTCAAATGGGTATAACCCAAACTCAACTGTGCTTTATCTGGTGCATTTGAGCACGGTTTCGAATAATTTATTTCTTTTCTAACACCCCTCATTGAGCGAATTTTGCATAAAAGAGATATTTTTACTGATTTTTATTATTATTTTTATTATCTGATTTCCCCTTTGGTAGTTGACAATACCACTAAAGCATGGTTACAAAGTTACAAGGTTCGATGACGAATATACTATATGGCGGATAACATGTGAATCAGAAGACGATGTAAAATATAAAAACAATGTAAAATAAAATATAAAAACGTATATCTTGCGTTCATAAAATAATTGCAAAACGTATGAAATTGGAGTGCCGCGATAGACTTAAGAAGGACAAGTATAAAACAGCAAAATAAGAATGTTAACTGGCTTACTTTTGTTTTTGAACATGTCAACAAAAACATGATGGAAACAAGAAGTAAAACAAATATGTTTGAATTATGTAACGTAGTAGAGGAACTCATCAGGTAAAAAAAAAGTCAAAGAACTGCAATGTTCATATATCATTTTCTGTCTTAATACATAATATAATTTATAATGTATATGAATGTTTTGGCCAATACTGTAAGCTAGTGTCCATAGTTACCAGGGGCAAATATGATTGGTTTCCTGTCGTCTGCGTGCAACGAAATTCCTATGCTCAAATACCTTTGATAAAGCATGGCTAGAAATGTAAAGACAAATAAGGAACAACACGAGCAGCAGTGTTAGAATGTACTATTACACAAAGTCTGCTTGGATGGTCAGACCAAGCTATAATACTGCTCTTATAAATTGTTAACAAGTCCACTTGAGTACCTGGGGATGTGTCTACAGCATGTTGGAAAAATGGCCAAAAAAAGAAGACCCTGATGGAAGTACTCTTCAGGATCAGTTTGATCTAGGTTTATATGTTTGCTCATGTATACCTGTCCCAATATTAAGTGGCATACATGTATACGGTACCTGTTTTTATGTCTGTATAAGTAAACTAAATCAAACTCAAGTGCTGAAATAATGGGCCCAGCTGTTCAAAACTAACAATGTCAACAGTTAACTTATTGTTAAAACTTTGATCATTAAATATGGCATATACGCAAATATTTTTGCTTAAAAAAAATTGAGTAGCTTTTGCATTTTTTCAGCAAAGATACATGTGAATTAGATATTGTACTTACTAGAGCAGTTAATATTTTGACCACTAATGAGCTCGTTAAGCTAATGATGCTTTGAACAACTGGGCCCAGATTGTTTTGCTTTTATAAACCAAGCTGATGATAAATTAGCATATAATAAGTCAGTACCGGTAACATTTTTATTCCACTTTCCAGGAGATTTTTTTTATTCCACTTTCCAGGAGATAATACATTTCATACAAATTATCTCAAGAAAAGTTTCTACCCTGCCTAGTTGTGAGAAAAAAATATTTTAAACCCTTATCTTTACCCTGCCTAGCTACCTTATGGAAAAAAAAAAGAAAAAAAAAATATTTTAAACAGTTATCTTCTCACATTCAAATACAATACAAATCCAGGTTAATTACAAAGATAACTATCATTTTTATGTCAATGTACGTTACTCTTGGGCGCCTGAAATTATTTACAGGTAACTCTTTAAAGCAACAAAATACCACTTAAACTTGTTCTCTCCCTTGCATCTATTTTTAACCCATTTCAGTCTGGACTCTTAAACTGGCAAACAGTGCAGACCAAGACCAGAAAATGCAGAATGCTACATCTGACCAGGGTCTCTACTGTTTGCAAACAATTTAGTCATCTTTCTCAGTGCATATTTAAATCACACAGCCTGACATACCTAAAATTGAAATTGCACTCTTTCAATATAAAGTTTGGGGGAGTTTATTCAGTCCTAAATGGGTTAACTTACCATATTACAAATCATGAGATCCATACATTCCTTCTCCGTACAGACAGCTGTTCCTCCTATACAAACACACAAAGAACAAGGACCTCTGTGCCACTGTTCTCCAGTCTGAAATGTGTAAATCCCAATTATTACACAGCACTATTAAAGACTTTCTTTGACTAAGACTTTCTTATTTTTCCACCACTCACAACTGCATCAGATGATTTTGATTTTCTTTATTTTTCAGAGAAAATAAGTATACTAGCATGTTGTGTGAATCATCTGTTTGGCAGATGATTCACATGAAGTGCTGACTTATTTTCTTTGAAAAACAAAAAATATATATTTTTAGAATGTCGTCTCTTACAAAGTTTGCTTGGCACTTTAACCCATTTATGCATAGAATCCCACAAAAGGGACATTCGCAAACAGTGTAGACCTAGATCAGACACCCCAGAATGTGGTGACTGATCAGGATCTACACTGTTTGCATTAATTACAGGAATTTCTACAAAACATGATAATAATAATAACTGACCAGACACCCCTTAAACTGGAAATGGACTGGTCCAAAGAGTTAAGGTAGAAGAGTTCACTTGGTGTAAATAGGTTAGGGGTTAAGATCAACCAGCAAAGCAAAATTGTCTGGTTAAGGTCTTTGCTGAACACAGATACATTCTACATTATTCAAATTATTATTAGGCTTAAGCAGCCTTGACTAGTACACTGCTGTACATGAACAGACTTGATAAAACTGAGACCACTTTTTTTCATTCTTGTAATAATTCCAATGCCTCATCTTCATACACATTTCATGTAATTTGATTGGTTGAAAGAAAAGTTTTACACGAAAGAAAAGTTTTACACTTTAATAAAGTCATGAGCAGGAATCCGTCCTTTCATCATCTCAAAATACTGACATTTTTGGCAACGTTTGTATTTGATGACAAAGTTCGAATTATAAGGAATGTTTTGTTTTTTTTTTATTTTAACTTATGTTAACTCTGGCAAATCATTCACAAACTATATTCAGTTTGTGTTTTGCTGTATTTTATACATAGATAAAATCCGCAAAAATAAAATTCATTCCTATAACTATGTAATCCTTGTTTCCAAGGGATCCATCATTTTGGAATTTCTGGGTCTTATTTTCTAATGGTGCAGCTTTCCCATTAAACCATCTTGAAATTCTCAAAATAAATTTACAGCTATGCAGCTCTCCCATTAAAACATCTTGAAATTCTCAAAATAAACTTACAGCTATGTGGTTCTGAAAGGCAGCTTTTTTAAATCTATGAATATAGGAAGAAACTGAGAGTTCTCAGTTTCAAAATGTTCAGTGACATAACATTTTACTTACATGAAATATTTTGATACAATAACTCTTTACCATACATTTAGTAAAGTCTGAACAAGTCCATCTGACAAACCTTGATAATGTGTCTAAAAAGGCAGGCTGCAAGGCGGACAGTATAGACACTGATGGTGATGATTTGGTGTTTTACATCTCTTTCAACATAAATATAATAGTCATACAAACAAATGAAGGGGTGTTAATGAAAGGCTGTGCAATGAAATACCGATGAAGTACCATACAGACATAAATTGAACTCAGCCCCACAGCTGGATTCTAGCCGAGAACCTTGTGATTTGAAGTAAGAAGCCCTAACTGCTCGGCTACCGGGAAGCTTCCATATAGACAGGAGCAGTCTGATCTGGCCAGGGTTGTGGTTTTATGACCCAGTCAACGCATCAAGATCATGTTGAGCTGGTCAGTTTACCTAACCACAGTTTTCCTGGGCAGGCTTAATCCTCTAAAGGGTAAACCAGTTTTTGTGCACATTCTTTCACCAGAAACTGACATGTGCCCTTCTTGAATCAGGGGAAGAGAGAAACTGATCGTAGAAAATATTTCATGATCAAACTCCACAAAAGAATATTGCCAGACCCAGTCACCAGTCGGAAGTGCATCCCCACTGAGCCACGGAGACAGGCTATAAGACCTAGGAGACAATGCACATTCAACATATACAACATATACATACCTTTATCTGTGGAAAATAATAAAACAAAAATTAGAAAGTAGCCTGCAACAATTTTGCCTCATGCTTCAAGTGTGAAAATTTTCCACACAATAATGTTACCAACCCTATATTCTTGGTTCCTTTCTCTACAGGTAGAGTTGACTCCCTGACACACTGGACAACAGGAACCATCCAGTGTTTCTAGTCTCTCATTCTGAAAATATATAATAAGGTAGTTTTCTCAATAACACCATATCAAAATTTATATGTCTCTAATAATTCCAGATTCTACTCAAAATACAAATTATTGCAAATAATGTTTTTTATGACAGATCTAGAACTTCCAAAGTTGCTTGTTAGTGTATTGCAAGGAAGTTTGCAAAGATCCAAAAGCCTTTTTCAAAGGCCAATCATGTAAAAGATGTATGCTAAATTATTGAGTCATGTGACACAACAAATATCATTGTGTAAATCAAAATCTACGATAATAATCCGGAAAAAAGAAAAAAATATTCAGTGTGAATCTATCGTTGATGTTTTCATATTTATTTCTATATGATGTGAGAAGGAATAAACATTACATTTTGAGTAATTAATGGATATATCTAGTGAGTATTTCTTCAATATAAGTGAAATATGTAGTCGTGTATATTGAAAAGTTAACTTTACACACTGTATTATTTACATCAACTAAATAGAACTGCATAATAATGACTACCGACAGCCAACACAGGACTGTTTGCCTTTTGGGGCACTCCTTTATCAGACGTTTAGATAGTTATATGCGGGATACCCACAATGACAATTTGAGGCTCAACAAGAACTTGTTTACCATTTACAGTGAAACTTGTGTAAGAGAGCCATCTTTAAGACTGAGTAATAGTTGATGTGGAAAGGTGGTTATCTTATAATGGTACATGTCATGTAATTTTGCTGCTTGCAAAATTACATGACAAGTACCTTCATAAGACAGCCACCTTTCCACATCAACCACTACAGTCAATGTCAAAGGTGTCAGAGGTTTCACTGTATTCCAAACAAGAAGGTGGCTTGTCAGTTTCATGCAGACGATTAACAGAATTCAACACAGTCCCGGACATTTGTTTCATACAATTAGGAGAAAACGATCTCAACAGATTCAATCTAAACAATAAGAATATCAGTAGACAAATTAGTAAGAAACATTGTGACTAGTCATTTGTGAATTATCAAATAACCGTCATTGGAGTGAGGAGAGTAATCCTAGGCCAGCTCTTCAGAGAACAGCTATGGGCAGTTAAATCTGCATCATATGACGAGGACTTGATACATACCAATATAAGACTCCAGCAAGAGCTATGACCTATCGAGGGTGCTTATTTTTGGCACAACAGGGGATTCTGGGAATCATATGATTTTCTAGTCAGAGACTGGGTGCACATTCGGTGCACAAGGCAGGACACACGATATATGTGGAAATATATGGATAAAAAGCGCAGTGCTCTTCGCATCAAGATGTTAAGTTTAGAACATTGGTTTATTACAATGCCTCTTTAGAGATGGTTTGCTATATTTGTTTACTTGCTGTTAACCCATTGTTGCATAACCGAGCTTTAGAAGAGTTCATTTCATTTTCAGTGGGGTGGTGTTAGGCTCTGGATAAATTGCTTGCCTGTATGGCATATTTTGTATGCCACCTTTTTTGCTAGTAAGCAAAAGTATTGTCATTTATATCTCATGTATTAGCTTTGTATGTTTAAACTAAACATAGTTCGTGTAAATACATACTTTTACTTTTGCTCATTACAGTTCTCATGTCATGAATTGACTCCTCCATCAGGCAGTTATAACCACGCCCACGTGAATTTCCTCAGACAAATTTTGTATTGATATACCTGTGCTCATCTGTAAAAAGCACGTGTTGATTTGTTTGTCTAACTAAAAACATTGACAATTACCTTATTAGCTATTTTGAATGGTCAGTTGCGGTTGTCAGTTAAATGGTCAAGTGACTTGACGGAGGAGTCAGTTCTCGTCATTTATAAATAAATGACATTTTCAACTCAACTGTATTCTTATTTGTCTCTTCTTCCTAGCAAAAAACGAAGCTCCAGTGTCACCAACATTTTTATTCAGCTGGAGATGTCATAAAATTTTGTTAACATACCAAAATTTCAAAATTTTGAAAATTCATAAAACAAATCTGAAAATGCTTTACAATGGAAATTTATGATCTTCTTCCGCAGAAAAAAAAACACCTATATTACGAAGCAGTTTTGAAGGTTGACACTTTAGCAAGCTGGTGGTCTTCTACTCGTTTGGTGAAAAAATAGGTAAGATTTGGGGGTTCCCTTAAGATGAGAGATATACCCAATATAACAAAATTTAGCAGCACCACCTCAAGAGATTAACACTGTTATTCCCCATTCTTTTTTAACTTTTTTTTGCTGAATTGTTATTCCTTTTCTTTTTTAACATCAAAGGTAGTACTTTAGGGAAAATGGTACAAGAATGAAACAAAAACATGCTGTTTTTATTTGTTTGTTTGTTTTTTTTTATTTTATTTTATTTTTGTTGTTGTTTCAGGTGATTTTTTTTTTTTTTGTTCCTTTCTATGCAGAATAGTTTTGTTTTACAGCACAGCTACTATCATGAGGGCAATAAATTTTATTCATCATATCCAAATATTTATAGCAATTTAATACCTTAATGAAAATAAATGTGTTGCATTCTCAAAATAAAAAATATTGCCATTTCCACAATTTTTTCTATTTTTATTTTTGGCAAGGATATAGGTGTAAGATTTTTGTGTCTTTTTAACTACCGTTTTCATAATTTATCAGAAAGGTGATACTCTTGCAGGTGTGCTTATTAGCGCTTTGCATCCTGGTTACATTTTCAGCAGACGACATTTTGAGATAATTTTCTAATTTTTCCTAGAAAACAGGATTTGAAATTTCATGCAAATTGTCTCCATTGGAGTCCACTGGAGACAATTTGCATGAAATGTCAAATCCGTTTTCTGGGAAAAATTAGAAAAATATCATCCATTTGTCATCTGCTGAATAAGCCCAGAGAGTGGTAAAGGTTAAAGCCACTGTATCTCTGTCAAATTACATGATCCGAATCGTGAAACAAGGGTCTGTAGCATGAAAATGAAATGTTTTTGCTCCCATGCACACTGACTGACCAGTGCTGCAGAAGATATGGAATCCATGGAATCTACTGGTCTAAAGTTAAGATAGTGATCAGACTGAATGCATGAACAAACTGAACTATGCCTTCACTGTTTGCATGTGTGTTAAGGCCTGTTTCTGCCTGTCATATCTCATTTAGATGATCAATGACAAGCAACAAAGTATACCATATTGTATAATGCTTAGCATGCTGCGTAAAAATTTTAGCTGATGACACTTTAAAATATTTTTTTTATTTTTTATTTTTTTTTTTTCAAAAAATAGACTTTGACATCTCATGCAAATTGTCTCCTAGGGAGACAATTTGCATGTACTGTCAAAGCCTATTTTCTGGTCAAAACAAGAAATGCCAATAAGAAAAGCTTATTAGACACCCCTGCTAAGAAACAAAAATGTTAAAAGAGAGATGGACAACATGAAAAAAGTAAGGTAGTGTATTTATCCTAAATATTTGGACAAACACGCCTAGGCAAAAAGTGTAGACCCAGATCAAACTGCAGTTTGATCTCAGTCTGTATGCACTGATTGCCATCCAGCCAAACCTTTTTAGACACATCTGCAGGTAGTTAAATGGATTTTATTTTCTTTTTTTTTTCAATTTAAGGAATTAATGAATCCAAATATTTCAAATTTTCATAGCTCCAGAATAGAGGGCTATCCAGACACATTGTTTTCTTATATATCCATGAAAACATATGTTGTGGGTACTCTTTAAAAGCACCTCAACAAGGCACTTCTAATGAGTACCCACAATATATGTTGTTTTTTTTGTGGAAAGGTAAGTAAAATATCATACTGTTTGTTTGAAAACAAGAGCTGTCAGCTGACAGCTGACAGCATAGCTTGCCTGGAATTGGGGTGACACTGGAGTGTCAGGGTGCTCTTTAGGACCAGTCTGATCTGGGTCTGCACTGTTTGCTTAGGCCTATCTGTCAAAATACTTAGAATCATTATGGTAAGAGGAAATATTATGGCATTTTAGCTCTTGATAGGATTTCTTGTGGTATGGTTTGGTCATTTGTTGTCATGAATTTGACATTATCAGGGATCCATTTTAAAATTTCTAAGTCTGTGACCTTGTCCTTGAGGTCATAGGCATGGATGGGGTGATGATGAATAAAACTTTGGACCTGTACCTATTATCATTCCAAATATGAACCAAATCTATCGTATGACTTTGAAAATATGAGCTCTTAAAACACTTTAATATAAAATTTCAAAGTTCTTAACTTTAACCTTGAGGCCATGGGCAAGGGTAGTGATTTGGACCTGTATCTATCATCATGTCAAATATGAACAAAATCCATCATACTGTTTGGAAAATATGAGCTCTTAAAAAACTTTAATATAAAACTTTTGAACAAAATCCATCATACTGTTTGGGAAATATGAGCTCTTAAAAATCTTTAACATTAAAAATTTCTAAGTCCATGACCTTGACCTGACCTTAACCTTAAGGTAATGGGTTGGGGTATTGCTGAATAAAACTTTAGAACTATATCTATCATCATACCAAATATGAACCAAATCTATCAAATGGTCTGGAAAATATAAGCTCTTAAAAAACTTTAACGTAAATGTGGTCGCCGACGCTGACACCAACGCCAATGCCAGGGGTAGTGCAATAGCTCTTCCTGGACTTCGTCCAGGCGAGCTAAAAAGGGCCCTATCTGGTGCTGCAATATTCCGAGTAAATATGGTACAAATAATTGATGGCAACTGACTACTGAGGTATTTTTCAAATGACTGCTAATGGGAATTTTGAGAAATAGAAAATGTAGTTAGTCTTTAAGATGTTTGCTTCAGTGCCATTTAGTGAAATAATTTCTGCACTTTATCTTTTGCCTTTCTGCAGAAGTTCTTGTATTTGTGCTGTCCTTAGGATCTAGCTTTGTGATCACTCATTTGGGGAAGAGGGAGTTTGTGGCTTGGCTAGCCATTTAGCTATAGTACTCAACCTAATTACTGCACATACCCCTATAAGCCCACTACAGCCAAGCAATTTCATAGTCTTTAGATTACAGCCAGTGTATTTTTGTCTACTTCTTTATAAAGAAATAAGTTGTGGGTACCCATTTGAATTGTATCGACTTGTTGATGCATTTCAAATGAGTACCAGCAACCTATGTTTTTGTGAAGAAAATCAGAAAAACCGCAAAAAAAGCATCGCACAAGCATCATTTGATAAGTCTTTCGCCAATCTTTTTTATTAAAGTGTACCCTCAGAATAGGTAGGTACATATTCTACCTCAAATTTTGCCAGTATTTTTGAAATACCTAAGCGCACAGTGTGGTAATTAGGTTGAATATGGCCTTTAATGTTCTGGCTGTGGCTGTTCCTATTTGTTGGCTCCTCCACTCAGTATAAGAGGTAGATTGTGATCTCTGTGGCACTTAACCCTTGTCCTGCTGAACCCGGATATACCCTGCCTTTGCAAACAGTGTAGATCCAGATCAGTTGGCTTCTTCAGAAGCCAACTGATCTGGATCTGCACTGTTTGCCATTAAGTATGTGAATCAATATCAACAACCTTGTTCAAGTAATCTGATTGGCTGAAAATTAGAAATGGGCGTGGCTTCTTAATTTATTCAGCAGGACAAGGGTTAAAATACCATCTAACCCTTAAAATGCCAGTCACAAGAGCATCCAACATTTTTATTTTCTTTTCCAAGGAAATAAGGCTTGATCTTGACATATCATCTGAATCATTTGCAAGAGCAGACAATTTATACAAAATGTCAAACCTTATTTGTTTGGATTTGATTATGTTGGGGTTTAACGACACGTCAACCCTTGTGGGTCATTTTGTGTCATCTCCCAGAGAAAGGAAGAAAAAAGATAGAATAGATTGAGGAGATGAAAGAGAGGGACAGGGAATAAAGAGGAAAATAAATGTAAATGAAGAAACAGAAGAAATAAAAACATTCCCCCTCTACCCTTACCTGCTACAAGGATAGCAGGCCATACCCAACTATAAGCCAATATCAGTTGGACGTAAGATTCACGACACCTTTGCCACACCCGACCACCTCTTATTTGTTTGGAAAAATAATATATCTGAGAATGTTGTCTGCTACAATACTAAATGACCTTTAAGGGTTATCAGCTATAAAAGCCAACAACATCATTAAATTCAGTGTGGAATTAATACTTACATATGGACAGACAACTGCAGGGCATTCCCTTGGATAGCAGGTGTACTGTCCATCTCTACATAAACATTTGGTACAGGCAAGCCCCTCCCACTCTGTCCCATCCAAGTATTGCTGTCCATCATATGTACAAGGCCCTGCAAGAGAAAGATTTGATTAACACTGCATGCTTGGTAAAAATTTCAGTAGACAACATTTTGAAATATTTTTCTTATTTTTCCCAGAAAAAAGACTGACATTTCATGCAAACTGTCTCCTTATGAGACAATTTGCATGAAAAGTAAAGCCTATTTTCTTGAAAAAAAAGAATGAAAAATACCATTAATTTGCAGACAAAGGAGACAATTTGCATGAAATGTCAAAGCCTATTTTCTGGGAAAAAAATAAGAAAAATACTATTGTCTGCTGAATTTGCTCAAAGAGTGGTAAAGTATAAACCAATGTCCAAGCCCCTTGAAATATAAAGTCTCTTACAGCCTTACAGACACAGGCTGATTGCATTAAGGGTTTGCTTAACCTTTAATGCACAACAGCAATCACAAATGATATTTAACTTTTTCTTTCCAAAAATAAAGCTTGATATGAACCTGCGAACTTAGCATATACTGGAGACCTTCTCCCCTGACTGGTACGGTAAATGTCCCAAAGAACTGAACACTTTAATTAGGGGGGAGCAGGGTGGGGGCTAAATTTTATTTTTTTATGCAGTTGTTTCTTAAAATACTTACCAAAATGGCAAACAGTGTAGAACCCAATCAGACTGCAGTCTGATGTCACTGTCAGAACTCTGGTTTATAAAATTTTAGGAAATTTCCAGTAATATGTGTGACATAAGATGTCCCCACAATTCTTTCATACATTTCTCACACTATAAAGTAATTTTTAGCATATGCAGAAACTGCTGTGGTTCATTTTTTTCTCCATTACTGTATTTACCCTAGATACTTCGACTTAATCTTAACTTAATTAAGCCTTGTCCTGCTGAACCCGGATATACCCTGCCTTTGCAAACTGTGTAGATCCAGATCTGTTGGCTTCTTCAGAAGCCAACTGATCTGGATCTGCACTGTTTGCCATTCAGAATTTAAATATCTATCAAGAACCTGGATCAAATTAACTGATTGGCTGAAATTTAGATGTGGGCGTGGCATCTTAATTTATTCAGCATGACAAGGGTTAATACATTGAACAAAGCCATTATACTACCTCTTCATGTGTCTAAAAACCGCTAGATTATATAGTGGCAAACAGTGCACACCTGATCAGACCCTGAGTACCACACAGCATAAGATCTGGGTCAAAAGTTCTGGCTCAGGCCTGTCTGTCCAAATACATAGGGTAAATACATTAACTTCTGACTTATTAGCTGTTCACAATGTTCAGACCAGGCACATTCCTATGCATGTTCAGTGAAATGCACACTATTTCATTGAAATGTACACCATCTCCCATTGATTAAAGGAAAAGTGATTGATCTTTCCTTTCACTTCAAATGCATATCTATAGCTAAGTATGAATAAAAAATTGTGTTTCTTTCTTCCTGTTGCTGCATTTGCAACAGGGGGTAGAAGAGTGCCATCACTCCAGAAAAAGGGGACACTGAGGAGCTTATTTTTGTTATATTTTCATTAAAGTATCTGTGAATTACCTCAACAAAACAATTTAAAAGACCAATAATATCTGATATGGTGCCGAAAAGAATATCCTGTTACCATAATAACCCTAAATATTGGGACAGACAGGTCTGAGCAAACAGTGCAGACCAAGATGCAGCATCTAATCTGGGTCTACACTGTTTGCCACTTAAGAAGCAGTTTTTAAACAGATCAATAGGAAGTAAAAAGTTGTTCAAATTTTAGGATGTCCCAAAATTTAGTGTACACACAGTATCATGACTGCACATCTTATCTGAGCTATTAGTTTATCACTTATTTTTATTTCAATTTGTAAAGTTGTAATCATTTTAAAGGCTTCTTAATTATTGCTGTGGTAATTTATATCACATAACAGATATTAATGCTCTGTTTATGCATTTATACTCTCAGATATACTTTTGCTTTCTATTTAAAGGGAATGGATACATTTTGAGGGGGAACTCTGTCAAACTATTTTTGCCTCCCTTCTGAAAAGGGATCTACTCAAAAAGAAAATGATTTCCTCCACTTGGTGCACAGGAAAGCAAACAGGAAATCACAAAATTTGTCTCCCTCATATTAGATGAGCTAAGCTATCATTGCCAGCTCTATCAAAACTGACTATGGCAAACATTAACCCTTGTCATGCTGAATAAATTTAGATGCCATGCCTTCTTCCAATTTTCAGCCAATCAGATTACTTGATCCAGGCTGTTGGTATAAATTCACATACTGAACGACAAACAGTGCAGATCCAGATCAGTTGGCTTCTTCAGCAGAAGCCAACTGATTTGGATCTACACTGTTTGTTAAGGCAGGGTATATCCGGGTTCAGCAGGACAAGGGTTAATAGTGTAAAGACTGGGCTTTTTAGCCATCTAGGAACACAGAAAACTCCATTACTACAATAGATTAAGAAGATTAACAGGTTTCATCAAGATAAACTTGAGGAGATGGTTCTAAATATTCTGTAGAGAAACAGATATAAGAAAAAAATTATGGGAAGACAACATCATGGACAGGACCAGTCTTAGCTTTGCAAACTCGAAAAGGACAGATCAAAATGGAGAGAAACAAATTTATAATTATGACTGACAAAGTTATTGGACTGAGGTGAAATAAGACCACATTAATTCATATTTTGGTAAATATATTTTTCCTCTTCTGATACTTGTTATAAATGTTCTTTATTACTGTTTAATCAGACCCCATACAATTTAATATACGGCTGGATTTCATATTGACATCTAAGATTTCATTTTATGTAATATGGTACTGCAGAAGTATTTCATATCTCCAGAAATAGCATTTTATTCCACCAAATAGTGTTGATATTTTTCTTATTTCTCAATGAAAACATATGTTGTGGGTACTCATTAGAAGCATCTCACTGAGGCACTTCTAATGAGTACCCACAACATATGTTTTCATTTAGAAATAATAAAAATATTATCTGGATATCCCTCATATCTAGAGCTATAGTTTTTCGCTTGAAAGAAGGAGTCATTTGTTTATGGTCTTCAAATAAATTAAAAGCAAGTTTTATATGTCGCCAGCTGGGTAATATTACATTCAAAAGTTCATATCTCAGTTTTTATCACAGTCTGACTTATTTTTATTTTCAAAAAACGATGAATGAAGTCTGGTCAAACAAATGGACACAGATTCATGGGAAGAGTCTATTTTTATGTCAATACATAATCAATACTTGACTAAAATATAAAGTTTTGAATTTTTTTTTCTTGAGGTTAGCATCAGATTCCTCTTCCCACTACCGATATTAAAACTGGCTGCAAGGACCATTCATCTCTGCATTTGTCTTTTTGTCATTCTTTCTATCACTTCCTGTAGCCTAATTTGTCTCTTTATTCCCAGTTCACAGTTTTACTGTGTTTTTTGTTTTAAACTAAGGGACATAAATAAATTGAATATTTTAAGCAACACTAGATTGTACACCTTAAAGGAAAAGATCTGAAGATTTCTTTGTGTTGAGATTTTACGGCCCGAATCAACCCATTAGGGTTATGTCGATCGTGGTCAGATTACCTAACCACACTTTTTCCTGGGCAGGCTTAGTCCTCCAAGCGGTCAACCAGTACTTGTGCACATTCTTTCGCCAGAAACTGACAATTGCCCTTCTTGAATCGGTGAAGGAAGAGAATGACCGTAGAAAATATTTCATGATCAATCTCAATAAAAGAATGTTGCCAGAACTGGTCGGGATCGAACCCATGACCTCTTGATCACCAGTTGGATGCACATCTGACTGAGCCATCGAGGGCGGCTTTACTGTCATTCTGTACTTAAACACAAATAAATGAAGTATGAAACAAAATAAATCTTACAGTATCCTATAAACTGAGACAATGAGAATTTTGAGTTAATTATAACTAACTTTACCAGTGTACCAGAGGGTAGTTTGCAAAGGGAAACAACTTTAAAATTTGTTGCTATCCTCCTTGTACTGGTGAAGTTAGTTAATTCCTATGACCTTTATATTTTTACATGTCTTGATCTTAGGGTTTTTTTACAGTAAATTTGTCACATCAAAAGGTAGTAGAATGGAGTTGTTTAATTTTAGGAAAGGTATGGTAAGAAGTTCATTTGTCCCTATATTTAGGCTAACTATAGTAAATTGACAGATATACCAGCTGTTAACATGGAGGAGTAATAAGGAGTGACAAGTCTTTAGATTAAAGTGATTACAGTGGCTAGAGAAACTCCTACACCTGATAACAAACTTACTCACGCCACCTCTAAAAGTACCTTCTAGCACTTTAACCAACACAGTTTCAGATCTTGCCCACCCCATACCTTCATATCATTTTCTCTGAACAAAGTCAGCAGGGTACAAATTCATGGTACTTTTTTTTCTTTCTCTTTTTTTCCTTTTTGTTTCCTAGGTTGGAGGGGCGAGGGGATAAGGATGGATAGGATACTTCTTGGGAGACAATTTGCATGGTGCCAAATTCCTTTTTTCTAGGAAATTAAGAAAAAATATTTTTGAAATTTTCACCCAGCATACTAATTAGCATTAAAATTCATGAACATTTCTTTTTAGTGTTTAGTAAGCTGATGAATGTGCAACTCTTTTTGTTTTATTTATTTACTTATTTATTTATTTACCACAACTACTCCAAACAATCATGACCATATTTACCCCAAAAATTTGAACAAACCTATTTGGCTACCTATATAGTACTTTGCCTAAAACTTACTGACAGAATGGCAAACAGTGCAGGCTCTGATCACACTGTTAAAACTGTTTTCTCAAGCCTATCTGTCCAAATATTCAGGATAAATCAAGTAAATGTACTTGTTTAAAAAAAAATGCTGATATGAAGTAGGGTACATTTTGAACAGGGATGAGCATCAAAATTGGTACATATAGATAAAATGAATTACCTGTCATCTCTAGGGGCAACCAAAGTTCAGACTCCACTCAAAACTTACTTTTGGTTTCATTCCTAACGATGAAAGATTTCAATCTTTTAATCTTTCAGGGCTACTATCTTGAAGACAGAATACATGTACAAGGTGATTTCCTTTTCTCAATGGAAATTTATAAAAAAAAAAATGCTTGCAATCTTATTAGAATCATCTCATTAATGCTGTGCTCACTCTCATTATTTGGACAGACAAGCCTGTAAGCAAACAGTGTAGACTCAGCTCAGACACCACAGTCTGGTGTCTGATCAAAGGTCTGCATTGTTTCACTCATCCAGTAGTTTCTTAGACACTTTTTTTTAGTTATATAGACTTATTCAAATTTTATGACAAGTATGGTAAGGAGTTAAGGTGTCTGTATTTAGTGTAAGGTATTTGAGAATTTAACACTTAGCATACTGAGTAAAACATTCAGCAGATGACATTTAGAAATAATTTTCTTATTTTTCCCTCACATTTCATGCAAAGGAGACACTTTGCATGAAATCTCAAATTATATTGTTTTGGAAAAATAGTAAAAAATATTCCAAAATGTTGTCTGCTCAATTTGCCCAAAGAGAAGTAAAGGTTAAATAATGAGTAAGTCTGTGCCTTTAATTCAGCAGTCATCTAACTGGAAAAACTCTTAACCCTTGTCCTGCTGAACCCGGATATACTCTTTCTTTGCAAACAGTGGAGATCCAGATCAGTTGGCTTCTGAAGAAGCCAACTGATCTGCATCTGTACTGTTTGTCATTAAGCATATGGTTTTGTATCAACAACCTGAATCAAGTAATCTGATTGGCAGAAAATTCGAAGTGAGAGTAGCATCTTAATTTATTCAGCAGGACAAGGGTTAAATTAAGTTTTGGGGATAAGAAAGGGTTTGAAATAAAACAAGAATTCCACAGAAGGTGGTGCCAAACCTACTCAACACTTTTAATACCAAAACAGACATTCTTATTTTTCTTTTTTTCTTATTATCATTTTTCAGAGAAAATAAGACTTGGCATTTCATGTGAATCATCTGCTAGGCAGACAAGCCTTATTTTCTCTGAAAAATAAAAAAAATAATGCTTTAAAGTATCATGTGCATCTGCACTTTAAGGGTTAAAATTAACAGATAAGATTTTACAATATTTTCATCTGTTTCATCCCAAAACTTTAGAATATGGGCTACTGATAGTGTGACTGGCACATTAAGGTTTAAAACATCTGAGATATTTCAAATGTAATGAAAACCTGCCAGGTGACAATTGGAATGAAGAGCCAAGCACTACCTTTTTTATAGAAAAATATGAGAAATGTTAATCATGGGTGGTAAACCTAGGAACTACCACGAAATTGTGTAAATGTAATTTCGTTCCCACGCCACATCCGGGACATAGCGGGGTAGTGCCAACGTCATAAAATAGACAAACAAAGGTTGGTGTAATTTTTATTTGTTTTTATTTTACCACGGCGAATGAATTATGGGGAAATCGGGCAATGTGGTTCCATATAAATATGTCTCAGCTTCCTCTATGGACCCAAATTTTATCGGAAAAGTCATTTGTTTTCTTCAAATCTTTCTACCCGGACTGAGCATCGGACCACTTTTCCCCCCCGAGTATTTTGTCAGTTATTTAGCCTTAGAAGAATTTAGCCTTTCTCCGTCGATTTGAGCTGACATTTGAAAGCATTTGCCGATGAAAATGATAAAAAGGCCCTTCCTAAATGTTCCTACATTGAAAAAAAAAAACAAGTGTTAACTCGTAAAAGAGTCAGGCCCCATTTTTCAGGCCTGGTAGTTCCAAGATCACCGAGGTAGTTACCATGCTATCGGGGTAGTTCCAATGATTTAGCAGTATTTCCCACAACGTAATATTCTTTTTCTGATACGCCAATACTCTGGGACAGACACTGCTTCAATTTTAATTGATATGCGTTTAATATGGGGAAGTATTCCAAGTATGGCTTCAATTTAAATATAGGACATAATTGTTACCTGATACAACAAGCATTTACATAATCAATGCCAGGTAACTTCGACAAAGTAATGTTGTACGCTGTGAATTTAGTGATCTTTAGCATTGTAGTTTTGAAAAAGGCGGACAAGATTTGCCCTAAAATACCTTAAAAACTATAGTAGTAAATTCAGGGAAAAACAATCAAAGATTGCGGCCCATCAATGCCGCCAAGAGAAAAAGAAAAAAAAAAAGACAAAACAACCACCACAACTAATCACAAAAAAAAATACCAGCTCTTTCTGCTCAACAACACAAACCACTGGGGTTTTACTGTGTGAAAGATCTTCCCCTTTTGTTTGATCTTACATTGCTCTAAACAACAGCAGACTGCAAAGGTAAATGGAAAGCAATGTGACCAATACAAAGCACGAAAGAGTGCCAGTATGCCTGAAAAAAGTAACACCAGAGCAATTATAATATTAAATGAGTAGCCAGAACAATATCAAAGTAAAAATTGAAAAGAGCAAGGATCAGGAACTGATACAATCAGATTTCAATTAAACCCTGCCAACAATATCATAAGGAAAAGAAGTCACAGCATGAAGTGACGCCAGCAAACAAATAAGATATGACAAACGGTGTCAGCAGCTCTTTCTCAAACAGGTTGTGACTCAGAATTTGAGCGTAACTGAATACTAATGACATACATAATAGTAAAATGAATAAGTAAAATCGACGGACAAGCACGGAACAGCTAGGAACCACAACAAAAGCACCGATTTGGAACGGTCAGTAATACATCACTGGTGGGTTTGAGTATACTTTACGGGATCCCAACCCTCACTATCACTTTCAATGTGGTTCAAAGCATGTATTTGTTAGGTCCGCATGAAGGTTTTCTAAAGTAAGCAATTGTCCTGAATTGATACAATCAGAACCAAAGTCCTGGTCTCGAAACCAAAATGGGAAATAACTAAAATTCCAAATAGACATTACAAAGAGAGCCTACAGTTTGAATGAACAGCGGAATTACTGCTAAATCGTTGGAACTACCCCGATAGCATGGTAACTACCTCAGTGATCTTGGAACTACCACGCCTGAAAAACGGGGCCTGACTCTTTTACGAGTTAACACTTGATTTTTTTTTCGATGTAACTACATTTATAAAGGGCCTTTTTATCATTTTGATCGGCGAATGCTTTCAAATGTCAGCTCAAATCGACGGAGAAAGGCTAAATTCTTCGCACTGACAAAATACTCGGGGAACAAGTGGTCCGATGCTCAGTGCGGGTAGAAAGATTTGAAGAAAGCAAATGACTTTTCCGATAAAATTTGGGTCCATAGAAGAAGCTGAGACATATTTACATGGAACCACATTGCCCGATTTCTCCATAATTCGTTCGTCGTGGTAAAATAAAAAAAAAATAAAAATGACACCAACCTTTGTTTGTCTATTTTATGACGTTGGCACTACCCCGCTATGTCCCGGATGTGGCGTGGGAACGAAATTACGTTAACACAATTTCGTGGTAGTTCCTAGGTTTACCACTCATGCTATTGCCATCAAGATTAAATTAAGACCAAGTTATCTTTTATTGTCATTGAATTGTGAAACACTCTGATGACGTGTAGTCAAAGCACTGACAGCACTGTTGGGTCGATTGCCACCGAGTGTACACTGGGAAAATGATCCTGAAAGGAGACTTATGACAATTTCATTTCACCCTTAACTTCCTGTGATTTAAGTGCAGATCCTGGTCAGACACCACATTCTGCAGCATCAGATGCTGCATTCTGTGGCACCTGATCTGGGTCTGCCCTGTTTGCCAATGTTGGGGCCAGTCCAGGTTTTACAGATAACCCTCTTTTCATGGCACCCTGACATCACAGTGACAAGACTAGCATGCTATAAATAACCATTGCCTGGATTTTGTACAAATGCATGGTTTGATTTCATTGGTCAATGCAAATCACATGGACAACAACTTAAGGAAATTTTGGCGTATGTATATTATGGCTTGATTGTAAACAATCAATCCAAAAATAGTTGAATGAATTGATTTAACTGCAGGGCTTGAAATTTTCTCTTGGACTTACAAGTCCTGTAGGGCAAATGGTCTCAAATTGTTCCTCGCCCTTAATCATGTTGTACTCGTCTTTAGCCTTACATTTGGCATTAAAACCAGACGGGTCCATAAAGTCCTGGAATTTAGTTTAGATATTGAACCTGGTTTTTACTGTTGCTGTTTTGCTGCGGAATAGTTAACTCTAATAGACACCTTCCGGTATTGACATTTTGACATATAAGCGGATTTTGACACAATAACCAAAGATCTTTTCGTGACATTTTTGAGTGATTTTTAATCTTTGTAATTATGCTAACTGATTCTACTGTTTTCCCTAAAATATTTACCCTTATTGCTGAAAAAGGTTACTCGTTCTGTCGTGCAAGCAGTTCGAGTTTTTCACTTGCCCTTTACGAACATCTACTTGTAAATACAAGCAGACAGGTGCTAATTTCGAGCCCTGAACTGCCTCTACCTTGATCAAAATTTTCATTCAGTTGCAGTTTGATCCAGGTCAACACTATTTGCTTTTGTAACTAAGTATGCCCTTATAGTGCCAATCACAGGATCAGATAACATTCTGATTTTTCTTGATTTTTTTCACAGAAATTATGGCTTGACAATTCACATGTAATGTCAAGCCTTACTTTCTCTGAACAGAAAAGTAAAAAGGGAAAAGAAAGTTGTCTGCTGCAACTGATTGGCTCTTTAAGGGTTACGATGAAGACAGTGCAATTGTGATGGCCAAAAAAGTCTACCCGTACTTCATCATAATGCAGTTTATAATTTTGTTTTCTTTGGGGGTCACTGAATATATAGTTCTGCTTAAGCTGGTACTAAGGGGATTTGCAGCTCTGAAAATTCATTCCGGTCATATGATGAGTCTCAATAAAACTGAGCCTCAGATTTTCTTTCCTTTTTGTGTTCTGTTTTTCCAAGAGCTACCTTTCTAGATATTATTAAATCAATGGAAAGAATTGAACAGCTGCTGTGTTGTTTTTTGTTTTGTTTGTTTGTGTGTGTGTGTGTTTTATTTCAAATTTTAGCATGCTGGGTAAAAACTGGAAATATTTTGAAACAGTTTTCTTTTTCTTTTTTTTCTCAGAAAACTAGGTTTGACATTTCTAAAGTTATCATCTGCTGAGTTTGACCAAAGAACCTTGAAGGTTAAATAGCAATGAAAGTGTTCAATTTACAGACATTAAAAGTAAAAACACAATACTTTAAAACATTTTGTGTAACATCACACCACATACTGTGGTGTAGGTCCCCAAATTAAAGAGTATGATCATAATAAATTCTGAACTCAAATACCAAAACTGACAAATAATGACTCCGATATGATCTTCAAAAAGATTATCTTCTTGATTTCATTATTTTTTACCTGTCAACGGTCATTAATTACCACAAGACCTTTTCCACACCTTGCACAAATAAAGTGTCTATTGTTGCAAAAAATATTGTCCATTCTTATCCATTAACATAGAGGTCAAAAGTCAAAACCCTTACTTTTTAATACACTAAGCGTCTTTATTACAATATTTAAAACATCATGATTGAGTTGGACATTGAGCCCATCATAAGCTGACTAGTAAAATCATTTCACTTCACTTTAGTCCATCAACCTTGCCCATCAATGGACCACCACTGATTCCTAGGGGTGAAAACTAGTAAACTTTATTTCTATGCAAATTTTGTATCATACTAAATATATCATACAAATGTTAATAGTGTTAAAAGCTTCCATTATTTTTTGTCCAGATAGAATTATACAATTATTGACTTTGCTGTGGTCAATATGAGGATTCATCACTCCAAGAAAGTGATACAGTATGTACCCAAAGTAATGGGATGCCTTATCTTCTTACCATGCTTGTCTTGATATATCAAATAGTCCATTCTACTACTGTGTACTGTACTGTCTTAAATATTGGTGTATGTATGGCAAATAGTGTAGACCCCTGATCAGACACCACATTCTGTGGGGTCTGATCTTAGTGAGGCCCTCCCAGGGGTTATGGGGAACAGGGGAATAATGTCATTCAGGGGAACAGGGGAACACATCTAAAAATGAAGGGAACACATTAATTTTGGGCAGCTGGGAACACAGAAAATTAAGATTTTGATTTTGGGGAACAATGGAAAATGCCGAAATATTTTAAAGGGAACCAGGGAAGAGATACCCCACTATGGGAGCATACATGCCATATCTGCGAGATAAAATCTCACAGAATTTGGCCCATCTTGAAGCCAGTTCCCATAAGATTTTGCAAATCTTACAGAATTTTCGACCAATCTTACAAAACAACTAATGAAGAAATAAATAGAAAATCACACCTTTTTTATCTCTACTATAAGCTTTGTTCATTCAAATAAAGGCTTTTGACTATTTTGCATTTAAATAAAGGTGTTTGACTATTTTGGTAGAGCTTTAAAGTTATTTTTGTAATTTTATCAAATCTCCCTTAAAAATGGGCCAAAGCTGACAGATTTAAGTCCACAGCTTATGGCATATACAGTCGACTCTCGTTATCTCGAACTTCACGGGACCTGATAAAAATGTTCGAGTTATCAGTAGTTCGAGACAACCAAATTGTGACGTCATAGGTATGACGACTGTTCGCCTCTGTTCGCCAAAACGTGGTTGGAAGGCACATGTATATGGCAATTTAAATAATTTACGCGTACTTCAGTTTGCATTGTTACTGTTTGTTTTAGGAGATGCAATGGTTCTCTTGGAATAATATCATCAATAAATGTTATTATTAATAAATTTCAAACGTCTCTTGTTGTCTTTTAATACTCCTGCAAATTTGGATTTCCATGTGAGCTACAAATAAATTACTGGTTTCCGGGTTGTGTTAGCTATACGTTATGAACTGGTTTGGATTAGCTCCCTTCGCATAGATGACCCGATAAAGAGTTGACTGGTTTCCGCTTTTGCATAAAACGCTTACAATGTTAAGCGGCAGCTGTAAGCTAGTTTGGATTACCTCCCCTGGCATAAACGAACCCTCTCAGAGCGGCAAACTGTAGATCCTGCAGAGAAAGCTCATTATGAGCCGTCTCATCTGGATCTACACTATTTGTGCGGGTATCCGTATCAGTCTACAGGGTCGGAAGGGTTAACATCGGTACCCACGTGTGATTCGTCTATTTGAGGCCGTGCACGACAACTCCTATTAGAAGACTGTGCGACTGTCAAAGACTCAGATCAGCCTGTACGCCCACGCATTTTCCATTATATGCATGAGCCTTATCTGGGCTTATCAAAGAGCACCGCGTGACCAAAGAGTAACAAGCAAAGATTCAGACTTAGCTAGCATGTTCAATACAGGCTGATTTGAGTCGGAACCTGTCGCGCACTGACTTTTCTTGAAGACGCTATATCATTCAGACTGACAGTTCTCAATAGTGAAGAGCATATCTAAACAATAAATTAAAGAAACTTCGTTGATTAATCTTCCATAACACCATTCTGAGCTGCTTTTTATCTCACAAATCAATGACACGAGACGGTGTTAAAGGCCGCGTGTCAAACCCGACTCGACACGCACGTGATTTCATAATTACGGATTTTAGACATTGTTTGTGTTGTTTGTAATTACCTGGACAAAGGGGAAAATTAAAATATTGATTTATTTATCAATGGCCTATTATGATTTTCATTAAATGAGAGACCGGCGGCGCCGCATCTTACATTTTGTTTTCCTTCGTCATGGTCCGAGTTCGAGATACGCGGTAGTAAAAACTGTGAAAAATATATTCAGGGACTGAAAATGATGGACGAGATAGCCGAAGTGTCGACATAAAAGTAGTTCGACATACGCGAAGCTGAAATACAATAAATATATAAGGAAAATAATCGGGACTTAGAAATCAGTTCGACATAAGTGATAGGATTGAGATAAGAGGGGTCGAGATAACGAGAGTCAACTGTATGTGGGAGGGCCTCCTTAGTCTACACAGTCTTCAAAGGCTTACTTAGGGTTACTACAGTATTCATCAAGACCAATGGCCAAACTTTAGTTACTCCTGAAATACACAGAAAACATCAAGCTCCCTAAGATACCTTTGAAGAGTTTCACAGCAATTTTTGTGTTATGTTTGGTAATTTTACCGTCCTTTTCTGTTAGAAATTTCACTAAGTTATCTGAATTTAGTGAAAAAAATCTCTTTTTATGTTTGCTGCCACTTTTTTTCCAGACGACACCTGCTGAGAGCTATTTGTAAAATGAAATCTGATTGGCTTTTGAGATCATGTGTTTTATTAATTGTGATTGGCTGACATTTGACTCAAAATCATGTACATTCATTTTGATAGGATGTTCACTTCATTTTATCACTCATGTCTATTTTTAGCTGTCTAAGACATCTGATATCAAAAATCTATCAATAATATTAAAATCTCTGGAAGCTGGTTTGTTCTGATTTTTGCCTATTAACCTGGAGAAACTAGTTGTCTAGCTGATTGTAAACTACATAGATATGAAAAGAGACATGGAAGTGAACCCATTGTTGATCTATGATGCATCATTGACCTTATGCTTGTTGTCTGCAACTGAAACCCCAGACAACTAGCTGGAGCACTTAATAGAATAGAACAGAACTATGGAAGGTGTTCTCCATTCACATGCAAAGGTTTTGGCAAACTGCTCTTATGTAGATATACTAAAAGGTTATCAATGCAGCACTTTATCAAGCGTTATGGGATAGATATTAATTTTGACAATTTCAATTTTAAAGTGGGTAGATGCATTGATACTGCTGAGTGCAGTTTATAGCATTACCAGGACAGTGACAAAACATTGATATTCTTAACTACTTACTTTAGCTTAAAATGCAAATTGAAATTAGCTGTAATTATTTTTAATGTTTAGGATCATTCTTGTAGAGGCCAACAAGACAGGATCTCATTTAGACCTCTCAAATTTATCCTTTGCGTTATGAAATTTAGCTAACCCAGGCTGTTCTGTTTTAAACTCAGCTTTAACATTTATTGTGTGCTAAGCATAGGCAAAGCTTTTAGTGAAAGCTTATGATTGTTTCACCTAGTTGGTAGGTTAATACAGAGCTTTGTCAAAGCTGTCTCGGCAAAACCAAAGGGAAGATTTCCTTCTGGTCATACAACAATAACATTTAGCACACTGGGAAATTCAGCAGATGACAAATCAATACTTTTTTTCTTATTTTTTACCCAGAAAATAGGCTTGACATTTCATGCAACTGTGTTCTCAGAAGACGATTTGCCTGAAATAGCCTATTTTCTGGGAAAAATAAAATATTTCTAAATGCTGTCTGCTGAAATTATTACAGTATGCTTAGCATAAAGGTCAAAAGACAAAATCCTTAATTTTTTACAGTAAGCATCTTTATTACAATATTCAAAACATTCTGACAGGGTTGGACAATGAGCCCATCATGTGCTCACTAGCAAGGCCCTTCCCTCCCTAAACCTTGTTGGTTGTTGGGGCACCACTGATCCCAGGCATTAAAACATTAACCCTTGGCATACTGAATAAATTAAGATGCAACACCCACTTCTAATTTTCAGCCAATCAGATTATTTGACTGTTGATACAAATTCACATACTTAATAACAAACAGTGCAGATCTAGATCAGTTGGCTTCTTCAGAAGCCAACTGATCTGGATCTACACTGTTTGCAAAGGCAGGGCATATCAACGTTCAGCAGGATCAGAGTTAACAAGTCGGGTTAACAAGTCTATGTAATTTTACCCCCAGGTTCCCTCGTCATACTTAAGTGAAAAGGGGTATATATATATATGGGTCTTCATTATTAGGGATAAATCTGGGACCAGCAGGACTAGGGTTAAATGTATCTTATACAAACATTCATTATTTTTGAAATCTTCCATTATTTTTTTGTCCAGATATTATTAAAATGGTGCTATCAAATAATACTTCATTGTTTAAAATTGCTGTTGTTGCTTTCTTGTTTCTTTTAGCTTTTATTTATTTGGGCTTAGTACAGCATTACGAAAACACGCCTATTCAAATATATTGTAAATTTTAATACCAAAAACTGAAAGTTTTCAGATAAAAAAATCTGATATTTTTCATATTTCTGCTCAAAACATACATTGTGGGTACTCGTTAGAACCGCCTCAGCGAGGCAGTTCTAATGAGTACCCACAATCTATGTTTTTGAGCAGAAATAAGAAAAATAATGTATACCCCTCTAAACCCCAGTTTTACTATATAAAAGTGGGGTTTAAGGGGGTCAAAATTATATAGGCATGTTTTCGTGATGGGGAAAAAGGCCCTTATGCCATGAGCATACAGCAACTGCAGGCCTAATAAAAATATTGCAATGCATTATACCCCACCACTGGGAAGCTTTCTTTCAAATACTACTTACTAATACACCTGAAAGGGCTGTCACCCTGTAGAAAATCATAAAAATTTGTCTAATAATACTTCCCACTGTCTTCTACCAAAAGGAGTATTATTTTTCTTAATTTTCTTTCTAATCCCATGTTACATTTTTTGTAGTAGAATAAGAATATCAATACATGTGTATATATACATTTTTGCTGACCCCCAAACCCATTCCATTCCCACTTCCCTTGTCACACACCCTCTCTACTAACCATTAGAACCACTAGCACACCTTATCTGGGCCCAATTGTTAAAAACTTAATGATATTGTTAGCTAATGTGATATTAAAATTTCTATCTTGAAATATGGCAAATACATTCATATTTTTTGCTGAAAAATGTGAGTAGCGCACTGCAAAAGCTACTCACATTTTTGCAGCAAAACTATCAATGTACTTGAAAATACCTTAGCTACAACAGTTAATGAGTTTGTCATTAACAAGCTCTTCAAGCTAATGATGCTTTGAACAACTGGGCCCTGATGCTTTGGTCTGTGCTATGTAATGACAATGTCAAAATGACATATAGCTATATATAAGGTGTTTTTTCCAACCAAAAAGTATTCCTATTTCTCTTTCTCCACAAAAATATATATTGTACATACTCATTAGAAGCACCTTGCCAAGATCCTAATAATGAGTATACCCACAACATGGTTTTGTGGAGAAATTTAAGAAGAAAATTATCTGGGTCTATATCTGTCTGATCTAGAGCAATTACTATTAACCCTTAAACTGCCAATCACAACAATTGTCATCTGCTTTGTCATCTGCTTGTGTTTTTGCAAACAGTGTGGACCCAGATCAGACTGCTAGGAGCAGTCTGATCTGGGTCCACACTGTTTGCCGTGCCTGTATGCAAAAATATGTTTGAGAAGTTTGCAAGAATATTCAGCAGACGACATTTTCAGATGCAGGTTTTCTTGGCTTAACACTTAGCATGCTGGGTAAAAATTTCAGCAAATATTTGTTTGTGTTGAGGTTTTACAGCCCAGTCAACCCAATGGGGTCATGTTGAGTGCGGTCAGTTAACCTAAGCACACTTTTGCTGGGCAGTGAAATAGTTTTCTTATTTTTTCCCAGAAAACAGATTTTGGCATTTATGCAAATTGTCTCCAAACCTGTTTTTCTGGGAAAAATAAGTAAAATCCATTGTCTGCTGACTGTGCCCTTAGTATGGTTAAGGTTAAAAGTTTCATTCTTTTGAAAAATACAGGAATAGGTGAAATAGGTCTAAATTGATTTTGGTTGAATAAAATTGAAACAAAATGCTAGACAAGCGAAATCAGTTAAGAATTCTGTTTGTGTAAGAAGGTGTAAAGTAACAAAATGACATGTAAGATAAAATCAAATATTTTGTTCTTAGATATATCACAATTGAAAGTTTATATGATCTATGGTTTTTTTCGTGTCACTTGTATGGGTTATTAAACAATAAACCAATGAGGTCCCTATAAACGATTTTCTTTTTCTTGTATTTTCA
Organism: Anodontia alba; assembly: GCA_964016985.1. Taxonomy (NCBI): domain Eukaryota; kingdom Metazoa; phylum Mollusca; class Bivalvia; order Lucinida; family Lucinidae; genus Anodontia; species Anodontia alba. The sequence continues at coordinate 85,483,161 of OZ024822.1, forward strand.
CCAAAATGAAAACAGAAATTACTCTAATTGTGGTAAATAATTGATCAGGTCTAGAGTGAATATTTTTCATGGTTGACAAAAAATTAACCTATATTGGTAATGCTCTGCCTGCTAGGTAAAAATTTCAGCAGACGACATCTTGAAAAATTTATCTGATTTTTTGCCCAGAAAAAAAACACTTTGACAGTTCATGCAAACTGTCTCCTTAGCAGACAATGTGCATAAACTGTCAAAGCCGATTTTCTGGGAAAAACAAGAAAATTATTTCAAAGTTGTTTCAAAGCTGAAATTTTTACCAAGCATGCTAAGTGAGCATTAAGGTTGAACAGGCTACATCATACATCATCGTTGCAGACATAAAATCGCAAATTATATGTTTTTCATGCAGAATAATTGAAAATTAGGTTACTCTTGAGCAGAATGATTGTAACGTATTTTTGTCCTTATCAAATTTACTGGAAAATCTAACACAAACCTGGCCTTGCCAGGATGGTTGACACATTTTTTTAATTCAAATTTGCACTGTGTAACTGTAAAGATCATTTTCATGCTCATTTAAACATTGATTGCTATCAGATTGCAGATGCAATAAATCGTTAACGACAAACCCTCGTTTGGGTGCAAAAAGGCATATTTCTGTGTCAATAAATATAAATCACTGGACTTAAGCAAGCATAAAATTTCATTGTTCACTGCATGTATGCGAAAAATCACATGTAACAAGACCTGTGGCTGGACAGGAAAGCTCGTCTGAAATTACACTTGTCCATCATATGAAAACTTTTAAGTCTGTGACTTGACCTCAAGGGCAGTATGAGAATTAAGGAGGGTATTTTGCTCTGAATAAATCTTTTTAGCAATATCTCACACCAGTCCAAATTCTAACTACATCCATTCACATTGAACAAAACTCTTAACAATCCAAGTACCAACTAAATGATACAGATTTTTAGTAACTTTATCATAATACTTTAACATGAAAATTCTAAGTCAGTGACCTTTACTCAAGGTCACTGGCCAGAGGTGTGGGGGTGGGGTGGACAAGTTTTAACCAGTATCTAACATCATTTCAAGTACATGTATGAACTAAATTCCTCCATGCATTCAGGAGATAGTGATCTTTAAAAACTTTATAATGAAATTGGCAGACAATTCACATGAAATGTCAAGCCTTATTTTCTCTGAAAAATAGAAAAAGAATACATATCAAAATATTGTCTCTGCAGTTGTGACTGGTACTTTAACCTTTATCACTCTCTCGGCATATTCAGCAGATGACAAATTAATCATATTTTTCTTATTTTTCCAGAAAATAAGCTTTGACATTTCACACAAATTCTCCACTGGAGACAATTTGCTTGAAATGTCAAAGCTTATTTTCTGGAAAAAAAATAAAAATATTTCAAAATGCCCTCTGCTGAAAATTTTACCCAGTGTCAAGTGTTAACCCTTGTCCTGCTGAATAAATTAAGATGCCACGCTCACTTCTAATTGTCAGCCAATCAGATTACTTGATCTGGATTTTTGCTATAAATTCACATACTTTATGGCAAACAGTGCAGATCCAGATCAGTTGGCTTCTTCAGAAGCCAACTGATCTGGATCTACACTGTTTGCAAAAGTAGGGGACGTCGTGAACAGCAGGATAAGGGTTAAGGATTGCTATGACTTCTGCAATACATTTTACTTACTGCCAGCAGGTATGCACTGTGGACAACACTGTCCTGGGACATTCTGAATTACTTCCCCTGGTTTACATCGAGCTGCCGTACATGGAACCTTGACACAGGTAACCTCACCATCATCACAGAGACATAAGATGCAAGGCTCGGGATTCCATTCAGTGTTATGCTGCAAACATACAATAAGCCATAACATAAAAGATACGTAGGTAAAACAAACGAAAACAAATTGAAAATTAGAAACTGGTGAAATCCGACAGATTTTTGGAGAATAATCATTCTAATTGACCTTGAATGCAGACACATGAAGGTTTGTATTAAAGCAAATTCCCTGCTCAGAAGGATGGCTGAGCCTCTTTTCTGGAGATCCTGACATGCATGCAAGTAGCAGGTCTACCCTGAAAAGCATAAACATACTCAAACAGCAGGATAAGAGTTAACTGAATGAAATATCCTTAAAAGACAGTTCACATAAAATGTCAAATCTGTTTTCTGGCAAACACAAGATGAAAAATGCTGTCTGCTGACATCTGATTTTAAATCATGTGCAAAGAATTTAGGAAACGTTATTTTTAACCCATTTTAGTCCGGAAACTCCCAAAAGGGTAACTGGCATACAAAGCCGACCTAGATCAGATGCTGCTGAATGTCACATCTGGTCAGGGTCTAAACTGTTTGCATTAAATACAGGAATTTCTTTAAAACATACCGGAAGTAATACTAAAAACTAACCAGACACCCTGCTATTGGAAACAGACTGGTCCAAAGAGTTGTGCTAGTAGAGTCCACTTGAGGTAAATGGGTTAAAGTAAGTTTTGTCTTAACCCTTAAACTGCCAAGAAAACATGCATCTGAAAATATCATCTGTTTATGTCGTCTGCTGAATATTCTTGCAAACTTTTCAAACCTATTTTATGCATACAGGCAAACAGTGTGGACCCTGATCAGACTGCTCCTCGAGGAGCAGTCTGATCTGGGTCCACACTGTTTGCAAAAACGACTTTTAAAATCACAAGCAGACAACAAAGCAGACGACAATTGTTGTGATTGGCAGTTTAAGGGTATAGAGCCACAGTTGTGCTGCCAATCAAGATACATGAAAGTGTAATCCTAAATCGTGTTCAAGTTAATCTGACTAACATTGGATTCAAATAATAAGTCAAGCCTTATTTTCTCAGAAAATTAAGAAGTATATTTTATAATGTTGTATGATAATATTTAATTAAAATTGGCATTTCAACCCTTAAACTGTAGCAGATAAAGTTTTTTGTTGTTGTTGTTGTTGTTTTTTTCCTCAAAATTAAGGTTTGATATTTCATGCAAATTGTCTGACTATCAGACAATTCACAGGAAATGTCAAGATTTATTTTCGAGGGAAAAAAAAATTTTTATTTCAGAATGCCATACTGATGCTATAAGGGTTATTATTTTAAACATACTGGAATAGATCTGCCCTGATATGAGCATGAGGAGAGCTGAGGCACACACTCTGGACAGCAGCTGTCGGCAGAGATCTGAAGGTACTCTCCATTACTGTAGTCACAAACAGGATCTGTACAACGTATAGTTTCACACAGAACAATAGGATCCTCACATGTGCATACTGTACATGGACCTGGCTGCCATACCGTGTGCTTCTGAAAATAGAAAAACATACCTTGTGTAAGAAACATCTCCAAATTAAAATCTCACAAGCTGCGCTGTATATGACAAATATTATTTATCTTATTCAGTCACCTTATCTCGTCCTAACCCTTGTCCTGCTGAACCAGGATATACCCTGCCTTTGCAAACAGTGTATATCCAGATCAGTTGGCTTCTCAGAAGCCAACTGATCTGGATCTTCAGTTTGTCATTCAGTATATGAATTTATATCAACAACCTGGATCAAGTAATCTGACTGGCTAAAAATTGAAAGTGGGCATGGCATCTTAATTAATTCAGCAAGACAAGGGTTAAAATGTGACCAGGCCCATATTTACTGACTGCTTATGTGTCTAAAAAAACTACTGCGTTTTCGACATCTTTTAGAAAGTTGTTTTTTGCTTGGCGCTTTACACAGACAAAGTAAATTTGCAAACTTCTGATTTAATGCAAAACCATTCGTCGTAACTACCTATGCACAAAAAAGTTTTATTTTAGTCATTAGTTTTTAAAAATCCAAATGTCTAGTAAGAATATCAATGCAAATTATTATGAAATCTGTAGAGGCAGTCTTTTAACAAGTTCCACTTGTTCAATTTTTCTGAAATTTTGACAAAACTGTTGTGAAACATCAATACAGGTAATTCAAATTCAGTAAAGAAAAGTAAAAAATATATTTTAGGTAAAAATTCCAAAAAAATCACTTTATTACAGAAATTGTATAGGTCAGACCAATTTTTGGCCGTAATTTAATTTTAAAGTAAATATTTGAAAATAATACACAGAAACTGAAAAGACAAATGGTTCAGTCAGAACAAAATATCTTTAAAATGAAATGCCAAACAAAAAACATCTTTCAGAGTGATGTAGAAAGGACAGTAATAGGTGAGTGATAAACTGTGTAGACCCTGATCAGATTATGAGCCAAAGGAAAATGCACTGATCACAACTACAGCACATTACGAAAACACGCCTATTCAAATATATTGAAAATTTTATCACCAAAAAATGGCAATTTTTCAGATTAAAAATTCTGATAATTTTCATATTTCTGCTCAAAACATAGATTGTGGGTACTCGTTAGAACCACCTCGTAGAGGCAGTTCTAACGAGTACCCACACTTTATGTTTTTGAGCAGAAATAACAAAAATAATGTATACCCATGTAAACCCCAGTTTTACTATATAAAAGTGGGGTTTAAGGGGGTCAAAATTATATAGGTATGTTTTCGTGATGAGATGACACTTTGATTTGTTTTTTTATTTTTCAATGAAAACAAGGCCTGACATTTCATGTGAAACATCTGCCTAGCAGATGATTCACATGCAGAGTCAAGTGTTATTTTCTCTATTTGAGAATGTCATCTATTTGAGAGTGTCAATTTTGTATGACACTTTAGGATTTATTGAAATATGGCTATGCATATTTATTTATTTATCTATTTTGCTGGGCCCAGTTGTTCAAAGCTAACGACATCATTAGTTAATGATTCGTTAAAATTTACATCAAGTGATACGCAAATATGCTGAAATTTTTTGCTGAAAAAATGTGAGTAGCTTTTGCAGCAGTGCAAAAGCTACTCACATTTTTTCAGCAAAAAATATCAGAATATTGTATATTGAATCCACTAAAACAGTTAACAAAATGACCCTTAACGAGTTGTTAAGCTAACAAAGCTTTGAACAACTGGGTCCTGGTTTATAAACTTCTATATTTTAGTACATATGAACCAAAGGAAATTTTACTACTGTTTTAGGATAGGCAAGGTTGGTTTTGATTGCCTTTGCACTTTGCGAACTCCATAAGTTAAAAAAATTCCCAAGCCTTTAGCTAGAATATTTTAACTGCAAGACAAGACAGAAATTTATAAAGAATTTCACTGTGGTACTTGCATGCATAATAAAAACTGTACAAGAAATTTTTCAAAATAGACTTAACATGGAATATAGTGAAAACCCAGATCAGCATGCGGGAACTGCCATTTGATCAAGATCTCTTTGTTAATTTTAAATGAAAAACAAAAATATTAATGACTAAAACAGCTTGCACACCTATACAGACCAATATGTTTTACTGTTGTTAGTATACATGTGGTATGGGTCCTTTTTTCTTAATACTGTTCAGCTATTTTAGCCTAATAAACTATTCTGTCGTTAATGTGCATTTTATTGTAATTTCAATTATTTCAACTCATTGAAACCATGAATTTCATGTTAATTTCAATCTATGTCATAAGACAATGGAGGATTTAAAGAGGAATATTAAAGACATTTCTGGAATAATATGCTCCAGTTCTCCATAAAAACATATGTTTGGGTACTCATTAGAAGTACCAACAGTATATTGTTTTATGGAGAAACAAGAAAAATTATCCCAAAATTATCACCAAATACTCCTCCTTAACTCCTCAGCTGCATTAGGCTAAGTCTTCAAAATAACCATTACGAAAACACACCTATTCAAATATATTGAAAATGTCACCACCAAAAACAAAGTTTTCAGATAAAAAATTCTGATATTTTTCATATTTCTGCTCAGAACATAGATTGTGGGTACTCGTTAGAACTGCCTCGGCGAGGCGGTTCTAACGATTACCCACAATCTATGTTTTGAGCAGAAATAAGAAAAATAATGTATACCCCTGTAAACCCCAGTTTTACTATATAAAAGTGGGGTTTAAGGGGGTCAGAATTATATAGGAATGTTTTCATGATGATTGTTTTCTTACTCATGTGCAAAAACAATATTTCATTAGATCATCTCAGTGTGATGTTTCTAATGTAATCTCAAAACATGCAGTCTGTTGAGAAATACAAAAAAAGAATGCTGACATCTCAATAATCTTATTTATATCCAAAGATTTTTAACCATCACCATGTCAACAAATAACCAGCAGATGACTAGTTTCTCTTCTCAACTTTAAATTCAGCATGCAGGCTGAATTTAAATATTAGATGCGTCTGCTGCAGTCATGTTGTCTAGAATCAAACTAAAAGATCAGGCCCATAGCTATATGTAAAATAAAATACATGAGTTTTGTTGGTGAAAAATGCAAAACTGAGCAAATTTTCTTGTAAAGGTCACATTCAGCTACTACATGATAATAATATCATTTTAAAATAGCAGGCTTTCAAGCCCTACTTGACAAAAATTTATGGCCAAAATTAGGGCTATTTTTGCAAAAAAGTAGGGCTATTTTGACAATTTTTTACGGCTAAAATTAGGACTTTTAATGCAGTTTTCAAGCAGAACTTTCTGCAATTCGCCATGATGTTTCTAACCTGAAAGCTTTCACAAGATCTTCATATGTACTGATAAAGTAACAGTAGACTTTTTCACTGACGTAACTGAATCTTGGCACACAAATGATGAAACAAAGATGATATTGGGGGGGTCCTGGGGGTGAAGCCCCCCCACCCCACACCCCAAGAGCCCAAGGGTTTAATGAATTTAATGAAGACTGGAAACAGAGAAAAAATTTTAAGTTGACCTATAAAACTGCTCAATCTGTGGAACAATGTACGGAAGTAGAACTCTAAAACGGTGAAACAAAGTACTGAAGTAGACTATAAAACTTCCCACTTTGTGAAACAATGTAATGATCAAAGTAGAGCTATAAAACTGATTGACTGATTGTGTTGGGGTTTAAAGACTCATCAACCCTTGTGGGTCATTTTGTGTCATCTACCAGAGAAAGGGAGAAGAGAGATAGAAGAGATAGTAAAGATAGTAGAGGAGATGAAAGAGAGGGACAGGGGAGAAAGAGGAAAATGAATGAAAAAGAAGAAACAGAAGAAATAAAAACAATACCCCCTCTACCCTTACCTAAGGCAAGGATATCAGGCCTTGCCCAACTGTAAGCCAATATCAGTTGTACGTTCCAGTGACATAAGATACACGACACCTTTGCTTCACCCAACCACCCCCAAGCTATAAAATTGCTTCCTTTGTGAAACAAGGTACTGAAGTAGAACTTTAAAACTGCTCGCTCTGTGAAACTATGTACAGAATGCATACTTTATGAAACATTATGTACAGATGTAGAACTATAAAACTGCTTAGTATTTGAAACAATGTACAGAAGTAGAACCAATACAAAACTGTTCACTTTATGAAACTATATACAGTCGACTCTCGTTATCTCGAAGTCCAAGGGACTCTCTGAATCACTTCGAGATATCCATACCTCGACATATCAGAGCTGCGGAAGTGAGGAAAACAATAAATCGAACAACCACATTTAACAAATGAATATGTAATTTGACTCCTTAAGTTAGAGATATATTGAAAATATTGTGGAAAAGAGGAGAAATTGCTCCATTGGAGCAATTTCTCCTCTTTTCCACAATATTTTGTTACCCATTGTTAGATTCAATGTTAAAACAGGGACCAGATTTTCACTTTGAGATAAGCGGTTATTCGAGATGAGCGAGGTCGAGATAACGAGAGTCCACTGTATATGTACAGATCGAGGTAACTAAGAACTTGAAACTGCACAGTAACTATGTTTAGTGAATACAGTTTCATACTAAACCTGATGACACTTCTATCAAACAGAATTTACACAATTTTTTAAACTTCATCCTTCACAAATTTTGTGTGGAGTATTTGAGTCTGTTGTACAGCGTTACAAATAGAACTTGCACTTGCTGATGCCTCTTGACTGCGTCTGTAAAGTTTCATTTTAAGACCACAGATTGCATTAAAAATGTAGTCTATATGCAAATTCAGCAGATGACAAACTGCTAATAGTTTTCTTATTTTTCTCAGAAAATAGGCCAAAGGAGACAATTTACCTGAAACAAAGCCTATTTTCTGGAACAATGGGCATGAAATTTCAAAGCTTATTTTCTAGGAAAAATGAGAAAAAAAATTCAAAATGCTGAAAATTTTACCCAGCATGCTAAGCGTTAAGAAGTCAACCTTGAAGAGAAAATGCCGACTTCAAAGTTTCTAAACAAGGTATGATTTAATGTTTTTGAAAATGTATAAATTTGTGAATTTATGTTTTCAAGGTAACTGAAGGGGCCAAGAAAAAAATACATCACAGAATATTAGATAGTATGAATATCATACTGATCATTATGATTAGCTCATGGTTCACAAAAAAGAAGGATTCAATAAATTGTGAAAACAGATGTCCACAACCATGAAATTTCAGTTTTTCTACTGCTGTGACCTTGAAAATTAAGTCAAGGTCACCAAAGTCTAATCAGTTCTTTGTTATGTCCCAATTATATATCCATGAAAACTTGGTAAGAACCCAACCACTGGTTCACAAGATATTGATTATTGTGCAGACAAGAAAGTGTCACCAACACCAACTCTAAAACCGATGCCAACAGGATCCACACCAAAATCAATATGTCCCGCTGCCCGTAGGCAGTGACAACTCAGCGGATAATCAGAGTTCTACATAAGAAATGTCTCCAGATATATATTTTTTTTTTTTTCTTATTTCTCCATAACAATGTATGTTGTGGGTACTCATTAGAAGCCCCTTTGCAAGATGCTTCTAATGAGTACCCACAATTAATGTTTTCAAGAAAAACAAGAAAAATATCACTACTTTTTGGTTCGAAGAAAACATGCTTTTTCTGGAGATATGACAAACTAGGAAATTATTTTTATGTTTGCACCAAAATATATAGGTCTGGATAAGAGTAGGTATCAGGTAAATATTTTTCTTATTTCTCCACAAAATCATATGTTGTGGGGAATTATTAGAAGTGCCTTGCCAAGACGCTTCTAATGAGTACCCACAATATATGTTTTCATGGAGAAATAAGAAAAATATCAACAAAGAGCTATGAAAATATATCTTACGGGTATTGCAAAGCAATTCCAGAGAGTACCCACAAGATATGTATTAGTGCAAAAAAAGACAGAAATATATTCTCCCTTTATTTGCAGCTAAGAATCACAAAATATTGACAATGCTATTTTTAGAACTATAAATATTGTTTTCTTCATGAAAATCTTATCAACTGGATCTCATTAGAATAATCTGTGATGGCCCTATAAATGAGACATACCGTAACATATGATTTGTTGTCAACTGAAAAAGAAATTTATCTGGATATGACCCTATCCCACGGTCATGGAAAGCAAACACCTACAACCACAACACTATACATTACAAAAACATGCCTGTTCAAATATATTAAAGATTTCACCACCAAAAACTGTAAGTTTTCAGATAAAAATTCTGATATTTTTCATAATTTTGTTCAAAACATAGATTTTTTGTGGGTACTCGTTAGAATCACCTTGCCGAGGCAGTTCTAATGAGTACCCACAATCTATGTTTTTGAGCAGAAATAAGGAAAATAATGTATACCACTGTAAACCCCAGTTTTACTATATAAAAGTGGGGTTTAAGGGGGTCAAAATTATATAGGTATGTTTTTGTGATAAAGCAGATGAAGAATGAGTGAAAAGACAGAAAACCTTGATAAGCTATTCTTTCACACCAAACAGGCCATTTAGTATGGTAAAATCTCTTTTCTCCAAAAAAGTGCATTATGGCACAGTTTTGATTAGGAATATGCAGATTATTTTTCTTATTTCTCCATGTAAACATATGTTGTGGTACTGATTGGAATTGCCTCACTGACAATGAGGCAATTCCATTGAGTATCCATCAGTGAGGCAATTCCAATGAATTGAGGCAATTCAGTTAGGCAATTCCAAATTTGTTTGGTCAATTCCCATTTCATCTACTGTTTTTATTCCCATTTCGTCTACTCCATTTCTGCGGGTAATTCCCATTTTGTCTACTTTTCAGTTTTCTATATAATGACCAAGATCTCAATCAAAACTATTTAGATATCAGACTGATATACTTTATGATTTATAGTGATACATTCTCTAGTCTGATCTGCGTCTAGACTGTGAACTTGTGATTTCATGTTTGCTTTCCTTCTGAAAAGAATTCTACTTTTAATCTATTTTAGTCAGGAAACCCCCAAGAAGGTAACTGGCAAACAGTGCAGACCCAGATCAGACGCCGCAGTACAAGGCGACTGATCAGGGTCTACATTGTTTGCATTAAAAACAGGAATTTCAATAAAACATAGTAATAATAAAAGCTAACCAGACACCCTGCTATTGGAAATAGACTGGTCCAAAGAATTGTGGTAGAAAGGTCCACTAGACATAAATGGGTTAAAGTGAAAGAACCTGCTCCATATGGGAGCAATTTCTTTCCTTTTAGAGTAGATAACTTTTCAGAGTGAAGGCAAAACATTTTTAACAGAGTTGCCCCCCTTAAAGCATATCTCTACCCGTTACTAGGTAGATTAGACCACAGAAATAAAAAAAAATACCATATTCGACCTAATTTCCACACTGTGCTCTTAGGTTTTTTTAAAAAATACTCGTAAAACTTCTGGTAAAATGTGTACCTAGCTATACAAAGGGTACATTTTAAAAAAAGCAAACCAGTGATGGACTTAGCAAATGATGCTAATGCCATGTTTTGTGTATTTTTTTTTCTTTCTAATTTTCTTTATAAAAGCATATGTTGTGGGAACTCATTTGAATAGTATCAACAAGTCAATGCGATTCAAATGGGTATCCACAACATATGCCTTTATAAATTAGACAAATAGTACACTGGCTGTACTCTGAAGACTATGGATTTGCTTGACTGTGCTGATAGGGGTATGTGCGGTAATTAGGTCGAATATGGTATCTGAAGTGACAAAAAGTAAGCATGCAACTTAATGTGTGACAAGGTAACTACCCCACATCATACATCATTACTGAAGCAGGCACAACCATTATACCTGCCCCTTTGATGCTCTAATTCAACAGCCCATTGATGACAGACAGTGCAATTAATTTCTATACCCTTTAACCCTTATCCTGCTGTTCAGACAACCCCTACCTTTGCAAACAGTGTAGATCCAGATCAGATGGCTTCTAAAGATCAGGATCTACACTGTTTGTCATTCACTGTATGAATTTGAACGAAAACATTATATGATGTAATCTGATTGGCTGATAGTCAAAAATGGGTGTGGCTAATTAAAGCATTCAGCCGGATTTGGGTTAAGAAGAGGCTATGACCTGCACTCTTGAATAAACATCATCCTTCCATTACGAAAACATGCCTATTCAAATATATAGAAAATTTCACCTCAAAACAAACTGAAAATTTTCAGATAAAAAACTGATATTTTTCTTATTTCTGCTCAAAACATAGATTGTGGGTACTTGTTAGAACCGCCTCGCTGAGGCGGTTCTAACGAATACCCAAAATCTATGTTTTTGAGCAGAAATAAGAAAAATAATGTATACCCCTATAAACCCCAGTTTTACTACATAAAAGTGGGGTTTAAGGGGGTCAATATTATATAGGCATGTATTTCGTGATGCAAATCATTAACATGACTTCAGATAAGAGGAGTATCCAGAAAGTTGCACGACTTGCTAAAAACTGGACTGACTGACTAAGGTTGAGTTTAGGAGTGTGGCCTATAATTGAGTCTGTCTGTCTGTCTAGCAAAAATAGACATACCTCTCTAAACTATTTGTAATACTTCGATAATTTTTCAGGAACAAAGCTCTAGCCAATGGGCTTGCAAAATGTCATGTTTCATTGACTGAACTGATGCCGAGGCCAAAAATATGAAAATATGGAAATTGTTGTAGGTCTTCAACCATTTGTGAAAGTTTGATCAAATTTTGTATACACATTAAAACTGACAAGATCTAGCCGAAGGAATTGCTAAATGCCCGAGGCTACGCTCAGAGGCACAGGCAAGAATGAGGAAGGCTGTACACCTTAGTGATAGTTGAATTTTTTCCCTATTTCTCTATAAAAACATAATTTTATGTTGTTGGTACTCATTAGAAGAGCCTTACTAATATAACTTTTGTTTGTGTGGAGAAATAAGAAAAAATATTCATATTTTTTTCGACTGAAAAAATTGTCTTAATTGGTGCTATGTCATCAAGGGAGGCTACTCCTAAAGCATTCTAAGGAGGGAAGAGAATTTTAAGGCAGATTATATGCAAAATTATATCTGCCAACGGATCGCATTGAAGTAGTTTGCAAGCTTTGAAAAATGCAATTCTTTTCAATTTAAGTCTTTATCAAACATTTCTTATCCAATATAGTTGTATATTTAGCAACAAAGTGCAGTTTAGGTGTCAATTAGACAGATATATGGAGGGGAACATAAGAATGTTATCTGCTTAAAATGTCTGAATTAGGCAATCAAAATATTTCAAGTATGGGGTCTAAATACAGAGAAAAAAATATTGTTAGATATGACTTTAAAGAAACGTCACTGATCAAGGTAACTCTCTCTTTCTTTCATGGCTGTCGGCTGTATGTCTATCTCCAGTCACAGTAAAAACAGCAGTTCTCCATTTGAGGCTACCGAGTCCTTTAATAAAGACTATCTAACTAAACAGAAATCTTAACCCTTGTCCTGCTGAATAAATTAAGATGCCACTCCCATTTCTAATTTTCAGCCAATCAGATTACTTGATCCATATTGTTGCTATAAATTCACATACTTAATGGCAAACAGTGCAGATCCAGATCAGTTGGCTTCTTCAGAAGCCAACTGATCTGGATCTACACTGTTTGCAAAGGCAGGGTATATCCGGGTTCAGCAGGACAAGGGTTAAGGCCAAAAAGAATCAGTCTTTAGATTCTCAGACATTTTTTTTTTAAAAAAACAGATGCGTATAGGCGGCTTTTTATTTTTACCAGTTGGTTACATTCTTGGACAAAATGGTGGTGCCTTATTATATAGAAAGTTTCTGAAATGCAAAGTTTTCAGTCGAACAACTCTGACAGATCATTATTGACCAATCTCATTTGCAAGTAAATATGGCAAACAGTGTTGACTCTGAACAGAGTTTGATCTGGTGTACACTGTTTTGCTCAGAACTGTCTGTCCCAACATTTAGGGTAAATATCATAATGCGAGATAAGACGGGGTATCAGGTAAATATTGTTCTTATTTCTCCATGAAAACATATGTTGTTGGTACTCATTAGAAAAGCCTCAGTGAGGTGCTTCTAATGAGTACCCTGAATAGACATTAACTGCATGTGAAAAAGGAGCCCATATTGCATATGCCGGCAACAAAGGCTCAGACTTACCGTATTCAACTTTATTACCGAACATACTCCTATAAGCGCACAGTCAAGCAAAGCCCTAGTCTTCAGATTTATAATACAGCCAGTGTACTTTTGCCTACTAATCTTTATAGAGGCATATGTTGTGGGTACCCATTTGAATTGCACTGATAAGTCAATACAATTCATATGAGCACCCACAGCATATGCTTTTATAAAGAAAATCAGAAAAAAAATGCAGGAACATCATTAAAGAAGACTTTTGCTGATCTTTATTTTAAAGTGTACCCTTAGTAGGCACATACATATTTTACCACAAGTTTTCCCAGTAATTTTGAAAAACCTAATAGCACAGTGCGGTAATTAGGTCAAATACTGTATTTATTCTACATATTCTAATATTATGCACAGAACCTAGCTTTATTGGCTATTTCCAGAATCATTGCATACTCTAGAATATAAAACAGAGAAGGCCCTGATCAGACAGCAAAGATGTTGTATATAGCATAAAGTCCTTCTTGTATTGCACATCACATGTCCCCTGGTGAATCCAATCAATGCTGGCTAAACCCTTGTCAGGCTGAATAAATTGAGATGCCACACCCACTTCTTGTTTTCAACCTATCAGATTACTTGATCCCAGTTTTTGCTCAAATTCACATACTGAATGGCAAACAGTGCAGATCCTGATCAGTTGGCTTCTTCAGAAGCCAACTGATCTGGATCTACACTGTTTGCAAAGGTAGGGCATATCTGTGTTCAGCAGGACCAGGGTTAAGTAGATAATTAGCATCAATTATCATGATCATGATAATATTTTGTAATAGTGGAACAGGTCTGGGACAGACTCATCAAGCAGCCTCCAGGAGAAAACCAAACTTTTCTGTTCTCCCACAGACATTGCTCTAAATAAGGTGCTTTTTACAACTAAAATGATTTGATATTTGGGCCAACGCATAACAAAACCTACAATAAGACCTGTGTGACCAGCAAAGACTAAGAACAGCCCGTGCATCAATCCAGTATGGCAAGGGTTCTTGTTCATCCCTCTTTGGATAGCCCAGAGGCTGCAGAAGGCCATCATTCTTTAGTTAGCCCGGAGGCTGTAGAAGGCACATGCGATCAGCAAAGACTGATCAAACTGCGTGGCTGTACAGACTGATCTGAGTGTTAGCTGGTAGCACATCTTACTGCAAGTTCTGTCATGTGTTGGCTCATTTATTCTTAATTCTCCATGAAATCATATGTTGTGGGTTCCAGGCAAGTTGTTATTTTTTTACCTTAAATTACTTGCACTTTGTTTTTCAAGTCTATGAGTACAAATGTAAGCTATGGAAGCTCATTAGAATCAATTCAAGGAGCTTACCCTATTTGCCCTAGGTTTTCAAATGATAACTCCTCACTACACTTCCTCAAAACATTTTAACAAGATCATTTTATTACCAGTTTATATGCCCACAATTTGTTGGATGAGGGACAGTGTAGACCCTTGTTCTGCAGCATCTGATCTGTGTCTACAGTGTTTGCTCAGGCCTCTCTGTCTGAATATTTAGGGTAAATATGGTATGCCACTGAATGTTCTATTTATCTGCAACACACACACACACACACACACACACACACACACACACACACACACACAAATGACTATTTGAATTTTTAGTCAAGCAAAATATTTTCTTGGAAAAATAAGAAAAATATCAGTAATATATATATATATATATATATATATATATATATATATATATATATATATACATGTATATATATTAAATTACAGATACTTTTGTTGACACTGAATGCCAAATGAACATATATGTTCATTTGGCCTTCAGTGTCAACTTCGATGCAGCAAACTGGTCTATTAGTCTAACACAAATGCTTGATAATTATATCACTGTAACACTATAATATAACAAGCATCATTATAATGACCTGATTCTGACAAATATGACCAACAGGTGGTATTGACTCTGCAATTTTTCCATTGTTATTCACAGTTTCAGATAAAACGCCTTTTTTTTTTAAATCAAAAAAGTATTTATTTTTTCTGATTTCTCTGAATAAACATGTTGTGGTACTGATCAGAAGGGCCTCTCAGAGATGCTTCTGATAAGTCCCCACACCATATGTTTTTGTGAGAAAATAAGAAAAAAGTTTATCTGAATACCGCTCTTACCTAGAGCTATGTATTGTTAAAGCTGATATTTTGATTACCACATCTTTGTCAAATGACTTCAATGAAGAGATTTGTAACCTTTAGATTAGCTGTTTGTCTCAAACAATTAGAAGAGCAAATGTTAAAAGTTGAAATACCTTCAAATACAAATGTTCATATGTATAATAACTACAGCAAGTACTGAGAGCAAAACTATACCTGCAACTGCAAGTATTTTCATGCATCTACAAACATTAGCACTGCAAGAATTTACAGAACTATACTTGCAACATTCACTGCAAAACTTTAACTGCATGTGTCTGCAAATGTAATAAATCCATACTTTTAACTGCAACTGTTTATATGCTGACCTATACTTGCAACTGCAAGAATCATACTTAATTTCAACTGCAAACATTTAGATGTAAATTAATTTCTCAAATAATCAAATACTACTATGCTTAAGAGAAAACCAAATATAATATAAAAAAGGGGCAATTAATAGTTTCCTGTATATTAAGTAGCTGCCTATTTTAATTACTGTTAATATTAAGCAGCTGCCTATTTTAATTACTGAAGTAACAGCATTAAAACTGACAATATTTAAAATCATGACATGATTTAAGAATGAAAAATGGCATTTCTGTATCTATCACTGCCATGTCAAGAGCATGATACTCATAGCTCCAGATAAAACTTTTTTTCAACTAAAAAAGTACTGATATTTTTCAGGGCCCAGTTGTTCAAAACTAGATGATGTCGTTAGTTAACGATTCGTTAAAATTTACATCAAGTGATAGGCAAATATGCTGAAATTTTTTGCTGAAAAAATGTGAGTAGCTTTTGCAGTGCAAAAGCTACTCACATTTTTTCAGCAAAAAATATCAGAATATTGTATATTGAATCCGCTAAAAACAGTTAACGAAATGACTGTTAACGAGCTTGTTAAGCTAACAATGTTTTGTACCACTGGGCCCAGATTTCTCCACATAGATATAATAATTATGTTGTGCATGTATAATGTATTCAAGGAGATTTACAGAGTATTCAAAGACCTTTCAAAGTCTGTCTCACTGTCTGACACCAGTCAGGCAAAATTGACGCTTAAAAATGTACTTGAAATCCTTAGAATTTTTGCCAGACTGAATATGTACAACAAAATTGCAGTTCTGCTCTGAACCATTTTCAATGCTGACTATACAGCCAAAGATTTTCATTTGAATAAGCTTTGCAACTTCTGGATATTTTTGTCTGACATGTCAGGAACTCCTAAGGATTTGACAGATGCAAAATAAGAAAAAAATATTTAACTGGATGTCCTCGTAATTACATATCTTAAAATAAATGAGAGTTAACCAGGTAAATATTTTTCTTATTCTATATGAAAATGTATTTTGTGGGTACTCTTTAGAATCACATCACCTGGCCATTACCACCACCCTACAATCCAAGAACTTGCCCTGAGAGTGCTACAGATTAAACATGAGAGCAGCTACTGTGTTCTGAATTTGAAAGCTGTACCAGTGTACAACTGCTACATAAATTACAGATGAAAAAAAAACAAAAAAAAAAAAACAATAACTTTTCAAATAAAGACCAGTTTATGGCAGAAGGAAATCTAGTCGAAAGCTACTGACAGATTGCGGTACAAGCACAAACCATTCATAACATTAATGTGCATTTATTTCAAAACCCACTGATTAATGGCATACCATCTATATAAACAATAAGTAAAGAGCATAAAAAGAAGAATGCATTAGTTATACGCAAATATGTCATTCATACAGTTATTAATTCATTGTGATTAATTTGACTGGTACATAGAGGAAAAATTGTAAAATAACACTTTATGACAAATTAGGTACTGATTTAACATAATATTACATCACGAAAACATGCCTATATAGTTTTGACCCCCTTAAACCCCACTTTTATACAGTAAAACTGGGGTTTACAGTGTATACATTAATTTTCTTCTTTCTGCTCAAAAAACATAGATTGTGGGTTCTCATTAGAACTGCCTCACTGAGGTGGTTCTAACAAGTACACACAATCTTTGTTTTAAGCAGAAATATAAGAAGTACCAGAATTTTTCATCCGAGTTTTCATTTTTTGGTGGTAAAATTCTCAATATATTTGAATATTAGGCGTGTTTTCTTCATCACGAAAACATACCTATATAATTTTGACCCCCTTAAACCCCACTTTTATATAGTAAAACTGGGGTTTACAGGGGTATACATTATTTTTCTTATTTCTGCTCAAAACATGGATTGTGGGTACTTGTTAGAACCGCCTCAATGAGGCGTTCTAACGAGTACCCACAATGTATGTTTTGAGCAGAAATATGAAAAATATCGGAGTTTTTTATCTGAAAATTTTCAGTTTTTGGAGATGAAATGTTCTATATATTTGAATAGGCGTGTTTTCGTAATGTAATGTACAGCGCTCCAGCCAAGAGAGTCATTTTTCTTGTTCCTCCACAAAAACATGTTGTGGGTACTCATTCTAATGGATAACCACAACATTTTCATGGTCATCATGCCATATATAATGAGAACTCACACCACTTTCATGGAGAAACAAGAAAACCCGAGGCGCTTCTTGAGTACCCAAAACATGTTCTCACGGAGGCGTAAGAAAAATATCAAATACCGGTACTTATTTGTTGAAAAAAAAAATTGTCTGGAGCTCTGACATATGTTTATGATTCTATAAAAAATCAATTAAAAAATGATTTTTTGCATACTTCAAGACAACACTATGCTGTGTGTACTCACAAAACTACGACAATGTTGCCAATTACTTTTCACAGCTGCACACATTGAAATTTGCTTTATTTACCTTAATGCTCAGCATGCTCAGGAAAAATTCAGCAGACGACATTTTGAAACATTTTTTCTTCTTTCTTCTTTTTCTCAGAAAATATAAGCTAGCTTTTACTTTGACATTTCCATAACGCCTGTTATCTTGGAAAGAAATATCATCACTTTGTTGCTGCTGAATTTGCCCAGAGAGTGGTTATAGTTAAATATCTAGACCAAAAAGTCCAAGTATAAAGCAGTACTGATTCGGACCAAATTTCTCAGATTCCATAAACAGGCCCATAATGTACAAAATAAAACATGATCAGACTGGTTTGTCATTTAGCCAACCATTTTTAGACATCCATCACAAGCCTGTGGCCCTCCCTCAAATGTCAGGGTAAGGCAAATGGGTACCAGTACTGTAAAAATTAAAAAGAATACAACAATTTACTAAAATGCTGGTGACATTCTGGTCTGCTCATGCTTCTGAACTCTCACTTTTCACTCGTGATAACGTAACTCTTGACATTTCTTGACCTATAACTGCAACTGCAAACTCTATGACAATTCTTTAACAGTATTATAGACACATTTAAAAATATTAAGAAGTGAGATTTTTGTTCTTCTGAAAACAGAACTAAGCAATTTCTTTGAAATGCCTAATAACAGTCATACTAGGCAATTTTAATATTTACCACTCTCTCGGCAATAATTAGCAGACAACAACTTGATCATGTTTATGCTTGTTTTTGTTTTTTGTTTTTTTATTTCCAGAAAATAGGATTTGACATTTGCACAAAATGTCAAACCTATTTTCTGGAGAAAACAAATTTCAAAATGTCATCTGCTGGAATTTTTACCCAGCATGCTAAGCATTAGCATACTGGAAATCAAGTAAAAGATGTTTTATCCATATTAATGCCATATAATACTATATTTTATCCCTGCATCACCATCTAAATGGGTCGACTTAAAAACAAAACAACATACACACAAAGGTCCAGATCAGCCTGCACATCTGCAGTCTGATCTGAATCATAAATGCTTCATAAATTTTCATCTGCTCAGACTTTGCTGGTTTGTCCATGCAAAAACAAAAGTCCAAGGCTTTTACAGATATACAGGGAATCCTGATCAGACTGCACAAGCTGATCTGATTCTTCCATCGGCGGAGATGTCAGTGGGTATTTTTTCTCATGTTGCGACTCATTAAGAAAACACCCATTCAAATATACTGAGAATTTTACCACCAAAACATGAAAACTTTCAGCGATACGGTTCTAACAAGTACCCACAATCTATGTTTTCGAGCAGACATAAGAAATTTAATGTACACCCCTGTAAACGCCAGTTTTACTGTAAAAAAGTGGGGTTTAAGGGGGTCAAAACTATATAGGCTTGTTTTAGTGATGAGTTTTTGCATGACCTGACTAAATTTTTTCAAGCATCTGACAAGTGACATAATAATCAACACAGAAAAAAAAATAAAACCTTTAAACTTTTCCTAAAACCTTTTCTGCTTTCACTGAATTGCCTGATAGTAC
Source organism: Anodontia alba (assembly GCA_964016985.1). Classification (NCBI taxonomy): domain Eukaryota; kingdom Metazoa; phylum Mollusca; class Bivalvia; order Lucinida; family Lucinidae; genus Anodontia; species Anodontia alba. The sequence goes on from OZ024822.1 coordinate 85,503,098, forward strand.
CATACTTCCCCAAATATTCTAATACCTTAACGTTTTACAATTTTTGCCCTAAAACTTGAAGGTCCATTTGACTACCTGTTGATGTGCCTGAAGTCCTGCTGGATGAGTGGCAAACAGTGCAGACCCTGATCAGATGCTGCAGTATGCAGCATCTGATCAGGGTCTACACTGTTTGCTCAGGCCTGTATGTCTCCCAATACATAGGTGAAATATGGTATATAAGCATTTCAAATACCACACTGCTAAACTGCAAAGATCATTAAAAAATATGGCACCTATAAAAAGGTCAAACTATCAGAAAATGCAAAACTGTTGTTGAAATTTTAAATGTCACAGACAAGCATTTCACTAACATTAGCCCTATAAATCAAGTGCAACACAAATGTGAACTAACAATAATTGCCCATTGAGTAATATGTTTTGTATAAATTATCAATTATCGTAGGTTGTTTATCAGAAAACATGGGAGAAAAACTTCATGGTCCATCATTGCTAAATGGCCAGTTAAAATGGTTTCCTGCACATTAATCTGATGGTATAAATTGTTATCAACATACGAGTGTATAGTCATTGGAATCAATTTAAAAACAAAATTGTATTATAAAACTGTTGGAAAGCTTTTGTCAGATCTTTGGAAACTGACAACACTTTATGCATTTACAGTAATATCCCAGCAGCTTAACTCATTACCTTACTTGCCTTAAAATTCAAACTTATCTGTTGAGCATTTGGGGTTATACCCTATACGACCTAATTACTGCACTGTGCACTTAGGTTTTTTTAAAATAATTAGGAAAACTTGTAGTAAAATATGTATCCATCTACTAAAAATATGTTTTAAAAAAACAAGATCAGCAAATTACTTATTTACATGTGTTTATGTGATGCTTTGTGTATTTTTTTTTTTTTTTTTTTTTTTTTTTCTGATTTTTATAAAAGCATATGATGTGGGTACTCATTTGAATTGCATTGACAAGTCAATGCAATTCAAATGGGTACCCACAACATATGCCTTTATGAAGAAGTAGACAAAAAGTGCACTGGCTGTAAATTGAAGACTGGAATTACTTGACTGTGCGCTTATAGGAGTATTGGCAGTAATTAGATTGAATAGGTTGTGTCTAAAAAGCTGAACTGGAATGGTGGACAGAGTGCAATAGAACAAATACATGATGTGCAATCAGCTGAAAAATCCAGCAGTGAACAGGCACCCTTAAGGAGCAGAGGACTCAGGGCCCCACTTTTACAGTGAGCTTTTTTTTTACCTGTACTATTATGATGTGCAACTTGAGAATATGGACATTATGAGAACAACTTGCATGCTAATCTTGACCTTCACTGCTCACACATAAAATAAGAGCTGTTGCAAGACAGCTACACTAGCCTGAATCTTGCTTTGCCTTTAAAAGAAACTTAAACCGAAAAAAACTTACATAAATTTCTTCTAAGTCCATGACCTTGACCTTCAGGTCACTGATGTGGGTCTGGACAGTATGGCATAAAACTTCAGACCAGTATCTAATATCAGGGCCAGTATCAACTACTACCATCCAGAGGTTCAGGAGATACAGCCTTTTAACCCTTGTCATGCTGAATAAATTAAGATGCCACACCCACTTCTAATTTCCAGCCAATCAGATTACTTGATCCGAGTTTTTGATAGAAATTCACATATTTAATGACAAACAGTGCAGATCCAGATCAGTTGGCTTCTTCAGAAGCCAACTGATCTGGATCTACACTGTTTGCTGTGACAGGGCATGTCGTGTTCAGCAAGAGAAGGGTTAAATACTTTAACCAAAAACTTTAACCGATGACTATGCTGATGCCAGTGCCGATGCTGATGCTGATGCCATGGTGACGGCTACAGCTCTACAGATGAGCTAAAATCAACCCTTTTCTCATGAAGTATCATATAAATGTATAAACTCATGATTCAAATGAAAGCCATTTCACTTCTAAGATGAAATGTGTTTTTAATGACAGCCATAGTAGTTCAACATTATTTTCGTATGCAAATAGAATTCCGCCTGGCAACAATTATGTCAACCTGTCAGATCAACAGCCCTGACAATTACCCAAAGCAAATAGTCCTCCCGTGCATGACTATTCATATTCCTCTAGAAAAGCACTTTTTTCCAGCCAAAAAGGTAGTCATACATTTTTTATTTCTTTGCAAAACCATACATTGTGGTTATGCATTAGAAGTGTGATGAGGACGCGCTTCTAATGAGTACCCACAATGTATACTTTCATACAGAAATAAGAAAAATATGTATTTTGATAACCCTCTTATCTAAAGCTATGTTTAAATTCAGTTTTGAGTATGTTTACATTTTAAATTGGAATGCATCAACTTAACACTTAGCACCCTGGGTAAAATTTTCAGCAGATGACATTTCAAAATATTTTTCTTATTTTTCTAAGGAAACAAGATTTGACATTTCATGCAAATTGTTTCCAATAAAGACAATTTGTATGAAATGTCAAATCTTGTTTTCTGTGAAAAATAAGAAAAATATTTCAAAATGTTGTCTGCTTAAAATTTTACCCAGAGTGCTAAGCTTTCATAAAAATCCTTTTTGAAGACTTCTGTGTGCTGAATAGTTCAGTTGGGGCGTCTTGGTTGTGAACACATACCACTTGTAAATGACAGTCGCTATTAATATAAGTGTATCTCAAGTGTAAGTCATATTAAATATCAAAGCATGGAATAATTTCAGTTTAAATACATGGATTGATATCATATTTATAGAAACCCAAAGCAGAATTATCAATATACCAGTGGGTTTGAATTTCATAAAAAACATATTAAAATATATACTCAGAAGCAGTGACTTTGCAAATATTCCTCATATTTCAACTCCAAGATGTCAATATTGATGGCAGTTATGGCCGTGTACCCATGACCTGTTGAATATAAATTGGGAGTTAAATTCTAGAATATTTTTTCTTATTTATTCTTGAAAATAAGTCTTGATATTTCATGAACTAATTCATCACTTTAAAAAGAAAGTCACAGAAAAAATCAAACCTTATTTTATGGCAGAATTGAAAAGAATAAGATCCATTGATTTGTCCACCAATTTCTCCATTTGCATATTAAGAGTTGAATGAATATTAAGTTTTTTTTAAAAGATTCACTGAGAAAAGTAGGCCCTTAAATGATATCTAAAATTCAAATAAAAAAACTGGTCCCACAGGAAGTTTAAACAATAAAACCAGAGTCAGAAAAATGAGAACATAGCTACTACAAAACAGTCTTCATAACAAATGATATACTGTAATAACTCTAAATATTGCGACAGAGAGGCTTGTGCAAACAGTGTAGACCCAGATAAGATGCTGCAGAATGCGGCATCTGATCAGGGTCTACACTGTTTGCCACTCATACAACACAATTTTAGACACATTAACTGGTCAAAAATAGATTTTTTTCAAATTTTAGGACAAGTATGGTAAGGAGTGAAGGTGTCCAAATACTTAGGGTAAATATGGTATACACCAAAATATATTTACCATACTACCTTGAATAGTTGGACACACTGATTCTTTATCATATTTGTCTTAAAATTTTAACATCCATTTAAATATGTTGAAGTGATTCTAAACTGCTGGTTGAGTGATAAACAGTGTAGACCCTGATCAGACACCACATTCTGGAGAATATGATCTGGGTCTTCACTAATTACCTCTCTGCCTGAATACTTAGGGTAAATACTGTAATTAATTTGGTAAAAAAAGCACACTTCCATATAAGAAAAATTACTTCTGAAGGAATACTTAGTAGATGTGACAAATCTTAACATTTCAGCAGATGACATTTTGGAATACATTTATATATCGTTGCTGCCAAGTCAAATAGTTGTATTTCAGGGCCCAGTTGTTCAAAGCGTCGTTAGCTTAACAAGCTCGTTAAGGGTCATTTCGTTAACTGTTTTAGCAGATTCAATACACAATATTTTGATATTTTTTGCTGAAAAAATGTGAGTAGCTTTTGCACTGCAAAAGCTCCTCACATTTTTTCAGCAAAAAACTTCAGCATATTTGCGTATCACTCAATTAAAATTTTAATGAATCATTAACTAACGACATCGTTAGTTTTGAACAACTGGGCCCAGATTTCTTAACTTTTCAGGAGAAAGAAAAAACTTTATAACTTTTGCTAGATGTTACCAATATTTATGAAACTCTGATAGTATTCTATTTAGTGACATCCAAATTCAGTGCTATAGCTATTCTTATCTTACAGATGAGAATTCATACCATCTTTAGACTAAATCACTATAGTTACAACTTTTTGGTACATTTTTCTCTCGAGTTACGACATTTAGATGCTTAGAATGCATCAAGACATCGCATTTCCGTAGAGAGACTACACAAACTATATAAAAATATTGTCTAAATGCTCGTAAGTCAAGGCTCTAAGGGGGTTCTTATTGGCCTAGAGGTACGAGAATTTGACAGAAGGCGCGCTGAATGGCAGGTATTCCCGCGTTGCAAAAAAGTCATTTTGGCAAAAAAATGGAGTTATGAGGTTTTGACTCGGCAACAACGATATATATGTATAGGGCGATAACGTCAGTAACACATTGAAAAGCCGCACAGGCGAAAGTACTTTGTTAATTTATGTAATTAAAAGTTATCAACGGCATGTAAGTCATTCTAGTTTTTCGTTGATATATATATATATATTATCCTAAAAAAATAAGGTTTCACATTCATGTGAACTAAATCCCACTAGGTAATTTACGAGATATTTTAAACCCTATTTTTTTGGCAAACTAGGAAAGACTAAAAAATGTAAATAAGCAGAGCTTATCAGCTACCCCTCTGCAGAAACCAAAATGTATTGGACGGATGGACAGACATGCTGACGGACAGACATACAGATGGACTTGAAAACAGTACAACCACCCTGGCCCCCACTCCCTCACTCAACCCAACAATGTTAGGAGGGTGGTATAAATATCTAAGTTTGATGTCTGCTGATTTTATACTGGGAGCTGTTAAACATGCGCCTGCTTTCTTGGCTTCGTGGGGGTGGACACTTGTGAAGGATTTTCAATGACCTTTCAAGTCTTAAAATAATTTTAGGCGTCAGCCAAGCTGTGTGTTTTTTTATTTGATTGCATGCATACTTTTGAAAAGAGCACTGTCATCTAAGTTCAGGTGGGGTTTAGAACTTTCTATGCAAATTATCTACCAAAACCATCATATCAAACCTTTATATTAATGCTTGACATGCTGAGTAAAATTTTCAGCAGACAACAGTTTGAATTTTTTTCTTATTTTTTTCCCAGAAAACAAGATTTTGCATTTCATGCAAACTGTCTCCTGAGGAGGAGACAGTTTGAATGAAATGCCAAATCTTATTTTCTGAGGAAAATAAAATTTCATCAATTTGTTGTCTGCTGGAATTTTCACCCAGCATGCTAAACCATAAAAAAAGAGTTTGCCTGCCATATTTGTGCAAAGTATTGGAAAAGACAGGCCTGCCAAAGCAATGTAGACTCTGATTATGTCTCACTTAATATGACATCTGATCAGGGTCAAAACCGTTTGACACTCATACAGCAGTTTTTAGACACATTAAAAGGTGCTCAAATGGACTTTTTTTCAAATCTTACGACCAGTATGTTAAGGAGTTAACCCTTAAAGCGCCAAGAAAAACTGCATCTGAAAATGTCGTCTGTTTATGTCGTCTGTTGAATATTCTTGCAGACTTTTCAAACCTATTTTTGCATACAGGCAAACAGTGTGGACCCTGATCAGACTGCTCCTAAAGGAGCAGTCTGATCTTGGTCCACACTGTTTGCAAAAATGACTTTTAAAATCACAAGCAGATGACAAAGCAGACGACAATAGTTGTGACTGGCATTTTAAGGGTTAAAGTGTTCCAATATCTAGGGTAAAGTGGGTATTTATTTGAAAAGTCATGCTTTATGCATTTTAAAAGATAATCGCTTCTGAGCTGTGTTATGACAGCGATTTTAATCCACCATATGATTCAATTTGACAAGTCCTGATTTAGGTCAGATTTCATTTGAAACCAATGTTATAAAATAAATAATATTTACTTTTTAGACAGGAAAACATATTTTAAGGCTTAATATGGAATGTAATTTAAGTTTTTTATCCAGGGCATAGTATAATGTAATGTGGCCTGAGATTACCTAGCCAGACGAGACAGAATGAAAATATAGTACCTGCCAAGACATGAGAAAATGAACCTTCGGAGGAATATGCAAATCATGAAGGCCAAGATAAGACTCAGCACATCTGCACATTCTGATCATAAATTCTGCTGTTTGACAAATTATCCTCTAGTAACCTTTAATTCTGTCAGATCCCGATCAGACAAGTCAGATGCACAAGTATCTTAAATGGCCCTCCTTATCTGAATATACCCACAAAGACGTCATCTCAAATGATCCTATGTGATTCTGAGATAACAAACATTACTTCCGCATATTTATTTGCATATTTATTTTCGAGGTAGTTTTATGCTAATATAAAAAATAGGAAAGATTAAATTCCTATCAGATCATTTTTTCCATACACCACAATCTCTTTATAACACTATTGTTGGGGTCCATAGCATAAACCGTGTTAGTTAAACAACCGTGTTATATCCAAACAAAAATATATAGATTATATTGAAAAATGACCATTTATGGTCATTTTTCAATATAATCTATACATTTTTGGGATCCATCTTTGAACCGTGTTATATCCAAAACCGTGTTACAACGAACCGTGTTATAAAGAGGTTGAAAGTGTATTTAGGCCCATTTAACCGTTAAAGCACCAAGCAAAATTGTAGCTGACAACAGTGTAATTCTTTTCTATTATTTTTCAGAGAAAACAACACTTAGCATTTCATGTGTCATTTTCATGCTAGGCAGACAACTGAACAGTCCCCTAGGCAGACAATTGAGATGAAATATTAATTCCTATATGCTCTGAAAAAATACAAAAAAATAAAATCAAAATATCGTCTGCTGCAGTCTTAAGAGCTACCTCTTTGCATGCTGGGTAATTTTGCATGCTTTGTCTGTGGATTTTTTTTTTCAATTAACTTTGTAAAAAAAGTCTTTCAGGAATACCAAACAGTTTGGATCCAGATCAGGCCTGACATTTCGTCGGACCTGATCTGGGTCCAAACTGTTCGCTAAGGTTATCAGCAGGCAACAGAAGTCGCCACTAGTGGGGAAAGAATTAATACTTATGCAAATACAAAATAAAGTGCTATTCAAAATTGTGGCAGACAGTATAAGCAAAATGAAGAAAAACATTTCTGAAAAATAAAAAAGAATATTTCTGAATCTTGTCTGCTGATGTTGTGACTGGTAGTTTAAGGGTTATGTAAGACTGCTGCCTATAATTTTTTACCACTCTAATTGAGCCAGTTCAGCAGATGACAAATTGACGATATTTTTCTTATTTTTCCCAGAAAACAGGCTTCCTAAGGAGACAATCTGCATGAAAACTCAAAGCATATTTTCTGGGAAAAAAATAAGAAAGATATTTCAAAATGTCATCTGCAGAAAGTTTCACCCAGCTAAGCAATCATTACACAGTCATAGGCATACAAGGGACTTCTCTGCGTCATTAACTAGTTTCTTATACCCAAAACCTGTATACCAGTACTTTGTATGCATATATTGTCTATAAATTATTCAAAACAGGACCAAAGTCATTGAGATTCCTTTGTATGAGAAATAAATTAGTAGTTCTGGCCACAAAGTATATTTCGAGGGTTGAGCGCAAGACTATGGTAACTCAAACATATTTTTGAAACCCTTGTTAAGGGGCAACCTGGACCCCTTTGTAAACAATGCAAATTTAGGTGCCATTGCTTATATGAGCAATGGCACCTAAATTTTCATTGTTTACAGAAAGAAATGTTGTAATCTTCATAATGCCTTCATGGTGAGGAGATTAGGTTTGGGGAAAAACAACCATCTGACTTACGCTAGTCTTGCGCTCAACCCTCGATTTGTCTTCCACATAAATCGTACCTGCTAGGATGATTTCATACCTATACAGAAGGCACCTGTCCTCTCTAGGGTTTTACTATATATACAGGCGACTCTCGTTATCCCGAATTCCAAGGGACTCACTGAAATACTTCGAGATATCCGTACCTCGACATATCAGAGTTGAGAGAGCGAGGAAAACAGTAAATTGAACAACCACATTTAACAAATGAATATGTGATTTGACTCCTGAAGTTAGAAATATATATATAAAATAATGTGGAAAAGGAGAACTTTTCCACATTATTTTGTTACCTGTTATCATAGTTTCATGTTAAAACAGGGACCAGATTTTCACTTCGAGATAAGCGGTGATTCGAAATAAGCGAGTTCGAGATAACGAGGTTCGACTGTATAAACAAATACAGGAAACAGGGTTTACACACAAAAAGAATCCCATTATGAACATAAACAAGACAATTTGACTAGGTAGCTGATTCCACTTTTGGGTCGATTGATTACATTTGAGCCACAGTACACAAATGCCAAAATCTCCTTTTGGTACAATGTAGTTGTCCACGTGATAATCATTGACCAATGTAATCAAACCACGTGTTAGACGAAATCCAGGTAACTGTTATTCATAGCTGCACAATTCTTGTAGCTGTGACATCAGTGCTGTTGATAGAGGGTTATCTATAAAACCTCGACTAGGCCATATGAGACACTGGCAAACAGTGCAGACCCAAATCAGATGGTGTGGAATGTGGCATCTGATCAAGGTCTGCACTGTTTGCTTAACCCTTGTCATGCTGAATAAATTAAGATGCCATGCCCACTTCTAATTTTCAGCCAATCAGTTTACTTGATCCAGGTTGTTGATATAAATTCAAATACTGAATGGCAAACAGTGCAGATCCAGATTAGTTGGCTTCTTCAGAAATATTTCATGATCAAATCATCACAAAAGAATGTTGTAGACCCCACGGGGGTTGAACCTGCAACCTCCTGATCACCAGTCAGACACAAACCCAACTGAGCCCATCACGAAAACATACCTATATGATCTGACTCGTTTAAACCCCACTTTTATATAGTAAAACTGGGGTTTACAGGGGTATACGTTATTTTTCATTTCTGCTCCAAAACATAGATTGTGGGTACTCGTTTGAACTGCCTCGTCGTGGCAGTTCTCATGAGTACCCACAATCTATGATTTTAGCAGGAATATGAAAAATATCAGTATGTTTTATCTGGAAATTTTCATTTTTTGGTGGTAAAATTTTCAGTATATTTGAGTTGGCATGTTTTCGTAATGCACTGCTGGCTTGAGACACCTTAACTTCTACCATTACTTGTCCTAAAACCTGAGCAAATCCAGTTTTCTATATGTTGAGTATATATGCAGAAAAACTGCTGGATGAGTGCCAACAATACAGACCCTGATCAGATGCCACACTCTGTGGCATCTGATCTATTCTTTACTGTTTACTCAGGCCCATCTATCCGATTTCAATATCCCAAATTTAACCCTGATAATTCTGAACCTGGATATGCCCTGCCTTTGCAAACAGCCCCAGATCAGCTGGCTTCTTCAGATCTGGATCTGCTCTGTTTGTTATTAAGTACCGTATTCGACCTAATTACCGCACAAGCGCACGAACAGTCAAGTAATTCCGATACAAGTCTTCATATTACAATCAGTGTATTTTTTGTCTATAAAGGCATATGTTAAGGGTACTCATTTGAATTGCATCAACTTGTAAATGCAATTCAAATGAGTATCCACAACATATATTTTTATAAAGAAAATCTGAAAAATAAATGGCATAAACATCATCAAATAAGTCTTTGCTGATCTTTTTTTAAGTGTACCTTTAGTAGGCAGATACATCTTTTACCGCAAATTTTCCCAGTAAGTTTGAAAAATCTAAGCGCACAGTGCAGTAATCAGGTCGAATACGGTATGTGAATTTGTATCAACAATTTTAACCGGGATCAAGTAAGCTGACTGGCTGAAAATTAGAAGTGGGCATGGCATCTTAATTTATTTGGCATGGCAAGGGTTAACAATGTGCAACCTTGTAAAAATATATCTCTTACATAAAGTAAGGCTTGTTTTTTAAAATGTGTCTTTCCATATGCCCAATTAAACTGATTCAATGCTATTGGTAATTTAAAGACAGGAAGTGCAGATAAAAGATACAATCTTTTTAAATATCAATTAAAACAGTGTCTATTGTAACAAACTTGTCTGCATTCTGTCTGTTCTATTCCCATGCATTATCTTCCGACATCAGGAAATGATTCAGATGCTTTACGCCACGTTCCATTTCATTTTAACCCTTAACACTTACCACACTATGGGCAAATTTGGCAGAAGATAAAATGGTGATATTTTCTTATTTTTCCTAGAAAATAAGATCTAATACTTCATGCAAATTGTCTCCTGAGGAGACAATTTGCATGAAGTATCAAATCCTATTTTCTAGGAAAGATAAGAACAATATTTCAAAATGTTGGCTACTGAAATTTTTACTCAGCATGGAAAGTACTAAAGCATCAATAACAATTGAAAAGCAGACAACATTCTGATTTTTTTTTCTGAAGTGTCAAATCTTATTTTCTCTGAAAAATTGGAGAAACAGCAAATGAAAATGTTGTCTGCTCCAAGGGTTATTAATGTCTCTGTACGCTAAATCATCAGATGAAAATTAGTGATATTTTCTTAATTTTTCACAGAAAATATGACAAGACATATTTTCTGTGAAAAAATAAGATTTTTTTCCAATGTTGTCTGCTTTTATTTATAGAAACTCAGCAGGTTAAAGCTTAACTTTCAATTTTGGAACCTCTCTAAAATTGCGCTGTTAGGTTTTGCCCCTTTTCATGGTTATAGGTTTTGCTCCTACTCAGTGTGCAGTTCAATAAGTAAAAATATTTGACGTTTTAAGCACAACCATAAGATGAAATGTTTCATTTATTCAGAATTGAGGCAACCCCTACCCCCAACCAACTCTTCCCCCCCCCCAGCCCCCCCCCCCCCCCCCCACACACACAAACACACATACACACACCATCCTACCATTTCACACTTTATAAAGGGGGTAGGATCTGTGAGGAACTTGCATAGCTGTAATTGAGTAAGAATCCCATAGAATGCTATAGGATTGTTGTATAGTACAGACAATTATTTACTTGCTCTCAGATAACTGCTTGCCAAAATATGAATATACAAAAGAATATGACTACCAGGTATCAGTACAAACAAGCAAATTCCATGGGGAATTTATGTCCCCCGCCTAATTTTTATTTGAGGTGTTAAAAATGGTAAAGTTAACCAGAGGACCACTGGTCCTGTATCAAATACCTAAGTATTGAAGCAGGAAACCAGTGATAAAAAATAATTTCAAGATTCTGAAAAAAACCACATGCATATCTTCAGACCATCCTTAAAGCACCTGTAAAGTTTCAAAGGATCGGCTTAAAACTGTGGTAGGAGTTATGGGGTCAAGGTACCTACTCCCTATACGCTTCTGTAGTATTAGAACTCAAAAAATGTCTAAGTTAAAAATGCAGAAAAAGTGGTAAAAAATTATTTCAGGATTCTGAAAAAAACCACATGCATATCTTCAGGCCATTCTAAAAGCCCTTGTAAAGTTTCAAAAGGATCGGACAAAAACTGTGGGAGGAGTAAAGGGGACAAGGTGCCTGCACCCTATATACTTCTGCAATATTAGAACTCAAAAAATGTCTAAGTTAAAAATGCAGAAAAAGTAATAAAAAAATATTTCAGGATTCTGAAAAATCCACCTGCATATTTTCAGGCCATCCTAAAAGCCCACGTAAAGTTTTAAAAGGATCGGCCAAAAACTGTGGGAGGAGTTAAGGGGACAAGGTACCTACTCCCTATAGACTTCTGTAAAATTAGAACTCAAAAAATGTCTAAGTTGAAAACGTGTAAAAAGTGATAAAAAATAATTTCAGGATTCTGAATAAACCACATGCATATCTTCAGACCATCCTTAAAGCACCTGTACAGTTTCAAAAGGATCGGCCAAAAACTGTGGGAGGAGTTAAGGGGACAAGGTACCTGCTCCCTATATACTCCTGTAGTATTAGAACTCAAAAAATGTCTAAGTAAAAAATACGGAAAAAGTGATAAAAAATTATTTCAGGATTCTGAAAAAACCACATGCATATCTTCAGGCCATCCTGAAAGCCCATGTAAAGTTTCAAAAGGATCGGCCAAAAACTGTGGGAGGAGTTAAGGGGACAAGGTACCTACTCCCTATACACTTCTGTAGTATTAGAAATCGAAAAATGACTAAGTTAAAAATGCGGAAAAAGTAATAAAAAATTATTTCAGGATTCTGAAAAATCCATCTGCATATTTTCAGGCCATCCTAAAAGCCCACGTAAAGTTTCAAAAGGATCGGCCAAAAACTGTGGGAGGAGTTAAGGGGACAAGGTACCTACTCCCTATAGACTTCTGTAAAATTAGAACTCAAAAAATGTCTAAGTTCAAAACGTGTAAAAAGTGATAAAAAATAATTTCAGGATTCTGAATAAACCACATGCATATCTTCAGACCATCCTTAAAGCACCTGTACAGTTTCAAAAGGATCGGCCAAAAACTGTGGGAGGAGTTAAGGGGACAAGGTACCTGCTCCCTATATACTCCTGTAGTATTAGAACTCAAAAAATGTCTAAGTTAAAAATGCGGAAAAAGTAATAAAAAATTATTTCAGGATTCTGAAAAAACCACATGCATATCTTCAGGCCATCCTGAAAACCCATGTAAAGTTTCAAAAGGATCGGCCAAAAATTGTGGGAGGAGTTAAGGGGACAAGGTACCTACTCCCTATACACTTCTGTAGTATTAGAAATCGAAAAATGACTAAGTTAAAAATGCGGAAAAAGTAATAAAAAATTATTTCAGGATTCTGAAAAAACCACATGCATATCTACATACCATCCTTAAAACACCTGTAAAGTTTCAAAAGAATCGGCCAAAAACTGTGGGAGGAGTTAAGGGGACAAGGTACCTACTCCCTATAGACTTCTGTAGTATTAGAACTCAAAAAAAGTCTAAGTTAAAAATGCGGAAAAAGTAATAAAAAATTATTTCAGGATTCTGAAAAAACCACATGCATATCTTCAGGCCATCCTAAAAGCCCATGTAAAGTTTCAAAAGGATCGGCCAAAAACTGTAGGAGGAGTTAAGGGGACAAGGTACCTACTCCCTATACACTTCTGTAGTATTAGAACTCAAAAAATGTCTAAGTTAAAAATGCGGAAAAAGTGATAAAAAATTATTTCAGGATTCTGAAAAAACCACATGCATATCTTCAGGCCATCCTAAAAGCCCATGTAAAGTTTCAAAACGATTGGCCAAAAACTGTGGGAGGAGTTAAGGGGACAAGGTACCTACTCCCTATAGACTTCTGTAATATTAGAACTCAAAAAATGTCTAAGTTAAAAATGCAGAAAAAGTGATAAAAAATTATTTCAGGATTCTGAAAAAACCACATGCATATCTTCATACCATCCTTAAAACACCTGTAAAGTTTCAAAAGGATTGGACAGAAACTGTGGGAGGAGTTAAGGGGACAAAGTACCCACTAAAAACTCGGAACCACGCACCACGCACCACGCACCACGCACCACACACCACGCGCCACGCACCACGCACCACGCACCACGCACCACGCGCCACGCACCACGCACCACGCACCACGCACCACGCCCCACGGAAAACCAAAAACAGTGTCCCTCCACTTTTCTTCGAAAAGGCGGGGGACAATTACAACACATGCCAGGGCTTTCAAAGAACCCTAAAACAAATGAAAATATTTCAAATTTCAGAATGATAAACTTTGAGTAAATGACATGTTTGAGATTCCACTGTCAGATTTAAATCCAGAACAGTCAAAACAGCTTGAATAAATGCCACAATAATACTGCTACCCAATACCCTAAAAGTATGAGCACTAGGTAGCAAAGCAGAAACCTGGAATCCCAGCTTTTGAAAGTAAAATCTGCAGGTGTTGCTTCTCACTTTGCAACTGGTCTCTTACCTACCAGATTTGAATTCTTCTAATACAGTAAAAACTTCAATGACTTGAACATTGATGACTTGTTCATCGTGGTTGATTCGAACTGGTTATTGAGTCCCTTAACCCTAGTCCTGCTGAGCCCTTCTATGTCTTGCCTTTGCAAACAGTGTAGATCCAGATCAGTTGGCTTCAAGAAGCCAACTGATCTGGATCTGCACTGTTTACCAATAAGTATGTGAATTTATATCAACAATCTGGATCAAGTAATCTGACTGGCTGAAAATTAGAAATTGGCGTGGCACCTTAATTTATTCAGCATGACAAGGGTTAAGGAAACTCTTCCAAAAGCTCAAGAAAACAAATATTTAGGGATACATTGTATTTTAGGGACATTTATAGTGTATTTTAGGGACATTTATAGTGGAAATGTATGTTGTGTGTACTCATTAGAATCATCTCATTCAGATAATTCTAATTAGTACACTAAACATACCATTTTTTACAGAAAATTGAAAAGACATCCCTAAATTATCCTATTTTGCATCCTGACCTGGCGCTAAGATTAACCCTCAGCACCTCAAACTTCCCATGTCAAGAACAAATTTCCAGGGTCTCAAAGATGTTTGAGCCATTGAAGTTGGACTGTTTGAGCCATCGGATTGTATAAAATTCTGGAATTCTCAGGTCCTGGACAGAAGCCTACTAACACAGTCTGTGGTATTTTTGGGTTGATTGTTTACAATCGACCCATAGAATATACCGGTATGCACCCAAATCTCCTTAAGGTGTTGTCCACATGATTATCATGAACCAATGAAATCAAACCCTGTGTTAGACAGACCAACCAATGGTTCACGATAAGAAACCCACAACCAATTGTCTCAAAACCAAACTCTATCAATCAACCTAATGTTACTAAATCTGAGTTATATTGCTGCTGTTATATTGCTGTTGTCCACATGACTATCACTGACCAACAAAGTTAATCCATGCAAACAGTGTTTGTACGAAATCCTGGTAATAGTTATTTATAGCCACACCATTCTTGTTGCTGTGATGTCAGAGTGCTGTGTAAAGAGTGTTATCTGTAAAACCTGAACTGGGCTTAGTGCTGGGACATTGACAATCAGTGCAGGCCCAGACCCTGCAGAACATGGCACCTAATCAAGGTCTGCACTGTTTACTTAAACTACAGGAAGTTAAGGGGTTCAATGAAAAAGTCTTAAATCCCTCTGCACAGGACCATTTTCCCTTAAGAACATACATTGTCATATACTGGTTTGCTGGATAGATTATTTATATCTTGCTGATTATTACCCTATTGCACATTAGAATTATGCATGTTCATATCAGCTGCGATATAGACAGGCTGTTCTTCGTATCTGACTACAGGGTGTATGAACTGATCAGTGGCTGTGATGTTTGCATTTGTGACAAGGTAACCTTGTTCGCTTAATGAAGTGTGCCAACAAGGAGTATGCGACTTGTAGCATGCATTTGCTTTCTTTGTCATGTTAGTCATTGCCAATAAATGTCTCCTACATTTAGAAAAAAGAAAGAAATAATAATAATATAATTAATTAAACAGTCTTCCAAAACCACTGTCAATCACAGAAATTACCAAACACACTCTTTGAAAACTACCATCAATCAGAGAAATTACCAAAACCCAAGATCCATAAAAGCATCCAGAAATGGACAAATATTGGACCAAAGTTAGCGATCAGCTTCTAGAGCCCTGAATTGGAGTTTTAATTAAAATATTTCAAAACATTTTTGCCAGAAGAGATAGTTAGAATTCTATTTCTGCTGAATCATTAGAAGACCATTTGTATCACATGGTTTGCATGAAATGTCATGCCTTATTTTCTGTGAAAACTGAGACAAAATTTATTTTATTTTAGCAATCTGAGTAAAAAAAAGTTAGCAGACTTTTTTTTCTTATTTTTTCCATAAAATATAGTTGGACAGTTCATGTAAAATAAGAGACAATTTGCATGAATAGTCAAACCTATTTTCTGAAGAAAAAAATCCTCCTTTTATCACCTGCTGAATTTGCCCTGTTTCAAAACCAGTCAAACAGAGTGTCATCTTATACCAGCTGTTTGTTACATATATATTCCAGCTGACAAATTAAAATGAAATGATATGAAAAAATAATTGGGTGTATGACTCAAAATGGATAGGTACTGCTTATCAAGCTCATCCAACTAAAACCACAGCCTAATTTTTATTCTATTACTCATGGCGTCAATACCCACCCTGAATTACAAACATTAACAAACTCTTAAATTAGACAAGCTATTTTTGAAAAACAAACAAATTAAAATTAAGAATTATAAAAACTTGGTTTAGAAAGAACCAAAACCTTTCATGATAAGATTTAGTGAATCACAAATACATTTGTTTATAAAATATTGCAGCTAATTCTAAATTAATTGTCAAAAAGTCATAACTTTGTAATTATACACAATTTAAAATCAAAGATTCAGCAAATTGCAAGTCTGGGTGTATTTTCAACATATCCTCAACCCCAAATTAAACTGGGATTTAAGTTTAGGACATCAAAGTGAGCACTGAATCTATTCTAACTAATTTACATCTAAATCAGAAAAAGACAACTCTTTAATACACTGCAGATTTAGAGACATCTCTTGGGATTTTGTTTAATAGTAAATAATCAACATCTAAATAGGTATAGACGACTCTTTATTATACTGCAGAAGTAAAGTAATTAATTTACATCTAAATTACAACAAGAATTCCGCGGAAGGCGTCATCGCACCTGCTGGTGCAAAAGTCACAGGAGCCACAATCAGAATGTGGTTATTAAATAAGTTTATTTCATTCTTAGCAGTGCTTACTTGGAAAACTGGGTTGAAAAAAATGTAGACAAAGTGCCAAGTGGGGCATATATATTCCAGGCCAGTCCCATTCCCTCTAATGGCTATATCTTCAGCACTGACTTTTCGTATCATACAGCCCAATGATAATGGAACATTGACGTAAAATGTGTAAAAGTCACTGGAGCATGAAATTTAGGTCAAGGTCACGGGTCAAGGTACCTGCTAATTCAGTACATCAAGGAGAAGCACAATGCAAGGTATGGTGGTTGTAGGCCTTATAGTTGAGGAGTTATCAAACATCAACGTAAAATTTGTCAAATATAGGTCAAGGTCACTGGGTCAAGGTACCTGCCAAGCCAGTGCAATGAGGTGAAGCACTATGCAAGGTTTAGTGGTTGTAGGTCTTATATTTGAGGAGATACCGAACATCAATATAAAATGTGTCAAAGTCACTGGAGTGCACAATATAGGTCAAGGTCACCAGGTCAAGGTATCTGTCGAGTCAGTACATTGAGAAGAAGTGCTACATAAGGTTTGGTGGTTGAAGGCCTTACAGTTGAGGACATATGGAAGGGTGACGTACACGGTGTAAAAGTCAATGGTGCGTGAAATATAGGTCAAGGTCACCCAGTCAAGGTACCTGCAGAGTCTGTACATTGAGGAGAAGCACTATGCAAGGTTTGATGGTTGTAGGCCTTATAGTTGAGGAGATATTGAACGTTGACGTAAAATGTGTAAAAAGCACCGGAGCGCAAAATATAGGTCAAGGTCACCGGGTCAAGATACCTGCCAAGTCAGTACATATTGGAGAAGCACTATGCAAGGTTTGGTAGTTAGAGGTCTTACACTTGAGGAGATCTGGAATGTTGACGTAAATTATGTTAAAGTCACTGCAGCCAAAATATAGGTCAAGGTCACCAGGTCAAAGTATCTGCTAAGTCAGTACATTGAGGAGAAGCACTTTGCAAGGTTTGATGGTTGTAGGCCTTATAGTTGAGGAGATATTGAATGTCGACGCAAAATATGTCAAAGTCACTGGAGCGCAAAATATAGGTCAAGGTCACCGGGTCAAGGTACCTGCCAAGTCTGTACCTCTAGGAGAAGCACTATGCAAGGTTTGGTAGTTGTACGCCTTATAGTTGAGAAGATCTGGAACGTCAACGTAAATTGTGTCAAAGTCAATGGAGCGCAAAATATAGGTCAAGGTCACTGGGTCAACATATCTTCCAAGTCAGGAGGGCAGGGAGATGTGTCATGCAAGGTATGATGGTTGTTGTAGAATTGTAGTTGATTAGAATACTAACTTTGACGTAAATGTCGAACTTCGACATAACAGAACTGTTAAGAGACAGACGGACGGACGAACGGACAGACGAATGGAAAAGCGGGCACCTATGTTGCAAAGTCAGGAGGTCAGGGAGATATTTCATACAAGGTTTGATGGCTGTTTAGTCGTGTAGTTGATTAGAATACTAACTTTGACATAAATGTCGAACTTCGACATAACAGAACTGTTAAGAGACGGACGGATGGACAGACAGACGAACAGACAGACGAATGGAAAAGTGGGCACCTATGTCGCAAAGTCAGGAGGTCAGGGAGATGTTTCATGCAAGGTTTGATGGTTGTTTAGTCTTGTAGTTGATTAAAATACTAACTTTGACATAAATGTCGAATGTCGACATAAATGTTGACAGACGGACGGACGAATGGACAGACAAACGGAAAAGCGGACGCCTATGTTGCAAAGTCAGGAGGTCAGGGAGATGTTTCATGCAAGGTTTGATGGTTGTTTAATCTTGTAGTTGATTAGAATACTAACTTTGACATAAATGTCGAACGTTGACATAAATGTTGACAGACGGACGGACGGACAGACGGACGGAAAATCGGACGCCTATATCGCACCCTGCTACAAGCAGGTGCGATAAAAAGACAACTCTTAATGACACTGCAAAGGTAGAAACAACTCTTGAGATTTTGTTTAATATCAATTACATCTAAATTAGGTAAAGACAACTCTTTATTACACCACTGAGATAGAGACAACTCTTGATTACAACCTCATTGCAGTCCGGAACATAAACACTTAAAGCAATCTCTTACTATGGGCAAAATCAGCGGACAACAAATTTATGACAATTTTCTTTATTTTTCCCAGGAAATAGGATTTGACATTTCATGCAAACTGTCTTCTAAGGAGACAGTTTGCATGAAATATCAAAGCCTTATTTATGAAAAATATCACCAATTTGTCATCTGCTGAATCTTCCCAGGTGAAAATGGTACTGAAATTTCAGTGAAATTTCACCCAAATTTTGGTGATACAGCAAAATATCAGTGATATTCTGCTGTCTGACCAAAGTTTCATAAAATTCCAGTGATATTTCAGTGAAATTTCATTTAAATTTTGGTGATACAGCAAACTATCAGTGATATTCTGTTGTTTGACTGAAAGTTCATACAACTCCAGTGATATTTCCGTGGAATTTCATTTAAACTAGTTTAAAAGCAGCTTACAGAATTTCATCAATATTTTGGCCTTATTCAAGAAAAAGAAAATACAAAATTGATATTATGCATGGAAGGAAAATTTCTATGATACAAAACTAGACTGTATAGCATGCTGATGACCTATTTTTGCTGTCAGTGCTTTTTGTATGCTATGCAAGGTGTATCTTCTTAACCCTGGTCCTGCTGAACCCGGATAAACCCTGTCTTTGCAAACAGAGTAGATCTAGATCAGTTGCCTTCCTCACCTGATCTGGATCTGCACTGTTTGTCATTTAGTATGTGAATTTGTATCAACAACCTTGATTAAGCAACCTAATTGGCTGACAATTAGGAGTGGGCATGGTATCTTAATTTATTCAGCATGACAAGGGTTAAGTTATATATATATATTCTCATCTTAAATCATTTTGCCTCTGAAAAAAGAATAGAAGTTATACATTGTAGTGAAACCTCATCAAATTTCACTGAAATATGAGTGAAATTTCAGTGAAATATCAGTAATGACATCATCAATTCAGATGCATGATGGGGAAAAAATGGCTGCCTAGATAATGGAGGGATTTTCAAAGTCATTGGAAAAAAATAATTATGAGGCAGTTTCTAGATGGCAAACATCACAGAACATTAGCTGATATTATAGTGAGTACAAATGAGACCACAGTTTTAAGGTTTTGTAGGAAAACTATAGAGCAGAAATGAAGCAATATGATGGCAGTTACACAGGTTTGCAGGAGCACATGGTTTTTTAAGGTCAACAGTTTCTGATGATTTCAGTTAGTGTAAGATTAAACAATAAAGCATGCTGCCAGGCCCTACTTAACACAAATTTGACTGAAGAAGATATATCAAACATCATCATAAGTAAAGGGCTGTTGATTTTTTTTTCTTAGAACATTGATAGTCATTTAAAATGGGTGGGGTACAGTATGGCAAGTAAACAGAGACTGAGCTGTTAGAATTCATTATGTAGCCATTCAGAGAAAAGAGTTTGATAAGTTTGTTTTATTTCCCCATTTATGGATGACCTAATAAACATCTTTTGCCAGTATTAAAAGATATATAGCCTTTTGGGAACAAGTTAATATTACAAATAAGTTCAGTGATACTTCACTGGAAGTTCTGTGAAATTTCAATGAAATAATCAGGGCTTCCATTAACTTTCAGACCCAGGAAGTCCCAGACTTCCTGTCCCTCAGATTTGGAAGTCCCACAGGAAAATCTAGGAAGTCCCACTTTTTCCCGACAGTCTGCCCTTTATTAAGCAGAACATAAATTCTTATTTCAGTGTCAAACAGAATCATCATGATCTATACTTCTTTCAGATGTGTTTTAAAAATGTCCTTATCGCTTATTAAAATTCGATCACATCTTTTTGGAAATCCTGTACTTGTATGTTGGACCTTAGCAAAAGCATCAACGTTGATACAACTTCGCATTTGTTTCAAGTACCAGAGGAAGAAAAAAGAAAAAAAAAATCATGAGACAAAAGGCCCAAAACCTGTGTTCCTAAAAATAAACTATGCTGAAATTACTTTGCAAACATGTATAAAATGACCATATTATTCACTGTTAATTTGATGAAATTACACTGGAATTTTACCATTATTTCATCAAAATTCTGGTGGAATTTCACTGAAATTTTGTAGAAATTACTTTGATAAAATTGGTCATAATTTTTCCAAAATTTCACTGTAATATCATAGAATTATCAGTGAAATTTCACTGATACTTTGTTTAAATTACAGTGATAACTTTGGTCATAATAATGGAGGAATTTTCTGAAATTTCGCTGAAATTATGATGATATTTCAATGAAATTGTGGTAATATTTCTGTGATATTAAAAAATCTGCTGGTATTATGACCAAATTTTACAGTATTTTTCCTACGAAATTCCATTGGAATTTCAGTAGAATTTTGGTGAAATTTGGGTGAAATTTCATGGACTTTTTCACCTGGGTTCCCAGAGAGTGATAAGAGTATGAATGGACAAGGATCCACTGCTACATCCGAAGAGAACAGCAAAGACTGATGAAACTGCTTGATTTCTTTGCTTGAGTTGTAGTTTTACGGCCCAGTCAACACTGTTAAGGTCATGTTGAGCCAGTCAGTTAACCTACTCACACTTTTCTTGGGCAGGTTTAGACCATCCCTCTAAGCGAATTGTGCATTATGCATTCACCAGTAAAATTTAATGACAACTGCCTTTCTTGAATCTGCTAAAGAAGCTCAGATCCTAATGGCTTCCACCTACTCAACCAAACTGTGCAGGTGTGGAGCGTGAGCTAAGTTTGTCAACCCTATCAGCCCTGTAGATCAAGATAGGTACTTTTGCTAACAGTGTAGATCCAGATGAGATGGCTCATCTGAATCTAAACTATTTGCCATTCTGTTCTTGATTTACAATTGTCACCCTTTTGCAACAAAGTATTTGTGTAAATGCAGAGATGGAAAGGTCTATTTCAGAAACTCAGGGTTGAAGGAGGTCATCACGAAAACATTGCCTATATAAGTTTGATCCCATTAAACCCCACTTTTATATAGTAAAACTGGGGTATACAGGGGTATACATATTTTTTCTTATTTTTGCTCGAAAACATAGATTGTGGGTACTCGTTAGAACCACCTTGCCCAGGCAGTTCTAATGAGTACCACAATCTATGTTTTGAGCAGAAATATGAAAAATATCAGAGTTTTTTCACCTGAAAATTTTCAGTTTTTGGAAGTGAAATTTTCTATATACAAATGTATTTGAATAGGCATGTTTTCGTAATAATAAGAAAAATATTTATCTGGATACTTATCTAGAGCTATACAAACATGATATGATATGCATATTAATGACATTTTATAACATATGCATGGTCATTTTTATCTGTCTTGTTATTCACAAACACATAACATCTTGAGTGTGCGTGTGTGATCCTAACATCAGAATTTCTTTTGATCTATGGGTGTTCAAGATTGTTTACATTTAAATGTTCAATTTCATGCATTAAAATTAACCTTATTAGGAGAAAAAGGACCTTATAAACATATTCAAGATAAGAGGAATGTTCAGATATTTTTCTATCTTTTACAGCATATGTTTTTGTAGAGAAACAAGAAAAATATCAAAACTTTTTGGGTAAAAAAAGCACCTTATCTGATGCTATAAATAAGTGAATGACAGTCCAGATGCAGATGAAATTCTAATATGACCCCAATTACAGCAGGCCCTTTCCACCACTCTACCAAAGGACAGCTTAATATCAAAGGACTGAATAGCCCTGAAATGACAGATTCTATGAGAAACTAATAAATTCCCGGTATCATTCTGTTCTCCATTTAAGTTTGTGGGATGCTTCTTCGTCGAAAAAAAAACAAGCTATATCGAACAACAAAGGCACTGATCAGCCTGCGTGGATGTGCAGGCTGATCTGTGCCTTTGTGGTTCGCACATATATTAAGGCGGGTTTTCTCAGCGACTCTCGCCATAGATCAAGCACAAGTTGCACTACTCTTGTATGGACAGCTCTTCAATGGCGTACTAATATACACACATTCAAACATTGGGTCTACTTTTGTGCGCGGATAAATACGAAATTGAATAGTAGTCAAAGTCACTTTCTCTAAAACCGTGCATGGCAACGAAGAATGACAGATAGAATCTGTCATTAAAAATGACACCACATGTGTTTGCAATGCAAACATGGCACATCATGCTTTCTCCCTAACATAGATACAAAGTTTGTATCTATGTTAGAAAGAAAGCATGATTGTGCCACATAGATGATTATAAATGGAGCTAAAGGTGAAACTATAACCTGGTGATCTGAGGCTTCTGGTTTCCAGCAGTATTTTGTCAAATAGAAAATTGAAACCAGAAGTCACAGTTCATATGACAGGTTTATATATAAAAAAAGGCCAGAGTTGATATATAATAGATTGCAAAAAGCCAGAGAAAAGGGGACGTCCACAAAATATTTTTCTTATTTCTCCACAAAAACATACATTGTGATACTCATTAGAAGCGCCTGTTCGAGGCAACATATGTTTTAATGGAGGAATAAGAAAAATGTTTTAAAGTGATTTTCAGTTGAAAAAAGTGCCTTATCTGGTGTTATGAAAGTCGTTAGATCATGAAAAATAGGTCATAAAATGATACTGTATTCTTTAACCCATTTATGCCAAAAGGACTTTTCTATCTTCATTCTTTGGACCTGTCCATTTCCAATACAAGGGGTGTCCAGTATGTTTTTATTATTATAATCTAGCGCAAAAATTTCTAAACTTACAGCAAACAGTGCAGACCCTCATCAGATGCCGAGTTCTACGGCTTCTGATCGGGGTCTACACTGTTTGCGGATGTCCTTTTTATGGGATGCTAGGCACAAATGGGTTAAGTCCATGTTAGGGAGGAAAGTGTATGCCATGTAAGATGACTGTATTCAGAAATGGCCCCGAATGCTAAGGTTGGCGCAAATACTGATGAAGAAGGGACAGAAAATGGGACACCTATATCGCACCTGCTTGTTAAAGCAGAGTGACAATAATAGTTTTAATTGTCACACTGGTATTGAAGTGACTTGCAACCATTCAATAAACCATTTGAAATATACACTTACTTTACCCTTAACATAATTTTATTAAATCTTGCCATGCTGAATAAATTAGGATGCCACACCCACTTCTAATTTTCAGCCAATCAAATTACTTGATCCGGATTGTTGATACAAATTCACATCCTTAATGGCAAACAGTGCAGATCCTGATCAGTTGGCTTCTTCTTGAGAAGCCAACTGATCTGGATTTACACTGTTTGCAAAGGTAAGACATATTCCGGTTCATCAGAACAAGGGTTAAGTCACAAACAATTCATTGGAAACGTCATTTTAAACGTGCCCTCTGACATTTGGAGGCACTGATAATCCTAATTAGCATAAGAAACTTCCGCTTGGGCGGGCAATTAGTATTATGTGACATACTTTTAACAAAGTTAAAAGTCAAAAGTCTTGGCAGAAGCTCATCAGGCCAGTCAAATAGATTGTCACCTACAGATAATATTCACATGTAGTCCCTATTGTTTATTTAAAGCTATTTAAATGTCACCATTGAAATCTTAACTGCTTTGAAAAATTTCGAGTATTCAAATCCTAAAGAATTTGAACAAATCTCAAATGTATTTACATCTAGGGACCTTGCAATCATATCTTTCCACAAAATTTAAAGAACAAATTTTTTTTTTTTTTTGAAGTTTAAAAGCTGACTTGTTGTAATGCCATATCTGTATGGGTGACAAACACAGATACTTTGAGCCAGCAATGTTTAGACTGAAAGAGCATGTTCCTCCTCCCCTTTGCCCTTTCTTTCCATTTTTTCATGTATCTTGTTTGAATTGAAGTTCATGTTTTATGGCCCAGTCAACACTGTTAAGGTCATTTTGAGCCAATCTACTCACACATTTCCTGGGCAGGTTCCCAGACAAGCAGTAAGCTTAACCAGTGCTTGTCTATATCCTTCGGCCAGTAAATGACAACTGCCCTTGCTTGATTCAGCAGAAGGGGATAATGACTGTAGAAATAATTTCACAATCAATCTCGAAATTTATATGGCTGAGTGGGAACTTGAACATGTAACCTCTGGATCTGCAGGCAGACATGTTACTGACTGCACAATGGAGTGCAGCATTTTTTTTATTCTTCATGTGATACCACAGCTCCAGATAAGGTGTGTTTTGTGTTGTGGTTTTACGACACAGTCAACACAATGGGGTCATGTCGAGTGCGTCAATTTACCTAACCACACTTTTACTGCATGGGCAGGCTTAGTCCTCTAAAAGGATAACCAGTATTGTGCACATTCTTTTGCCACAAATATTTGCCACAAACTGACAACTGCCCTTCTTGAATCAGCAGTAGGGAGAAAATGACCATCGAAAATATTTCATGATCAAATCTCCACGAAAGAATGTTGCAGACCCGGAGGGGGTCGAACCAGCAACCTCCTGATCACCAGTGGGATGCGCATCCAACTGAGCAATCGTGGCTGGCAAATAGGAGACTTTTTCAACCCAAAACTATCAATATGTTTTATATTTCTCCACAAAAATATAATATGTTGTGAGGCACTTCTAATGAGTACCCACAACATATGTTTTCCTGGAGAAATAGGAAATATATTTATTAGGATAACCCTCTGATCTGGTGCTATGTTCAGATAGTATACATTGCCATCCTAAAATGCTAAAACCCACCAAATTTAGGAACAGCAAACAGGATGGACCCTGATCAAACTGCTCCTGTACGGGTGCAGTTTGATCTGAGTCTATATTGCTTTCTCAGCTCTGTCAAAATATTTAGGGTAAATGAGATATTATAACAGAGACCTAGCTAACATTTAAATATAAATGGATGAAAGGTCAGTAATCCCTCCCAGCTTAAGAGGTTAATCAACATGCCTACATCAAAGCTGAAACAACAGGTGTTAATGCAAGTAATTATCTTTTGCACCGTGACAGTTTCATTCATTACACACAACCAAAACATGCTCAATCACAAAATGCCCACCCACATCGTCTTGCAAATTGTGTAGACACAGATGAACAAGCGAATTCAGAGAAGCAAATTCAGAGAAGAATTCTTTGAGACCACAACACTCCAAATGTCACCAGGTCCAAAAGGTACCTACTATATACTTTGTAAGTATTTGAGCACAAATAAAAACAAAACACGATTTGCATTCAAAATGGGGAAAAAGTCACAAAAACTATAAAATGATTCTGAGAATTATGTCCAAATCACATGCACATCTTCAGACTATGACAAAAACAAAAGCAAAGTTTAAAAATAATTAGTATAAACTGTAGGAGGAGTTGTGGACACAACAGGTACCCACTACATACAAACTTTGACAGTACAGCTGACTCTCGCTATTTCGACCTCGCTTATCTCGAATAACTGCTTATCTCGAAGTGAAAATCTGGTCCCTGCCTAAACATGAAAATCTAACAACAGGTAAAAAAAATATTGTGGAAAAGAGGAGGAGCAATTTCTCCTCTTTTCCACAATATTTTCAATAATATCTAACTTCCAATTACACATATATTTGTTAAATGTGGTTAATCAAATTAGTTTTTCTTCAATTCTGCAAATCTGATAATGTCGAAGTACGGATATCTCGAAGTATTTCAGAGAGTCCCTTGGAATTTGAGA
Source organism: Anodontia alba (assembly GCA_964016985.1). Lineage (NCBI taxonomy): Eukaryota > Metazoa > Mollusca > Bivalvia > Lucinida > Lucinidae > Anodontia > Anodontia alba. Next base: position 85,529,691 of record OZ024822.1, read on the forward strand.
TAACAAGAGTCAACTGTATTTGATGCCAAAAAATGACTTAGTTCAAAATGCATACAATGCAACAAATATTAATCTGGGGATTATACTCAAACAATATGCATATCTTCAGACAATGACAAAAACACCTGTAAAGTTTCAAAATGATTGGCATAAAACTGTAGGAGGAGTGGTGGACACGAGGTATCCACAACCTATAGACTTTGAAGAGTCTGAGTCTGAAAAATAAGTTCAAAAATTAATCTGAGGATCATCACGAAAACATACCTATATTACGTTGACCCCCTTAAACCCCACTTTTATATAGTAAAACTTGGGTTTACAGCGGTATACATTATTTTTCTTATTTCTGCCCAAAAACATAGATTGTGCATACTCATTAGAACTGCCTCATTGAGGCAGTTCTAATGGGTACCCACAATCTATGTTTTGAGCAGAAATATGAAAAAATTCAGAATTTTTTATCTGAAAATGTTCATTTTTTGGTGGTGAAATTTTCAGTATATTTCAATAGGCGTGTTTTCATAATGTATATCCAGATCTACTGCACAGTCTTCAGATGACGACAAAAACACCTGTAGTTTCAAAACGATCAGCATAGGAGGAGTTACAGACACAAAGTACACGCTATACCTTTTCACTTTGAAAGTTATATCTGAGCCTGAGAACTGATTAACTTCAAAACATGGAAAAAGTGACATAAATTATTCTAAGAATTATATCCAAATCACATGCACATTTTCAGATTGTGACAAAAACACAATACAGTTTAAAAAAGATTGGCATAAAACTATTGGAGAGTTGCAGGTACAAGGTACCAACTTACCTATAAACTTTGATGGTATCTGAGCCTGAAAAAATAACTAATTTGAAAACATGGAAAAAGGGACAAAACTTAACCTGAGGATTATATCCAAACCACATGCACATCTTCAGACCATGACAAAAACATCTTCACAGTTTCAAAAAGGATCAGCATAAAACTGATAGAGGATTTGCAGACACAATGTACATACTGTCAGAGGGTGCAGAACAACGTACCATATATGCACTATTAACCACAGAAAGCCAAATACCATATTGCATCAGTTTTCTTCGAAAAGACGGGGGACAATTAAGTTGGTTTATATGATAATGAGATCGATACAAAATGTTCATGTTGGCAAAAGGCATATAAATCTGGCTTCACATTCTTCTTACTCCAATCACATGATCATTTTGCCCAAACCCTCTCACTGAACAGAAATAGTTTTGAACAGGACGCAAGATGTCAAAACATCTGATCAATCATTAATATAATAATAATTTTGATGGAAAATGTCTATGATCTGGAACAGATGGACTAAATATTTATAGTCTGGTTAACTAAGGAACAGTTCATTAGCTTCCATGTACAAAAGTAAAGGAAGAGCAATTGCACTATCATCAGTGTCAGCATTGTGAGTTGATGTTGGATACCAGTCCAAAGTCTTGTTCAGTGCAGGTTCCCCCTCAGTTGGTTACAATGAGGTCAAGGTCACAGACATTTTAAAACTTCAGCAAGAAAATTCTAGGTCTGTGACCTTGTTGAGGAGTTAAAATTTGATTACTCAGAGTACTTACACCTGAAAGATATTGCCACTGTTTTGCAAAGGGAGACAACTTTCTGAGACTTGTTGTTGCCTCCCTAGTTTTTAAAACCTTTCAAAAATGAAGTTTTAGACTCTTAAAAGAAAGAATCTGTTCCCCGAGGGGACAATTTCTACCCGTTACAGCAAATGTCCTAAATTATTGAACTTTTTATTCCATACTTTTTTGGCCTAAATTTTGCTTTTTATGCAGTTGTTTCTTAAAATACTTAGTGGAATGGCAAACAGTGTAGACCTAAACAGACTGTTCCTTTGCTCCTTCAGGAGCAGTCTGATCTGGGTCTACAGTTTGCATATGCCCTTTTGTCAGAAATTTGGTGTAGGAAATTTTAGGACATTTACCATAATAAAGAACATTTCTCAATGAGAAGGACGAAAATATTATGTTAGAGTTATTTTCCTTGGAGGTGAAAGGGGACAAGATGAAAGGTGACAGCATAATTCCAACCAAATTCTACAACTGCACATTTTGATTTTTTATAATATAAAGGCAGTGCATTCTAATTAAAACACACATATTAACACAATATGATTTAATATATATGTAATTTTAAATTTGCTGTTTCACACCTTTTTAAGTTTTATGACTTTTTAATATGTTTTGTAATTTGTGACTACATAACTTAATGTAACTGATGGTATTTAAGTCAGACTTTATACCACATTATTCACTAAAATTCTCTTCCTTAGTGTCATTTAATGATGTGACAGGTTTGTCTTGGTATATTTTTATCTGAATCTAACAATAATTAGTTCTGGATAAGGCATTTTCATCATGAAAACACGCCTAGATACAGTTTTGACCCCCTTCAACCCCACTTTTTTACAGCAAAACTGGGGTTTACAGGGTTATACATTAGTTTTCTTATTTCTGCTTAAAACATAGATTGTGGGTACTCATTAGAACCCCCTTGCTGAGGCAGTTTTAACGAGTACCCACAATCTATGTTTAGAGCAGAAATATGAAAACTACCAGAATTTTTCAAATGAAAGTTTTCATTTTTTGGTGGTAAAATTTTCCATATATTTGAATAGGCATGTATTCCAGGGCCCAGTTGTTCAAAGCTAACAATGTCATTAACGATTCGTTAAAACTTACATCCAGTGATATGCAAATATGCTGAAATTTTTTGCTGAAAAAAAGTGAGTCATTTTTTCAGCAAAAAATATCAGAATATTGTATACTCTAAAACAGTTAACGAAATGACCCTTAACGAGCTCGTTAAGCTAACAATGCTTTGAACAACTGGGCCCTAATGTTTTATATTTTTCAATGATCCTGAGAATGTATATTGTGGGTACTTATCAATGGATATCCAAACTGTATATTCTTGTAGATAGATAAGAATTTTTATCTGAATAATTTGTCTATCTAGAGCTATAGAGAACTTAAAAATGCTTGTACCATGCAAGAGAAATGTGTTATAATTTATACAAACAACCAAGGCCCAACCCAGCCTTAGTATTTACTCCACAACATCTTTATAATATTATTGCTGGGATCCAAAGCAAAAAAGGAATTAGCTAACAAGAGGCCCATGATGGACCTATATCGCTCACCTGAACCATGTTACATAGCATTGCTAATAGAGATGTGGTTCTGAAGGTCATGGTCATCTTCTGGTCAAAAGAAATATCCCTACTAAGTTTGAGGGTTCTAGCCCCAAGCATTGCCGAATTATAAGCTTGTTTTTTACTAGAGCTCACTGTGACCTCGATCTTTGCCATTAGGGTCATCTACTAGTCAAGACCATCCCATCTAAGTTCAAGGGTTCTAACCTCAAGCACTGCCGAATTATTAGCTTTTCAGTGCTAAAGGTCATGGTGACCTTGATCATGACCTTTGCCCTTGATGTCATCTACTGGTGAGGACCAACATCCCTTCTAAGTTTGAGGGTCCTAGCCCCAAGCACTGCCAAGTGATCAAGCTTTTTAGTACTAAAGTTCCTGGTGACCTTGACTTTTGCCCTCAGGATCATCTACTGGTGAGGACCAACATCTCTACTAAGTTTGAGAGTCCTAACCATAAGCATTGCAGAATTGTAAGCTTTTTGGTACTAAAGGTCACGGTGACCTTGGCCTTTGACTAAAAGGTCATCTACTCTTCAGGTCCATCCTCCCTATTAGTTTGATTGTCCTAGGCCAAGTGACCCCACCCCCACCTCCCTCTGGGCGTGGCCAGGAGCATAATTTGAACACTCTTGTCTGAGGACCTCTAGGCAATGCTACATACTGGATATCAAAGGCCTCAGCCTTGCACTTTCAGACAAGAAGATTTTTGAAGTTTTTTTCCTATAGTCTATGTAAAACATGTCAGCCCCAAGGCAGAGCCATTTTGGGCCCTAGGGCTATAATTTGAACAATATTGGCAGAGGTCCACTTGGTGAAGCTATGTACCAAATATCAAAGGTCCAGGCCTACTGGTTTCAGATAAGAAGATTCTTGAAGGTTTTCTCTAAATAAGTATGTAAAACATGTTGGCCCCGGGGCGGAGCCATTTTTTGCCCCAGGGCAATACTTGGACATTCTTGGTAGAGGTCCTCTAGGTGATTTTTTAAGTTTTTCCCTATATGGGTCTATGTAAAACAAATAACCCCCAGTGTGGAGGTCAACTAGATGAAGCTATGTATCAAATATCAAAGACCTGGGCCTTCTGGTTTCAGACAAGAAGATATTGTAAGTTTTCAGTTAAAAATCTATTTTTAGCTCCTGTGACCTAGATAAGGAACAGACAAGAACCATTTGAACAACCTTGAAAGAGGACCAAACAAGGATCATTTTTGTGAAGTTTGGTCAAAATCCAATCAGTGGTTTAGGAGGAGATGTTGTTTGAAGGAATTGTTTATGGATGCAGGCACGGAAGCACGGATGCACAATGGAAGACGGACAAAATGTGATCACAAAAGCTCACCTTGTCACTATGTGACAGATGAGCTAAAAAAAAAAAAAAAACAGTGTTGTATCTAAACAAAAGTGTAAAGATTATAGATAAAGACTATAAATGGTCATTTTTCTAAATAATCTATATACAGTTTTGTTTGGCTGTTGTATAAAAGATACACCAGTATGGATTATATAGAAAAATGACCATAAAATCATTTTTCCATGCATGTTTTTGTTGTTGTTGTTGTATCCTTACAGAATGTATGGTTCATGTAGGGAAATGATCATTTATAGTCATTTTTCTATTTGATCTACACATTCCCTAGTCCTGCTGAACCCGGATATGTCCTGCCTTTGCAAACAGTGTAGATCCAGATCAGTTGGCTTCTGAAGAAGCCAACTGATCTGGATCTGCACTGTTTGCCATTAAGTATATGAATATTTATCAACAGTCTGGATCAAGAAATCTGATTGGCTTAAAATTAGAAATGGGCGTGGCAGCTTAATTTATTCAGCAGGACAAGAGTTAAATGTTTGGAGACATTAGTTCTGCCCCTTGGTAGCAATTTTGTTTTCCTTTTAGAGTTGACCCCTTTTCTGGAGCTGGGTGTGCAGGAAAGCAAATAGGAAGTCACAAAAGTTGTCTCCCTTGTAAAAATTGTGGAACTTTTACCAGGTGTTTCCAGTCCCCTTAATTGAAAATTCAGACGATTTTTATTGGTTGAACCACATTTTTTTTATCACAAAATTTCCAGTGGCTAAGAAATGTGTCAGTTTTCTGACAGCATCTCTGACACCATCTACTTCTATTTCATACTGTCCGAAAATAATTCTTCTCAATTTTGTCACACATGCTCCCAGGTAATTAGCAATATTTTTGACAACATATGAATACTATCAAAGAACATCAATGATTTTAACCCTTAAACTGCCAATCACAACAACTGTCATCTGCTTTGTCATCTGCTTATGATTTTAAAAGTCATTTCTGCAAACAGTGTGGACCCAGATCAGACTGCTCCTTTGGGAGCAGTCTGATCTGGGTCCACACTGTTTGCCTGTATGCAAAAATAGGTTTGAAAAGTTTGCAAGAATATTCAGCAGACGACATAAACAGACGACATTTTCAGATGCAGGTTTTTTTGGCGTTTTAAGGGTTAAAGAGTTACCTACAAACAAGAAATATTTTTTTCTTATTTTTCATAGTAAATAGAGATTGATATTTCATCAAGCCCTATTTCTGAGGGAAAAATATGAAAAATATTTTAAAATGCTGTCAACTTTTTTTCAGTATTCAAAAATTTAAGCTTCATTGTTGATTGATAATCATCTGTAACAGTTATCATTTCAACAGTTTACAGCGATCAAACTTTAAATGAATGTATCTTAAAAACGGTTCATTTAATCTTAAATATACAACATAGTCATATAGGAAACTTTGTTTCGAATGTCGTGCCCAAACAATGCAAATTTACATGGTTTATATTTTGCATTGTAAAAAAACCTGTCAAGTTATGAAATTTAGAATATCGCGCTATTATACCCGCCCAGATTATCATCGGAATCTTGATTCATATTTCATGCCACCCGAAAACTTATCAGTATCCATGTTACACTCCACCACCCAAATACTAGAAATAAATCCTTCATTGACGTTCAGTCCAATACAAAAAAAATTGTCGTTATTGCTTAGCATGCTGGGTAAAAATTTCAGCAGACAACATTTTGAAATACTTTTTCTTATTTTTCCTAGACAACAGACTTTGACATTTCATACAAACTGTCATTAAGCAGACAATCTGCATGAAATGTCAGTCTTCTTTTCTAGGAAAACTAAAAAAAATATCAATTTGTTGTCTGCTGAATCTGCCCAGGGAGTGATACAGGTTAAACAACGGAAATACACTTTTGTGTACCTGTTGCATGATAAAGTACCATTTATTATGGACCAGTATGTAATTTTTTCCACCTGATTACATACTTGTTGTATTTTAGGAGCAGAATTTATCACTGGCTCATAAAATCTGTTTACAAAAAAGGGGTCATATAACAGAAGCACGCTTTAATCTTCATCACCCTCTCGGCAAATTCAGCAGATGATAAACTGATAATAATTTTTCTTATTTTTCCTATAAAATACTCAGAGGCTTTGAGATTTCATGCAAATTATCTTCTGCAGAGACAATTTGCATGAAACCTCAAAGCCTATTTTCTGGTTAAAATTGGAACACTATTTCAAAAAATTTTACCCAGCGTGCAACATGGTAAACTTTGTAAATAACTTAACAGACGTCTCATTTTCAAATGAAATGCTATTGATATGTGACTAATATTGTCAGTCTGACAAAATATTGTTTTTGTGTGTCACATCTGAAATACCAATAATGGCTTGTAACTAATACATGTACTGTCTATTTTCCAAATAGTGCTTCCGAACTATCCCCACACTGAACTATTGACATACTCTTAATTATTACAGCACTGAATTATTGCCACACTCTGAACTATCACCAGGTTGAACTATCACCATACTGAACTATTATCACACTGAACTATCACCACACTGAACTATCACTGCACTGACCTATCACCACACTGAACTATTGCCACACAGAACTACTCCTGCACTGAACTATTACCACACTGATCTATCCCTGCACTGAACTACTGCCAAACTGAACTATCCCTGCACTGAAGTATTGCCACACTAAACTATCATCACACTGAACTATTGCCACATCAAATGATCATGTAACTGAACTAACACCACACCAAACTATCACAGCGCTGAACTATCGTTAAAGAGAACTATCTTGCCACAGCTGAACTACAAGTACCCTACTAACATCTTTTGATGATGATAATGATGTTGATGATTTAATGTTTTACACCCCTTTCATCATTACTTCAGTCATATCAAAATGATGGGAGGGTGATAATGAAAGGTTCTGTGTAATTAAGCACTTCACATTCAAGAGCTAATAGATTCTGCCTCCAGCGAGACTCAAACCTGGAATTCCATGATCAGAAGTTGGGAGCACTAACCACTCAGCCACCCAGATGCTTCACTTCAAGGTTTTGACTTGGACTTAATCCACTGTAGACTGAATGAACTCTCCCACGCTTCTAATTCTGAATTTAGGTATGTCAGGCTATGTGATTAAGATATTCCTAGAGAAGAATGATTGAACTATTTGCAAACAGTGGAGACCCTGATCAGATGTCGCATTCTGCAGCATCTGATTTAAAGGTCTGCACTGTTTGCCAATTATCCTTTTAGGGGTCTCCAGACTACAATGAGTTAAGGGAGGCAACTCCTTCAAAATTCTTTTGGCTCCTTTCTTTTAGCTCCTTGGGAGCAAATTCTTTTCTTTTAGAGGAGACCCCTTTTCAGAAAGGAATGTGCAGGAAAGCAAACAGGATGTCAGAAAAAAATCTCCCTTGTGCAAAATGACCAAAAGTTTACTAATTCTATCCAGTCTTTATGAATTCTGCCCAGAAATATCACTAAATAAGCTGTTGTAACAAGTCTGCTGAACTAAATATGACAGCGGGGAAGAAATGGACATTCAGCATCACAGAATGTGGATAATAAATGGTGCCTAGAAGATTTTGTGCTCCTAGTGGCAACCCTTCCGGCATTAGTCACCCGTGATTGATCTGGTTAGGAAAGCTGTGTTCATCTCTAGAGATAATTTTAGTTTAACCTTTACCATTCCCTGGGCAAATTCAGCAGACGACAAGTTGATTTTGTCTTGTTTTTCCCAGAAAACAAGTTTGATACTTTATGCAAATTGTCTCTTCCCTAGAGAGTTTGTATGAAATCTCAAAGCTTATTTTCTGGAAAGAAATATGAAAAATATTTCACAATGCCATCTGCAGAAAATTTTACCCAGCATGCTTCACATTAATGTCAGATTATGAAGTTACAATGTCTGTCATAGGATACCCCCAGGATGCCGAAATCTATATGGCACCTTCACACCAGCCACAAAAGCAACCCCTTCTCCATCCCAAAATTTGAACAACTTTGTTAACCCTTGTCCTGCTGAAACCGGATATATCCTGCCTTTGCAAACAGTGTAGATGTGAAGCCAACTGATCTGGATATGCAGTTAGCCATTCAGTATTTGAATTTGTATGAACAACCTGGATCAAGTAATCTGAATGGCTGAAAATGAGAATTGGGTGTGGCATCTTACTTTATTTAATTAGCATGACAAGGGTTAAATTTGACCTGCTTGGTTATTTGTCCAAAACGTTGTGACAAATGTTGAACATATACCCTGATTAAACTGCTCCTCAAGGAGCAGCTGGATCAAGGTCTATAATTCCTGACCAATTAGGGTAAATACAATATGGGTCTATCATTGGTGTGAGGGGTGATAGAACAATCTGTTCCGAGGATCACTGTTTGGCATCACTCGGCTTGCCGAGAGATGCCAGACTGTGATCCCGAGGGACGGACTTTTCTATCTACCCCTCACACCCATGACAGATTCTTCTTCTTACACACCTTTCTTTTCTGAATGTAGATTTCTTTGACTGCTGACGTCTCCCATATTGTGATGACAATACTGTGGCATTTAATGACATCATTATGTTCAGGGAGGAAAACCTTTACGATGATGTATATGATCTCCATTACAACCAGTGCATATCAAACACGTGGGACTTCTTGATTTTTATCTTACCCTGGGTAGGTAACCTAGGTAGGATAAGATTTTGTATCCCAGGGTTAAATCCAGGATTTCCTCATCTGGTGTGCAAGAGACGGTTGCAACAACTTTGCTGTAATTCCAGATAAAATGCATATTTAGACCCAAAAGAATTAGTGTTTTTTTTCTAATTTCTCCATGACGACATCTCAAGGGAACTCATTAGAAATGCTTTATTGAGGCTATTCTAAGGAGAACCTACAACATATGGTTTTGGTGTGAAATAAGAGAAATTATTTATCTGGACAAGCAGCTTATCTAGAGCTATATGTCAACTTGTAAAATAATATATTTCAAATACCATATTTATTCTAACCCATTACGAAAACATGCCTATTCAAATATACAGAAAATTTCACTTCCAAAAACTGAAAATTTTCAGATAAAAATATCTGATATTTTTCATATTTCTGGTCAAAACATAGATTGTGGGTACTCGTTAGAATCGCCTCGGCGAGGCGGTTTTAACAAGTATTCACAATCTATGTTTTAAGCAGAAATAAGAAAAATAATGTATACCCCTGTAAACCCCAGTTTTATTATATAAGAGTGGGGTTTAAGGGGGTCAAAATTATATAGGCATGTTTTTGTGATGCATAATTTGGACAGTCAAGAATAAGCAAACAGTGTAGGCCCAAAGAGATGCTGATGATTGTGGCATCTGATGAGGGTCTACACTTTTTGCCACTCAGTTTGAAGTGTTCTGACATAGCAGCAGGTATATTGTACAATGGACTTGTTCAGATTTTAGAACAATATGACAAGAAGTTAAGATATTCAAATATTTAGGTAAGTATGGCTAGTTTAACCTTTATCACTCTCTGAGCAAATTCAGAAGATGACAGATTGATGATATATATCTTTCTTATTTTTCCCAGAAAACAGGAATAGACATTACATGCAAATTGTCTCCTTTGGAGACAATTTGCATATAACATCAAATCCTGTTTTCTGGGAAAATAAGAAAAATATTTCAATATGTTGCCACTACAAATGTTGCCCAGCATGTTTGAAGCATTAAATATTTCTAAAAAAAAAAACACAATAGAATATCACTTACAGCAGAAACTCACACTCTGGGAACTGCCCATATCAAATAAATCATATGAGACCTACCATAAAAAAAGATGCCATATTAACTCTAAATATCTGGAAACCTTTACTACTTACCATATATGTCCTAAAGTTTGAACAAGTCCCTTTTACCACATACTGATGTGTCTTAAAACTGCTGGATGAGTAGCAAACAGTGTAGACCCTGATCAGACACTGCATTCTGCAGTGTCTGATCAGTGTCTATACTGTTTCCTCAGGCCTGTCTGTCCAAATACTTAGGGCAAATACAAAATTATATCCCATGCTAGCAGCAAAGACCCTGTGAGATCAATCTAATGAGGACTTTCACTGCCCACCAAGTGAATTGTTGAGTGCTACAGACAGAAAAGGCTCTGATCAGATTATGCAGATGATCCAAGCCCTTATCCTTCACATTTAGTTACATAATGTCCCATTTTTCATGCTGCTACCTGCATCATTAGAACCATTCACAAATTTAAACAGGAAAATCAAATATACTTTAACTTTTAGCACTCTACATGCAAAATAAGTGGACAACAAGTAAATAATATATTGCAACCTCCCTACGTTATTGGGAAGCCACAAAACTGGCTGTTAAAGGTAGGTATTTTTTGACCATTTGTGGAGGTAACAATCCATATATTTTGTTTTTCCAGAAAACAGGTCTTCGGACATTCATTCCTATATATTAATATAGACAATTTGCTTGAAATATCAAAAATACTATTTTTTTTTTTTTTTTTTTGTTGTTGTTTTGTGTTGAGGTTTTATGGCCCAGTCAACCCAATGGGGTCATGTCATGCGCAGTCAGTTTACTTAACCACACTTTTACTTGGCAGGCTTAGTCAGGTTTAGTTAAGCAGTACTGTGTACATTCTTTCACCAGACACGGACAACTGCCCTTCTTGAATCAGCAGATGGGAGAGAATGACCATAGAAATTAGTTCATGATCAATATCCACAAAATAAAGTTGCCGACCCATTGGGGTCCAACCCGCGGCCTCCTGATCACCAGTCAGATGCTCAAAAATAGTACAGAAGATGTCCAGGAATAGCCACATTCACATATCATAGCCCACCAATGACACCAAGAGGAAGAGCAAACAAACCATGACAGACAGTACACAAGCCACAAACCAATGGAAAGCAAAGTAACCAGGGCCCAGTTGTTCAAAGCTAACGACGTCGTTAGTTAACGATTCGTTAAAATTTACATCGAGTGATACGCAAATATGCTGAAATTTTTTGCTGAAAAAATGTGAGTAGCTTTTGCACTGCAAAAGCTACTCACATTTTTTCAGCAAAAAATATCAGAATATTGTATACTGAATCCGCTAAAACAGTTAACGAAATGACCCTTAACGAGCTCGTTAAGCTAACGACACTTTGAACAACTGGGCCCAGCTCTATTTTCTGGGGAAATAAGAATTTAAAATGTCATCTGCTGTGTACTAATTAAGTCCAGTAGGTTACAGGTTAAAATACACATTTTTCTCTGAAAATAGTAGCTGTCACCTTGTTACAATTGTCCCTAGAAATGATTTGAAGGAAATGTCATGTTCTTTTACCTCAGAACAAAAAGAAGAGAAAATACTCATTTGTCACATGCTAACCTCACCATGACCACAGAAAAATTCAACCCTTAAAGTGTCATTTGAAATTGTTACTGATGACACTCTGAAATATTTATTTCTTCTTTAAAGTGCCATTCCAAATTGTTACTCGGGTGACACTCTCAAATATTTATTTCTTCTTAACCTTTTCAGCTGTGCAGACCAAAACAGATATCTGTGCAAATAGTATAGATGAGCCGTCTCATCAGGATCTACATTTTTTGTCGTTCTGCTTTTCATTTTTGACTGAAACCCATATTTGCACCAGTGCACATGTCCAAATTCAAGGATGGAAGAGTCCACTTCAGAAACTCAGGGATGAAAGGGTTAAGAGAAAATAAGATTTGATTCCTCTTCTAGGCAGATACCGGTAATTCACATAAAATATCAAATCATATTGTCAAGCCTTATTTTCCCTGAAACAATAAAAATGGAAAGAACTTAGTTAAAATTTATATGGCACCTGCATAAAATATTTAAAATGGTTTTGACTTCATTTAGGGTGATCTCTAGGGCGGACGTCAGGGTTGACGCGAGGTTGGATGTAAGTACATGGATAAATGAACGGATGGAAACTTGTACCCCCAAGTCGCCCATGCTAAGGCAGATGCGACAAAAATAATTTTATAATGCTGCCTGCTGCTCTTGTGACCGGCACTTGCAGACATGTGACCTAAGTGAATGTCAGCAACAGGCCATACAAAATAACTAGTGTCACAGCTTGTCAAATGCATATTCAATTTTTCTGTCACCTGATTTTACTGTCACACAGCTCCAGATAAGGCAACAATTCTGGTGGTAATATAGGATAATCTTCCATTTATTCCCTCGCACAACGAAGTGGCAAGGGGATATAGGGTCTGTCCCACACATAAGTGTGTAATGTACGTACGTGGAGTACATTATGTAGCCTCGTTTTCGGGTAGAAATAAGAAACATATTTGCCTGGTTAACCCTCTTATCTGGAGCTATGTTAAGTCATGTCTGAACAAACAATTCAAGTCTTTTGGATAATAAGTTAAAACTTTTGTCAAGTTTTTAAAACCTCACAGAAATCATTATGCAAACTGACAAGTCAAATATACCTACTGTGAAGTAGGAATTGGTGTTTGTTTCAGAAAATGCACCCCAATCTCTGAGGATATTGAAAGGATTGTCTAAACCCTTGTCCTGCTGAACCCTGATATGCCTTGGCTTTGCAAGAAGCCAACTGATCTGGATCTGCACTGTTAGCCATTCGGTATTTGAATTCGTATCAACCACCTTGATCAAGTAATCTGATTGGCTGAAAATTTGAAGTGGATGTGGCATGACATTACATGGCTTAACCCTTGTCCTGCTGAACCCGGATATACCTTGCCTTTGCAAACAGTGTAGATCCAGATCAGTTGGCTTCTGAAGAAGCCAACTGATCTGGATCTTCACTGTTTGCCATTAAGTATGTAAATTTATTGCAACAATCCAGATCAAGTCATCTGATTGGCTGAAAATTAGAAGTGGGCGTGGCATCTTAATTTATTCAGCAGGACAAGGGTTAATATATTTCGATGTGTAGTCTATGAAGATGAAATAGAGCACCATTTATGTGCCTAGATAAGCTCACAGCAGCCCTCCCAACTCTCTTGATCTGAGGCCCTCCGACACTACCATTATCCAATTTTAATGTGTATAAAAAGAGCTGCTCTTATCTCATTTTACTTTATAATTATTTCATAGATTTATAACTGTAATATGTAATAGAGATTAGACATTAATAGAATATTTGACTGATTGACTGAAAATATAACCTATCTGAAAGTCAAAACAGAGTACCAATTCAAACCATAGTAGAAGTCAAACAAGGACACAGTCCGCCATGAAAATTAAATTAAAAGGCCAAACCATACAGAAATGCCATTTATTTTCCTGATGTGTATAATTTAATTTACCTTTTTTCTATTTTTTGTTTCCTATTACCGGAATCTTTTAATGTCAATATGTCCATTAATTGACAAAAATTATGTATCTGTTACAATTTAATTACTAAGAACGCAAATGATTTACTGAATGTTATTATTAATTGCTGCAATTTTAATGTCAAACCCAAATGCCCCTACCATCAAATATTTCAACAGTGTCATTTAACATTTCCAAACTATCAGTAGCGGAGTTCATGACTTGGTAAAATTATACCATAGTAGTTCATAAAAATGTTAATTAGACGGCTCGGATATCAATATTAAACTGCTATGATTTATGATTTTGGGGCATTTACACCATTTTTAAGTGACAACACATATTTAATAGACAATAAATGATAGGTGGGGGAAGCAGTAGCATCCGGAAAATTTCATACCTCCAGATAAGAGGGGTATCCACATATTGTTCTTATTTCTCCAAGAAAACATACCGTATGCGACCTAATTACCACACTGTGTTCTCAGGTTATTCAAAAGTACTGGAAAAACTTGTAGTAAACTGTAAAGCTAGGGCACACTTTAAAGAAAGATCAGCAGAGGACTTCATGAGGAGAGTATTTAATGATGCTTATGTGATATAATTTTCTGAGTTTCTTTATAAAAGCATATGTTGTGGGTACTCATTTGAATTGCCTCAACTTGTTTTTATAATGTTTTATAAAGAAGTATATAAAAGTACACTGGCTGAAATCTAAAAAATTCTAAATTGCTTGACTGTGCGCTTATAGGAGTATGTGCGGTAATTAGGTCAAATACAGTATGTTGTAGGTATTCATTAGAAGTGCCTCAGTGAGGTGCTTCTAATGAGTACCCCCAACATATGTTTTTGAGGAGAAATAAAAAAAAAAAAAAATCAAACTATTTGGTTGAAACATGTGCCTTCTCTTGAGGCATGGGAAACAAGTCAGTGATTGAAGGAAAGTATACGGCAACTTGTATAGAGATAACTGAGGAGATTTTTAGGATATTTTCTGTTAATTTTGCAGTACAACATTTTTTGTGGGCACTCACTCCAATTGCCTCAGTGAGGTGCAGATATAAAACTTATTCTTCAATAAGTCTATGAGGTGAAACCCTTGTCCTGCTGAATCCTGATTTACACTGCCTTTTCAAACAATGGAGATCCAGATCAGTTGGCTTCTAAGAAGCCAACTGATCTGAATCTGCACTGTTTGCCATTCAGTATATGAATTTATATCAACAATCTGGATCAAGTAATCTGATTGGCTGAAAATTTTAAGAGGGTGTGGCATCTTATTTCATTCAGCAGGACAAGGGTTAAGGCTAATGATCAAAACTCATCTGGTGGATTGCTCCACAAAGGTGCAAAAATGACAAAAATGAAAATTGTCAATAAGAAGCGCTTAAAGCATAAAACCTTTCTCTACAAGTGCCAGCGTAACCGTGAAAATAAAGTCAAGGTCACCAAAATCTAATAATACCAGCAATTGGTTAAAGAGATAGTGTGTGCACAAACTTTTTACTGCATTAACAAGGCTTAGTTTTTGAGTATTTATAATGTAGTGACCTTGAAATTAAGGTCAAGGTCATCAAAATCTAATCACTAATTTCTCCCATCCTGATGATGTATCTGTGCTAGTTTGGTCAAATTCCAGCCATTGGTTAAAGAGATAATGGGCACACAAACTTTTTACTGCATTAACAAGGCTCACTTTTTGAGTATTTATATAGTGACCTTGAAAATAAGGTCAAGGTCACCAAATCTAATCCCTTCTTTGCCCCATTCTTATGATGTATCTGTGCTAGTTCAGTCTATTTCCAGCCATTGGTTAAAGAGATATTGTGCACACATACTTTTTACTTCATTAACAAGGCTCCTTTTTGAGTAGTTATAATGTGGTGACCTGGAAAATAAGGTCAAGGTCACCAAAATCTAATCACTTCTTTCCACCATCCTGATGATGTACCTGTGCTAGTTTGGTCAAATTCCATCCATTGGTTAAAGAGATGATGTGCACACAAACTTTTTACTGCATTAACAAGGCTCGCTTTTTTGAGTATTTATAGTGTAGTGACCTTGAAAATAAAGTCAAGGTCACCAAAATCTAATCACTTCTTTGCCCCATCCTTATGATGTATCTGTGCTAGTTCAGTCTATTTCCAGCCATTGGTTAAAGAGATTGTGCACAAAAACTTTTTACTTCATTAACAAGGCTCCTTTAGGCTTCTTTTTGAGTATTTATAATGTAGTGATCTTGAAAATAAGGTCAAGGTCACCAAAATCTAATCATTTCTTTCCCCCATACTAATGATGTATCTGTGCCAGTTTGGTCAAATTCCATCCATTGGTTAAAGAGATAATGTGCACACAAACTTTTTACTGCATTAACAAGGCTCACTTTTTTGAGTATTTATAGTGTTGTGATCTTGACAATAAGGTTATGGTCACCAAAATCTAATCACTTCTTTGCCCCATCCTTATGATGTATCTGTGCTAGTTCGGTCAAATTCCAGCCATTGGTTAAAGAGATATTGTGCACACAACTTTTTACTTCATTAACAAGGATCCTTTAGGCTCCTTTTTAAGTATTTATAACAAAGTGACCTTGAAAATAAGGTCAAGATCACCAAAATCTAATCACTTCTTCCCCCTATCCTGATGATGTATCTGTGCTAGTTTGGTCAAATTCCAGCCATTGGTTAAAGAGATAGTGTGCACACAAACTTTTTTCTGCATTAATAAAAAATTTTACAAAGGGCAATAACTCAAAGAGAATTGGCCCCTAGCCCTTACTTTCTCTTATGTAAGTACATTTTATTGATATCAATGTGTCTGCAGAAATTGATATGAATATCCATCACTGCGTTTCCAAGATATTAGGAAAAAACCAGAGCCGCGGACAGACACACCGACGGACACACCGACGGACACCCGGATGGACGGACAGACGGACAGACAGATGGACGAACGGACTTGAAAACAGTATACCCCCATCCCCCCCACACCCCCACAAACAAAGTTTGCAGGGGGTATAAATATTCTTTGATTACTCTGATCTGGTATACATTGTTATTCAGGTTATTCAGGCCTGTCTGTCAGCATACAGACAGCACCATATTTGACCTAATTACCACACTGTGCGCTTAGGTTTTTCAAAATTACTGGGAAAATTTGTGGTAAAATATGTATCTACCTACTAAAGGTACACTTTAAAAAAGATCAGTAAAGGACCTATTTGATGTTTATATGCGATTTTTTTTCTCTGATTTTCTTTAAAAAAGCATATGTTGTGGGTACTCATTTGAATTGCATCAACACATTGATGCAATTCATATGGGTACCCACAACATATGCCTGTAAAACAAAGTAGACAAAAAGTACACTGGCCGCAATTCGAAGACTATAGAATTACTTGACTGTGTGCTTAAAGGGGTATGTTGGTAATTAAGTCAAATACGGTAAATATGGTAAATCATGTTCTTCAGATTTTCTTCTTTTTTTTTTTTTTATTTGGGTTTTACGGCCCTTTCAAGAATATTTCACTTATATTGAGCCGATCGTTCATCAAAGGTGGGCGAAAACCGGAGAACCCGGAGAAAAACCACCTGACCATCCATAAGCAGAACTTGGCTTTCCCACATATGACCCGAGCCAGGTTCGAACCACAGCGGTGAGAAACCTAATGGATTAAGAGTCAACTCTCTTATCCACTAGGCTACGGGGGCCCGTTTCAGATTTTCTGTTACCGCATATACCCTAAGAATTGGGACACCTTAACTCCTTACCATACTTGTCCTAAAATTTGAATGTCTATTTTACTACCTGTCTGAAATAGTGCTTTGTTTGTGTTGATGTTTTACGGCCAAGTCAACCCAATTGCAATGGGGTCATGTCGAGCGAGGTACGCTTACCTAACCACTCTTTTACTGGGAGGGCTTAGTCCTCTAAGCAGTTAACCAGTATTGTGCACATTCTTTCCCCAGAAATTGACAACTGCCCTTCTTGAATCAGCGGAAGTATGACTGTAGACTGTAGACAGAGAATGACTGTAGAAAATATTACATGATCAATTTCAACGGAAGAATATTGCCGACCCAGCGGGGTTCAAACCCGCAACCTCCTGATCACCAGTCGGACGCGAATCCAACTGAGCCAGTGAGGCTGGCTAAAAATAGTGCTGGATGAGTGGCAAACAATGTAGATCCTGATCTGATGCTGCATTCTGCATCTGATCTGAGTCTACACTGTTTGCTCAGGCCTGTCTGTTCCAGTATTTACCGTTATTATGGTAAGTCTTAATTTAACCCTTGTCCTGCTGAACCTGGATATACCCTGCCTTTGCAAACCGTGTAGATCCAGATCAGTTGGCTTCTGAAGAAGCCAACTGATCTGGATCTGCACTATTGGCCATTAAGTATGTGAATTTATATCAATAATCTAGATCAAGTAATCTGATTGGCTGAAAATTAGAAATGTGTGTGGCATCTTAATTTATTCAGCATGACAAGGGTTAACCTGTGTCTAACAAATGTACAGAAGCACTGGATACTCCAGCCATTTATGATGAGGACAGAAAAACAGTATCTCATCAGAACCTCTACTGTTACCCCTCAACAAAAGCCTCCTTCATATACATGTAACAGCCATTTTTTTTTTTTTTTTATTTCATGTCACACAGGTCATTTCATGACAAATAATTATTTTACTTAAATTTAGGTAGTTTCTATTTTACAATCTGTGATACGCTACCTTAAAATGTAAAGTGAAAGTAACCTTCACCTACATAAGGGAAACCCGGGATTCCTCTATGTAGTATTTTTACTCGCATGTAAATAGCGCAGTCCAATGATAACTTTTCTTACTCTATAATTCTCTCTATTCTTAGTGTGTGTGACGTCAGGGTGATTAATAACACAAATAACCAATGCATGTACCTGTTGTTTATGCACCTGTATTTTTATGCGCGCTCTTTGCATTCAGCCGGTGGCCATCTTAGTGGCAGAAGGTCATCCTCCATTCAACGGAGAAATTATTTCTTTCATTCACCTTCTGAAGTTTATATCTTCACTGATATTCACAGAATGAATTTATTATACAGCCAGGACACCTTTTAAAAACCGAGATATAAAAGAGTCTTCGTTTTCTTTGTCTGCCCTGACTACCAGGCTATAGGACAATGGCGCCCAACGTGGGCGCCATTGTACCCGGTGACATTCTCGGTGATATACCCGGTGACATTCTCCCCCTCCAATTTGAAATTCGTCCCTGAATTTCTTGGAGTCCGAGAATCACGTGAAATGAGACTCAAGGAGTTATATGCACACATGTGGGTTATTTACGGTGGGCGCCAAATGTAACAGGTGAAAAAATGGAAATAACATTTTTCCCCGACCGGGGATCGAACCCGGTCCGCTGGACTCAAAGTCCTACTCTACCACGTCGCTATAAAAGCCGGCTTGTACCGCAAGGCAGTACAAGTGTATCATATACCTATACCCGGTGACAATAAATACCATTTTATGCTTCACTGACTGTTATATGCATACATTTGTCTTCTGCTAATTCTTTCATCGGAGCCTCTACTGTTACCTCTCAACAAAAGCCTCCTTCATATATATGCAACAGCCATTTTTTTTATTTCATAAATGCCATTTTATACTTCATTAACTGTTATATGTATACATTTGTCTTCTGCTTATTTTCCCATAAAAGGCTTCTGAAGGTTAATTGTTTAAGTGAAAATCACAAGCACAGCAGATGACATTCAAAGTACCTTGGTTTATTTTTCCAAGAAAATAAATATGGCTTGTCATTTCAAGAGAATCATCTGCCAGCCCAGCAAATTACTCACATGGCATGTCAAGCCTTATTTTCTATTAACTCTTGTCCTGCTGAACCCGGATGTACCCTGTTTTGCAAACAGTGTAGATCCAGATCATTTGCCAACTGATCTGGATCTGCACTGTTTGCCATCAAGTATGCAAATTTATAGCAACAATCTGGATCAAGAAATTTGATTGGCTGAAAATTAGAAGTGGGTGTGGCATCTTAAATTATTTAGCAGGACAAGGGTTAAAATGAGTTATAAATATATGTTAGAATGTGGCGCTGCCTCTATGTGACTCAGTTGCCTGGTAGTGTAAAAAATCTGAAAACTGAACTCTTAGAATGTTGTCAGCTACAATTCTGAATGGTACTTTAAGGGTTAAATTTCAGAATACAAACTGAAAAAGCTGAGTTGTTGTATAAGGACATGTTAGCCCTTGTGGGTCTAAAAGAAAAGAAAACAAAGAGGAAGGGAGAGAAAAGACAGAAGAGATATAGATGTGTAACGTAATGTATGAAAGAGAGAAACAGAAGATCAGAATTAGCGAGAATGACAGTACAGAAACAGAAGAAATCAAAGGGCTGAATAGCCCTGAAATGACAGATTCTATAAGAAACTAATACATTTCAGTAAATCATTTTGCCCTTCATTTAAGCTTGTGAAGCTTCTCCGTCGAAAAAAAGAGAGAAAAAAAAAACGCACTTCAGCAAACAACAAAGGCGCTGATAAGTCTGCACGGATGCGCAGACTGATCTGCGCCTTTATTGTTCGCACATGTATTAAAGCGAGTTTTCTCAGCGGCTCATATGGAGACTTGAACCATAGATCAAGCACAAATCGCACTACCTTTTGGTTGGTATCTATTCAATGGCCTACTAATATACACACATGGTCTACTTTTTTGTGCGGATTAATACAAAATTCAACAGAAGTCAAAGCCACTGTCTCTAAAACCGCGCGTCACAACGAAGAATGACAGATAGAATCTGTCATTAAAAACTGACATGCCCCCTTCAACTCATTCTCCTGCTGTACGTGCAGCAGGCCCTTACTACCACCCTGCCACCCTGCTGTTAGAATGTCATTAGGTACAATTCTCATTGGCACTTTAAGGGTTAAATTTCAGAATACAATTTTAAGGACCATCACAAGTAACAGTTATTAATTATTTTAGCAATTCAAATCAAATTTAGTGACATGGGTGAGCTGAACCCCAGGGTGGCAAGACCTGAAAGATTTATTTTCTTTACATTTGCAAAGCTCTAGGTAATGGGGTGGGGGTGGGGGGGGGCAGAGTTTGGAGGGGTATTGACATAATATATTGCTTATTTCATCATGAAAACATACATTGTGGGTACTCATTAGAAGTGCCTCTGCCAGGCACTTCTAATGAGTACCACATGTTTTCATGGAAAAATAAGAAAAATGTCATTACTTTTTGGTTGAAAAAAAAAACGTTGAAAAAAGTGCTTTATCTGGAGCTATGCATTAATTTTGTATACACAGAAGTTAAAGCTTAATTAAAAGCTGTTAGAGAACCTATACAGGGGTGACCAAAAAAATATCAATGTCAATTTCTCTCAATACTCTTAGTGTCAGAGTTTAAAAGCTCTCGAAAACATCAAAGAAATACCAAAAAGAGTCACTATTTGGTGGTGTTATTTTCTTTTAAAAAGATCTTTGTGCCTATTATGAATAAGTAACTTCTTCATGAATATTAAACAAGAAAAATATTGAGTTGGGGATAGAGTTTCTACAAAATGAAACACAACTCTATATATATAGTCATAGCACCAAATAAAGGAACTATTATTAATATTTTTTTTTTCTTTTTTTGTTTTATTTTTAGACCAAAGCATATTTTGTGGGTACTCATTGGAATTGCCTCACTAAGGCAATTCCAATGAGTTCCCACAAGATATGCTTTAGTGCAAAAATAAGAAAAGTCTGTCCTAAATTCTTGCCTCAACTGGAGCTCTGCTAATCAAAGCTTCTGAGCTATGTCAAACTGTAAGTCAAACAAAATAATCAAAGAGAAAAAAATATCAACAAAGTTGAAATGACTCAGCATGATATTACAGATTTCTAAATTCCAATAAGTTTTTTATGTGTGTGTATGTCCATAAAATTATCTTAAAAAAATTATTTTCTTTTCTATAAGATTGAGACCAAGTCACCACACTTCGAAACTGAGAGAAACTTCTGAGTTTGTGAAAATGTATCAGTATCAGAGTGCATTTGAACAATTTGTCCTCTAATCTGCTATCAGTTGCCTTGCATT
Organism: Anodontia alba; assembly: GCA_964016985.1. Taxonomy (NCBI): domain Eukaryota; kingdom Metazoa; phylum Mollusca; class Bivalvia; order Lucinida; family Lucinidae; genus Anodontia; species Anodontia alba. The sequence continues at coordinate 85,551,635 of OZ024822.1, forward strand.
AGATGCATGGCTCTCAAGATGGTTGATAGTAGTTTCAGATATAAAATAGTCAACTCTCATTATCTCAAACTCAAAGGGACCAAAAATCTTGGTTTGCAATGACAGTAGTTTGAGACAAAAGGAGATGAAATGTAAGGAAAATTTATCAAACTAAACCAATATTGCCCTTTGCATGTACTTAGTTTACCTTAAGCAGCAGTTTGAATTATCAGTTTTTGAGTTAGTGAGAGTCAACTGTATTCATGAAAAATAAGCATGGGTGGATCATGGATGGCTGTGGTTGCATGGATGATGGATGAATGCATGCGTAGATGGCTGGCTGGATGGATGGGCAGATGTTTGGATGGACGAGTTGGCTGTTTGGTGGATGGATGGAAGGGTGGAAGGGTGGGTGGGCAGATGGTTGGATGGATGGTTGGATGGATGGATGGGTCGGCTGGTCAGTGGATGAACCAATTTACAGCATTTTCAACAGTATTTCAGTTTATCAGGTAGAGATAGAGAGGATGGGACACAAGAGAAATCTCCCCACAGCAAAGCTTGTCTTCAGACTCACTGTGTCAAACCTGAACAGGCCAAGGAAATACTTGCCTTTGATTGAAATATTTTGATACAAGTTACGGTAATTTAACCTAAATATTGAGACACCTCAACCTTGCCATACTTATCACATAATTTGAATGTCCATTTTACTACCTGCTGATGTTTCTAAAGTCTGTTTGATGATTGGTAAACAGTGCAGAACCTGATCAGATGCTGTATTTTGCAGCATCTGATATGTCTGTTAGATTGCCTTATTTTAACCCTTGTTATGCTGAATAAATTAAGATGCCATGCCCACATCTAACTGTCAGCCGATCAGATTCCTTGATGGAGATTGTTGATATAAATTCCTATACTGAATGTCAAACAGTGCAGATCCAGATCAGTTGGCTTCTTCAGAAGCCAACTGATCTGGATCTACACTGTTTGCAAAGGCAGAGTATATCTGGGTTCAGCAGGAATAGGGTTATGACAATGACACAGAGACAACACTAAAACTGTTGGAATGATTGGCAAACACTGTTGTCCCAGATCAGATGTTGCAGAATGTGGAATCTGATCTTGATCTACACTGCTTGCTGAGGTCTGTCTCACTTCTGATCTGGATCTGCACTGCTTGCTTAGGCCTGTCTCGCTTCAGTCCCAATACTTAGGGTTTTTACTGTCTGTTGCCTAATATTTTAAGACAATGACACAGGGACTTTACTGCTAAAATGCCAACTACCGGTAACAAGCTGACTGGTCGATAACTTGCATGTCACAGCAGCAAGTGGCTATAGATCCATAGGCCAACAGTTTAAACCACTTGTGTGGGAGGTCAGTATATCTTTTTAGATACCATCAGAGTTAATAACTTTCTATTCTTGTTCTTTTGTGCATCAATACATTTTCTTTATGTCTTTTAACTCCTGAATTTAAATATCAACAGACACACTTTCATTTTTTTGTTCTTTAGAAAATTTCTTTCAAACTGATTCCTTTGGAGATATGAATTGAACAGTTAAGTCATATTTTCAGGGAAAAAAAAAAAAGAAACAGTGTCACTGATTTTTCAGGTTCATTTCATCTTCATCATGCTAAAGGCAAACATACCATATTCAACCTAATTACCGCTGCGTGCGCTTAGGGTTTTTCAAAATTACTGGGAAAACCTGTGGTTAAATATGTATCCACCTATAATAAGAGTACAATTACGCTTAAAAAAAAAAAGATCCGCAAAGGACTTATCTAATGCTTATGTGATGTTTGTGTGTGTACGTGTGATTTTTCTGATTTTCTTAAAAAAAAGCACATGTTGTGGGAACTCATTTGCACTGCATTGACAAGTCGATGTAATTCAAATGGGTCCCACAACATGTATGCCTTTATACAGAAGTAGACAAAAAGTACACTGGCTGTAATCTGAAAGCTACGGAATTACTTGACTGTGCGTTTATAGGGGTATGTGCTGTAATTAGGTCAAATATGGTAATAATAAAAGAAAGTCATTATCTTGCGTCATTAAGTTTACAAGGACTGATAAAATTTAGTTTTCAAGGAGTGACAAATTTCTTTGGATGCTCAGTATTGGTGCTGCAAAACCGGCATAAAGGGCCTAAAAATCCTTTGTTTCCACAAGTTGAAAAGCAGGGCCCAGTTGTTCAAAACTAATAATGTTGTTAGTTAACATATCATTGAAATATTGTTAAAACTTTGATCATTAAATATGGCAATTATATGCTAATATTTTTTCTGAAATAATGTGAGTAGCTTTTGCATTTGCAAAAGCTACTCACATTTTTTTCAGCAAAAATACCTGTCAATTAGAAATTGTACTTTACTAACACTAAACATTTTGACTACAAACAAGCTTGTTAGGCTAACAATGCTTTGAACAACTGGGCGCAGATAAACAAGTTATAATTTGCTAATTTTGTTCAAAACAGAAAGTTAGATATCTCATGTGAATTGTCTCTTAAGCTATATTGTGTAGGGAAAATAAGCAAAAATTTTTTTTAAATAATATCTTAAGGCAAAAAAAAAAGTCACAAAAGGAGACAGTTTTCATGCAAGCGCAAGGGCAAACTTTAATGAAAAAAAAAAAAAAAAATTTTGCAAAGGGAGACAACTAGCATGTAAGCAAATGCACAAATATTCAAGATGGTAGCTGCATTGCTTTTGTCTGTCAAGAATTTCACTACTTTTCTTTCTTACAAAAAAATTTGTTTTCATAATTATACTAACTGGTCAATATTATTACCAGTGATATTCATCTGAAGTGATATACTGAGCAGGTCAATATCTTTTTATGGAAGTATTGTTGAGCTATATTTATACTTAAAAACTTTCTTTGTTGTTGTTGTTTTTGTTTTCAGGACACTGACAGAATCAATGAACAAAGCTTCTTTGGTACTAGTGAAGTTCAAAGTCCTGTTGTACTTGAATAGACCTTTTTAAACACTACGTCACACAATAAACATCATTCGAAACCTCTTAGTCTTTAACGCAGAATTGATCCTACTGGATGGCAAAAAAGTTATTGTTTACCTTTACCGGACAGTAAAATAAAGCAGTTTCAGTCATCAAAAGTTTCTTTTTAGAAGAGATTCTCATTGAGTGATCACTTCAATGTCATAACCAGAAATATTAACATATATTTTGACTATATAGTAGCTAAAACTAGGCGTAAAAATGGTCACCATAAAGCATTACGGTTGTGCGTGTGCCTGCTGATATTGGAAAAATATCATTGAAACAGTTGTATTTGTCTCAGGAAAAACAGTCAGATTGCTTCTTAAAACTGTATTTTAAAACACTAGATAAAATTTACGGTCAAATATTAACAAAAAGTGATTTATTTTCCAAGTAAAATTAGGCTTGAATCAATTGGTATCAATGGAACCGGATATGTTTTTGCCATCCACAATTTTTGATCACGTGGCATAACATTGTAATCACGTGGTCAGTAGCCCGGATGAAAACAATAACATTAAAAAGGTCTATAACCCTCATATTTTGTCATGTACTTGGAGTAGTGATATATTATAAAGCTAAGAAACAATATATGAAGAAATTGGTTTTCATGCAGCAAAATTCCAACATACTGTAATAGGACTGTTCATGATTTGCTTAACTCTTGCTTTAGCTTCCAAAAATGAACCTTTGCACACAGAGTAGACCCAGACCAGACACCACAGAATGTAGAGGTGTTGCATAGCTGTGGCCAGAAGGATGGTGGGAATAAGAACTGACCACACAGTCAAAGAGGCATAGATACACATTTTTAAGAGAGCCAACTGTCAAAAATACATGTATTCTGAAAAGGGGTCTACTCAAAACAGGTAGAATTGGTAGCAAATTCTATTGTGTAACTCTTTCCCAACATGTGGCAATTTTTGATAACATTTGCAAACAGTTTGGACCCAGATCAGGCCCAACAAAACGTCAGGCCTGATCTGGATCCAAACTGTTTGACACTCTGATGGTATTCCTGAAAGATTTTTTTTTTTTGAAAAAGTTAATTTCTAAAAAAGAAATCCACAGACAACAAAAAGCATGCAAAATTACCCAGCATGCAAAGAGTTAGGACAGACCCATTTTCAGAAGTGGCTCGATATGCCGGGAAGTAAACAGGAAGTCACAGAAGTTGTAAAAATATGTAAGAAAATCTACCAACAAAGTATATGGAATCGTCCCTTGACCCTTTCATCCCTAAGTTTCTGGCATGAACTATTCCATTCTTGTATTTGGACATGTCCAATGACGCAAATAGGAGTTCCAGTCTTAAATCCAAAACAGAATGCCAAACAGTGTCGATCCTGATGAGATGGCTCATCACCAGCCATCTCATCAGGATCTACACTATTTGCAAAGGTATAAGTTTTAGTCTGCCAGGATGAAAAGGTTAAACTGATTACTGGTGTGGATTATACTCTGACAAGTCCGTATAGTAAAATCAAGAAATTTGGGTACAGAAGATATTATTTGATAGAAGATACCTGTAAAAGCTATCAGCTTGAAAATCTTTGATGTTTGCTGATATTTTTTTTTTTTTTTTTTTTTTTGTACAGTGTCAGAATACAATTAGGTAACATCTCCCTAAACAAATTACCAGGGCTGCGAAAAAAATGTAACCACAAAGATCTAGAACAGATGGTTCACCATGATAGGTGTTACTGTTTGTTTTATTTGGGTTTTACATCGATAAATTCAACAATCTTTTAGTCATATCATGACGGTGTCTGGATGTGGCTGGGTGCTCAATGCTCACTTTTAGAGTGCTGCCTCACTGAAATATCATGCCCCAGACACATGATATTCAACCCAGTCACACAATATTGACAACAGGCTGACCAGTTCTAGCTCTACTTTCTTAGTGCAGAAGCCAAACCAAAGAGCAGCTAGTACCATTTTTAAAGTCTTTGGTATGACTTGCCCAGGGTTCAAACCCACAACCTTTTGTGGTACCAAAATGGATGCTCTACTAAATGAGCCACTGTGCCGGTATAATGATATCTCAAAAGAAATTAGAGAACCAATTAGTTTGGTGAAAAGTTAATGCAAATGAGGATTGAAGCAAGAGAGTTATATACTGGTATTAAAGTTAAAAAATTTTCAGAATTCTGTTTGGGAAATGATATAATTATCTAATGTGATCATGTCATTTAAAGGAAAAGGTAATTTTTTTGGATGTATTTAAAATGGAAGATCTTTACAATTAAACATACATTTTAGTGCAAATTTGATCAAAATGGGTTAAAAATTTAGAAATTTATAGACATTTAAAGACCTCTGAATTGTAGGTGTTGCCATTTTGAATATTTAATCAGGATTTATGACATCATTCAGCCTTAATGAAATATGCAAAACTGAAATGAATAATACTTGCCATGATATTTTACCTCTATATTTGTGCACAAACTTCTTATCTAGATACATATTTATTTTGCTTGAAAACTGCACTGTCTTGTCAGAAAAAAAAAAAATTATTTCATGATTTGAAATGTTTTGAAACTCATTAAATATTCAAAATGGAAGTGTTCTAGACAATATTTTTAAATTTTTAGACACGACAGGTTTAAACATTTATCTGCTTTTAATCAAATTTGCAGGAAAAAGCACAGTTTGTCAAAATCTTTTATCTCGGATTCATCACCATTCTTCACCAACATTGCTTTTCCTTCTTAAGGTAGACAGATAGGAACCAGAAAACCAATGACTTCAAACTTACAATTTAAAATTTAAATAACAGATGTATATTGACGTATAACCAATTTTTGCTGATTATTACCAAACCCCAGCAGGGACATGGTTTGTTTCTAATATTAGCTACTCCTTCACCTTTACCACATTCTGGGCTAATTCAGCAGACGACAAATTGATGATATTTTTCCCAGAAAACAGGAGTTGACATTTCATGCAAATTGTCTCCAATGGGGACAATCTGCATGAAATGTCCAAACTTGTTTTCTGGGAAAAAAAGAAAAACATTTCAATATGTTGTCTGCTGAAAATTTTACCCAGGGTGCTAAGCATTAAAGATATGCGCTGCAACGTGAGAAAACATACCTTCTGGCATGTGCACCCAATGAACTCAAATCAGCCTGCGCATCCGCACAGTCTGATCAGAGTCTTTGCTGTCTGCATGAAGAAACTTTGCATTCTTGGCTATCCAAAATGTCTGATCAGACTGTGCAAAAACTGTGCAAATGCGCAGGCTGATCTGAATCTTCACTTGGTGCACACATCTAAAGGTATGAGGGTAGTTCAATAAGTTTGTAGAATTCGGTATTTTTCTATACAATTCAAGATTTCTTTTTTCATTTTTGTGCAGTGTAAACCTTTGTCAGTTGAATGATAACAGCCGTTCAGTCAATACGTACATTTTTTGCTCTTACTTTTTGTTTGAAAACCTATACCCATAGGCAAAAATGGAAAGTCACTGAGTCATTGAATATTGAGTTCAGCGCAGTCATAAAGTTCCTCACTAAGGAGGGTGCAAAGGCCAAAGAAATCCATTGGCGCATGGCTGATGTGTATGGTGATAGTAGCCAAAGTATTCCACAATGGTAAAGTGGTCAGCAGAATTTAAACGTGGGCGAGACTCCTTAGAAGATGACCCAAGGCCAGGTCGCCCTGCTGATGTCATCAGCCAGGAGATGATAGACTGTGTTGAGAGACTTGTGCTAAACAATCGCCGAATCAAAGTTGCCGAACTTGCTTCAGAATGTAGTAAAAGTATCTGCCAGGTGGGTACCCAGAAACCTGAACATGCAAGATCGTCAGCAAAGGGTGGAGTCAAGTCAAGAACTTCTGGAAGTGTACAATGCCAATACAGAAGACTTTTACACTCGTCTTGTAACAGGAGATGATACTTGGATTCACCACTGGGACCCAGATACTAAAAAAGAGTCCATGCAATGGAAGCACCCTGGCTCACCCCCACCTAAGAAATTTCGTACCCAACCATCAGCCAGCAAGGTAATGGCCACGGTCTCTATTATTGATTATACTGATAGATTACAAGCCTGCTGGTACTTCAATTACAGGAGAATACTATGCCAATGTCATTAAACAATTAAGGGTTGCTATTAAAGAAAAACGAAGGGGAAAGCTAGCTGCTGGTGTCCTTCTTTTGCATGATAATGCCCCTGTGCACAAGTCCAGAGTTGCACAAGCGGCTATTCGTGAGTGCAAGTTTGAGCAGTTAAATCACCCGCCATACAGTCCAGACCTGGCCCCAAGTGATTATTATCTGTTTCAAAATTTGAAGTCCCACTTGCGTGGAACGAGATTTCAGGATGATGAGCTCAAGGCTGCTACAGAGTTTGGTTTGAGGACCAAATAGACGACTTTTATTTCAAAGGCATAGACTGCTTAAAAGAAAAGTGGGCCAAATGCATTGAAGTAAAGGGGGATTATATTGAAAAATAATGTTGAAACCATCTTCCAATCTGTGAGTTTAACCCCGAGTTCTACAAACTTATTGAACTCCCCTCGTATGTTTTCTGTGAAATTCTGATGCAACAGACCCAAAACAGATACCATTGCAAAGCAGATAGTCTGTGTGATATTCTGATTGTGATTTTAACCTGACATCCCTATTTGCAATAATGGATGTGTCCAGATTCATAACAGAAGATTACACTTCAACATCTCAGTGTTGGAAAGGTAAAAGGAGGTTTTCTGTTGCTCCAGCTCTAATTGTATCCTGAATCTGATGGATCATACAGCTGTTTAAAACATATTCCAAGATTTACATTACATTTTGCTGTCTCAGAGGGGCCATGACAGATTTAATGAAGCAGAAAGCCAGGAATTTACTGAGAAAAAAAAACAATACCATATTTGACCTAATTACCACACTGTACCCTTAGGATTTTCAAAATTACAGGAAAAACTTGCAGTAAATTATCCACCTGATAAGGTCTACAAAGAAAGATATGACTATATGAGATGATTATTTAATGATATTGAAGCAATATTTTTTCTGATTTTCTTTATAAAAGCCTATGTTGTTGGTATTCATTTGAACTGCCTCGACTAAAAGTCAAGGCAATTCAAAAAAGTACCAACAACATATATGTATGCCTTTATAAAGAAGCAGATAAAAGTACATGTGCTGTAATTTGAAGACTATGAAATTGCTTGACTGTAAGTGCTTATAAGAGTATGTGCGGTAATAAGGTCGAATAAGGTAATGTAACCAAAGTACAACAGACTGTTCAGATGTGAATGCAAATGCAAATTCAGTTACAAAAGTTGATCTATGGGAGTGCCAATGACAATTAAGTGAAACTGATACATTTTCAGAGGAGGCAACTCTTTCAAATTGATTTGTCTCCCTTCTGAACAACAAGAGGGTCTATTCTAAAAGGAAAGAATATGCTCCCCTTGGAGCAAACTGTCTTGAGAATTAGCCCTTGTCATGCTGAATAAATTAAGATGCCACGCCCACTTCTAATTTCCAGCAAATCTGATTACTTGATCTGGGTTTTTGATAGAAATTCACATATTTAATGACAAACAGTGCAGATCCAGATCAGTTGGCTTCTTCAGAAGCCAACTGATCTGAATCTACACTGTTTACTAAGACAGTGCATGCCATGTTCAGCAAGAGAAGGGTTAAGTAGCAGTGAAATACCTATGACTGTTTTTCAATCTCTCATTAGTTTATTACTTTTAGAGCAAATTTGCAAGATGAAATTTCAAGGCCCAGCTTTGAACTTCCACCTGCAAAGTGTAGATAAAACATATATATTTTTTTTCTTTTTGTTGCTGTTGTCTTAACTTTTGTTTGATTTCACATTTGTCCTAATTTCTTCTTTTGATGATTGCCTTTTTTGTCCTGAACAAAGTACAGCAATGTCATTGTATTAAATAGCTGATAAAATTAGTCATTTTGGAGGTAAAAAGGGATTTTTATCCCTAATAAAAAGATTATTTATACTGTATATTTGATTTTTTTTATAATTCTCATAATATGATACATATGACCAAAATGTGTTTGTGTGTGGTGGGCTTGGGGAGGGGGTTGGTGTGTAGGTGTAGATGAGCGGTTAGATGACAAAAATATCTGAATACATTGTTAATCTAAGTACAGGTATCACTGCTGAAGTATCATTTTCATAACTGATCATCTGAGGAAACTCAATTGCTTTGAATTAAATTTTATGTCATTTCAAATGAGGTAACAATTTTACTTGTAATTTTTTGAAGATCTGAGATAACTTAAAATGATCAAAGTCAGATTTTTTGTTTGTCATCCTTGTTTGTATGTCATATCTTTATGCAAATTATTATGCTCTGCTGAATAAACAATTTCAAATATGTTTCTTCATCTTGTTTAAGATTTTTTTGTTGTTGTTTTTTTTTTTGTTTGTTTGTTTTTCTTCTTTATTTTTTATTTTTTATTTGTTTATCTTCTTTATTTATCTTTTTTTTTGTTAACCTTGGGTACTCTTACCTGAGCATCCATTATTTCCTTCAATTTTCATCAGTTTTACTCAATCACAGATATGTTGTCTCTATAAACAAGCTGCAACACTGACAGAACTTTTTTGTTAACCCTTAAAGCGCCAGTCACAACTATTGTCGTCTGCTTTAATTGTCATCTGCTTGTGATTTTAAAAGTCATTCTTGCCAACAGTGTGGACCCAGATCAGACTGCTCCTTTAGGAGCAGTCTGATCTGGGTCCACACTGTTTGCCTATATGCAAAACTAGGTTTGAAAAGTCTGCAAGAATATTCAGCAGACGACATAAACAGACGACATTTTCAGATGCAGTTTTTCTTGGCGCTTTAAGGGTTAATGTTACAAACAACACTTAAAAACAAGAATTTCCAACAGAGTAGGCAAATTGTAGGCAATATAGGCCAGATCTGATTACTGGTCTCACTGAAGTTCTCATGGTTGAGTCTGGGCGATCAGCACAGGAGCCAGATTTGAGAGGTTGAGGCTGAAAAAGTGGCCAATCAGAAAATTATGACATTTGACTGTGATTGTGGAGTTAAATTTTACTTACTGACCTTGAACGTAGGCAAACCTAATTTGTTTGAAAGTATATATCTTCCTCAGTTAGAGATTCTAGAATTAAGGGACGTGCCTCATTCCTGAAGACTGTAATCTGCCCCAAACCCCTTCCCCTTCCCGCCCCTGCAAAATGAGAAGTCTTGTGAACACCAATTCATGGCCATTAATGTTAATTACATTAGAAGAAAGGATGATTGTTTTTCAGCAGATCTAAAAACCATTTTGAAAAATTCAGTATCAACAAACAGGGAAATTACAGGAAATATTATAACCATTCCTGGTAAAAGAAAGCTCAGAGGACTTGTTAAGGAAGAGTTTGAACTGGAGTTTGAGTTTTACGGCCCAGTCAACACCGTTAAGGTCAGTGAACCTACTTACACTTTCCTAGACAGGTTTAATCCTCTAAGCAGTTAACCAGTACTCGTGCACATATTTTTGCCAGTAACCGACAACTGCCCGTCTCAAATTAGCTGAAGGGGAGAATAACCACAGAAATTGATTTCATGATCACTTTCCATGAAAGTTACGAGGGGAGTTCAATAAATTCATAGAACTCAGCGTTTAACTCACAGATTGGAAGATGGTTTCAACATTATTTTTCAATATAATCCCCCTTTACTTCAATGCATTTGGCTCACTTTTCTTTTAAGCAGTCTACGCCTTTGAAATAAAAGTCGTTTATTTGGTCCTCAAACCAAGCCTCTGTAGCAGCCTTGAGCTCATCATCATCCCAAAATCTCGTTCCACGCAAGTGGGACTTCAAATTTCGAAAAGGATAATAATCACTTGGGGCCAGATCTGGACTGTATGGCGGGTGATTTAACTGCTCAAACCTGCACTCACGAATAGCCGCTTGAGCAACTCTGGACTTGTGCACAGGGGCATTATCATGCAAAAGAAGGACACCAGCAGCTAGCTTTTCCCTTTGTTTTTCTTTAATAGCAACCCTTAATTGTTTAATGACATTGGCATAGTATTCTCCTGTAACTGAGGTACCAGCAGGCTTGTAATCTATCAATATAATCCCTTAATTGGAGTCCCAAAACACTGTGGCCATTACCTTGCTGGCTGATGGTTGGGTACGAAATTTCTTAGGTGGGGGTGAGCCAGGGTGCTTCCATTGCATGGACTCTTTTTTAGTATCTGGGTCCCAGTGGTGAAGCCAAGTTTCATCTCTTGTTACAAGACGAGTGTGAAAGTCTTCTGGATTGGCATTGTACACTTCCAGAAGTTCTTGACTTGACTCCATCCTTTGCTGACGATCTTGCATGTTCAGGTACCCACCTGGCAGATACTTTTGACATGCCTAAATGTTCATGGATTATAGTGTAAACACTTCCATTAGAAATACCACATTATGAAGCAAGTTCGGCATCTTTGATTCGGCGATTGTTTAGCACAAGTCTCTCAACACGGACAATCATCTCCTGGCTGATGACATCAGCAGGGTGACCTGGCCTTGGGTCATCTTCTAAGGAGTCTCGCCCACGTTTAAATTCTGCTGACCACTTTGTCACTGTGGAATACTTTGGGCTACTGTCACCATACACATCAGCCATGCGCCAATGGATTTCTTTGGCCTTTGCACCCTCCTTAGTGAGGAACTTTATGACTGCTCTGAACTCAATATTCTGACTTTCCATTTTTGCCTATGGGTATAGGTTTTCAAACAAAAAGTAAGAGCAAAACATGTATGTGTTGACTGAACGGCTGTTATCATTCAACTGACAAAGGTTTATACTGCACAAAAATGAAAAAAGAAATCTTGAATTGTATAGAAAAATACCGAGTTCTACGAACTTATTGAACTACCCTCGTATGTGGCTGAGCTTGGATTCAAACTTGCAACCCCTGGATCTGCAGTCAGAAGAGGTGCTTCTAATGAGTACCTACAAAACATGTTTTATGGCAAAATGAAAAAAAATGTCCCAGAACTATCACAAAGTCTCTTCCGTAACAAGTCCTCTGAAGATTATAAAAAATATTTTTGTTTATAAGGAAATAAATTAATTTTTCCATATAGGTTAGAATGGTATAATATATTATGCTCCAATTTATGATACAATTTTGCTATTCACAGCAGTTGGTATATGTTAATTTTGTAAAGTCTATGATAACATGCGACACCTTTTCAAAATTACTTCACGCAAAATGAATCTCGTTACACAACATTTACTTTCATATATACACTGCACCTTTGAAAAAGTGATCTTTTGGACATGTGAGCACAGCAAAGGTTCAGATCAGCCCACATATCTCCACACTTTGATCAGAACCTTCATTGTCCACTAACAAAAGCATCAGACGCTGTAAAATATGTATATGGATTGCAATTGCACTGATCATAATGCAAGATCTCCCAGGTGTGGCCCGTTTCTATTTGCAAATGCCCTGCCGACCCTTTTCTCAAGAAGAGTGTAGGGCAATAGGGACGATGCCAAGTCAACGATGCCAAGTCAAGGGTGGCCTTCCAGCACACTTATGATGCACTATGAGAAAACAGCCCTGTAATCACATATCATTATGCAGGAATGAAATAAAAATATAAAAAAGTTGCCTTTGGAAACAAAGAACACATTGCAGATTGAAAATGGGAGTCTTGGTTTTATTGAGACTCTTGAGCAGAATTCCATTTTCAAAGATACCACAGTGGGCCCAATGATCCCAAAGGAAATGAAAATATAATCTACACTTTGGTGAAGTATGGGGAGACGTTCTACGGCCGCCACATCACGAAAACATACCTATATAATTTTGACCCCCTTAAACCCCACTTTTATATAGTAAAACTGGGGTTTACAGGGGTATACATTATTTTTCTTATTTTTGCTCAAAAACATAGATTGGGGGAGGCGGTTCTAACGAGTACCCACAATCTATGTTTTGAGCAGAAATCTGAAAAATATCAGAATTTTTTGTCTAAACATTTTCATGTTTTGGTGGTAAAATTTTCAGTATGTTCGAATAGGCGTGTTTTCGTAATGACATGGCACTCATACCAGCTGCAGTGAAGTAAAATAAAAATCAAAAAGGTTGCCTTTGTAAACAAAGATAGAAACTGAAGACTACGATGAGCCTGCATGCACATATACAGTCAGATTAAGGCCTTGGTTGCATATTTACAGAATCAGTGAATATTACAGAATACAGTAAAACCTCTATGGCTCGAACACCAATGGCTCATTTACTATGGCTAGTTCGAACTCATTTTTAGTCCCTACAAAATTCTTCCGATAACTCCAGAAAACAAATATTTAGGAATTTTCTTATTTTATGATGAAATTGTATGTTGTGTGTACTCATTAGAAATGCCTCTTCAAGGCAATTCTAATGAGTACACTCAACATACCATTATTGTATAGGAGATGGAAAAGATTTCCCTAAATTATCGCCATTTGCTTCCTGACCTGGCACTATGATTAACCTCAGTGGCCCGAACTACCCATGTCTCGAACAAATTTCCATGGTCCCAAAGATATTCGAGCCATTGAAGTTCAACTGTATCTTGATAAAATAGAGAAGGCCTTAATCAGACGGTGCAGATGGATTCTCCACTGCATATGGCATAAAGGCTTTTTCCCGGAAGGCACATGACGTAAATACAACGTCGATGCAACGTCATGACGTTGCATCGACGTTGAGGCGACTTTATATTTACGTCATGTGCCCGCTGGGTTACTTCTGATGCCTCACACACTGTATACAAATAAGCCACATGTGGGCCTAATGAAGATTTAACTCTTTACCGCTAGTGGCAACTTTTGTCATCTGCTGATAACCTTGGCAAACAGTTCGGACCCAGATCAGGCCCAACAAAAAGTCCAGCCTGATCAGGATTCAAACTGTATGACACTCTGATGGTAATCCTGAAAGATTTTTTTTGAAAAGTTAATTTTAAAAAAAAAAAATCCACAGAAAACAAATAAGCATGCAAAATTACCCAGCATGCAAAGTGTTAAAGAGATGTGTGGTGCCAGCCTTGGTGGCTCAGTTGGATGCTCATCTGACTGATGATCAGTAGGTTGCGGGTTCGACCCCCGCCCGGTCAGCAACATTCTTTCGTGGAGATTGATCATGAAATATTTTCTACTGTCATTCTCTCCCAGAAGGCCAGTTGTCAGGTTCTGGTGTAAGAATGTGCACAATACTGGTTAACTGCTTAGAGGATTAAGCCTGCCTATTAAAAGTGTGACAGCACTCCACATAACTGGGCTGTAAAACCTCAACACAACAAACAAGAGATGTGTGGTAAGGACTTAAGGTGTCCCAATATTTAGTGTAAATAATAAATGGATCTGTGCAGGTCTGCACACTTTGTATACCGGTATGCTAAAGAACATTTTTGGTTTGATATAACACACAAGACATTATGCTTCAGGTAAGGTTTGTTTTGTTGTTTTTTTTTCATCCAAAAATTGTTGATGGTTTTCATATTTCTCCATGAAAACGTATGTTGTTGGTACTCAATGGTGTCTTCAAACATATGCAAAATGCTGCACATCTACAGTCACATCAGGGCCATCTTTCCAATGATATATTCTATACAATGCATGCACTGGACAATGCATGCAGACTGGACTATGCAAACAAACTGGACTATGCATGCAGACTGCACTATGCAAACTGGACTATGCATGCAGACTGGCTATAATGCATGCAGACTGGACAAAGCATGCAGACTGGACAAAGCATGCAGACTGGACAAAGCATGCAGACTGGACTATGCATGCAGACTGGACAAAGCATGCAGACTGGACAAAGCATGCAGACTGGACTATGCATGCAGACTGGACAAAGCATGCAGACTGGACAAAGCATGCAGAATGGACAAAGCATGCAGACTGGACTATGCATGCAGACTGGACTATGCATGTAGACTGGACTATGCATGAAGACTGGACTATGCATGAAGACTGCTTTGGGTCTTCACTCTCACAGTCATATCATTGCTCTAGATAAGGCAGGTTTTCCAACTAAACATTAATGATATTTTTCTTATTTCTCCATGAAAATATATGTTGTGGGTACTCATTAGAAGTGCCTCACTGAGGCCCTTCTAATGAGTACCAACAACATATATTTTCATGGAGGAATAAGGAAAATATTTTTTTTCTGATACTCCATCTTACCGGCAGCAATGCCCCAAGGTTACCCTTTTCCTTTGAAACAGCCTACAAGATTTTGTAATCTGATCATAAATGTAATCCTCAACTACCTTTATGAGGTGCAATATTTTCAATTAAGTTGAAATTATCATTTCAAAATAGCAAGATACATCAAGATGACATAGCAAAAGTATTTTTTGACTATAACTGTATTTCTACCGTATAAGGTTTGAAATTTTACAGTTGGGAAAATAGCAAAACATACCAGCTTAACCTAAAATAACTCACAGTTTTCAATATTTCTAATATTTAACCCATAAAAGGCTAAAGCGCCAATCTTAAAATGTCCTATGGAACTATTACTAATTGTGTAGTTGCAGATGGAAAGGAAATCTCCTCAGCTGTCATGACTGCACTTTTGTTCCCGAGGACACAAAGTTAGAACTGGGTGGACTCAAACCTATCAAGAACAAGGTGTAATATGCTGAGACATAGCTACATACCCCACCAACTGGCACCAGTTCATCTAATTTTTAATGTCCTCTATAAATGCTCTGAAATTCAGTGGATTCTTGTTAATACTTTTTGAGTTCTGATTAAGACCTAAACGGGACCAGCGCATGCACATATGGTCACATGCATCTTAATACGACTACCAATAACAGAAAATAAGGTTTAATATTTCATGTGAATAATTTAATATGCTCAATATTCAAATAATGCTTGACAGTTCATGTGAATCTGGCAGATGATTCACATGAAATTTCAAGCTTAATATTCCCTGAAAAATTATTTAAAAAAAAATCTGCTATAATTCTGCTTGGTACATCAAAGGTCATTTCATATTGTATTTGTCTTAAACTTTTTCCTGCTGAACTTTGCAAACAGTGTAGATCCAGATCAGTTGGCTTCTGGTCTGGATCTGCACTGTTTGCCATTCACAGTATATGAATTTATGTCAACAATCTGGAACAAGGAATCTGATCGGCTGAAAATTAGAAGTGGGCATTCAGCATGACAAGGGTTAATATTTCATGTGAATAATCTAATATGCTCAACATTTAAATAATGCTTGGCGGTTCATGTGAATCTGGCAGATGATTCACCTGAAATTTGCTTAATATTGCCTGAAACATTATTTAAAAACAATTTGACCGTCATCCATTAAAATTCTGCTTGGTACATCAAGGGTCACTTCATATTGTATTTGTCTAAATGGAGGCAAATTATTCTTGAATTTATGAGCTTTCAAGTAAGCATGACAGACTTTTCAGAACCTTCAACACAAGACAGCTTAACATTTTATTTTTTTTTCTGTTAGGTAAAAACATTTCAACAAAAAAAAAAGACAATGCTCAACAGTTTTTTGTTGTGTTTTTTTTTTTTTCCTAATTTAGGAATAAAAGACTTATTCATAAAAAAATCAGCAAAACATATTAAAACAAACAGCACATGCAAAACAACTCTAGCATCACTAAAAGCTTTCATAAATTCTTATCTAAAAAACAAATGCCAGAGACCACCTTTGAGTTTTCTTTCTGCATATTGTACATACGGCCTTTGAATTGCTGTTAATCCTCAAAGTGCCAAGCAAAATTTGTAGCAAATGACATTCCATTTTTTGTTTTATTTTGCTGCAGATGATTCACATGAGTCAACTTATTTTCTTTGAAATTAAAAATATGTTTCGAAATGTCTGCTGCAGTTGTGACTGGTGCTTTAAGGATTAAATAAATCATCAAAACAACTGGCCAACATTCATTATGAAAACACGCCTATTCAAATATATACCACCAAAAACT
The DNA here is from genome assembly GCA_964016985.1 of Anodontia alba. Taxonomy (NCBI): domain Eukaryota; kingdom Metazoa; phylum Mollusca; class Bivalvia; order Lucinida; family Lucinidae; genus Anodontia; species Anodontia alba. Next base: position 85,568,596 of record OZ024822.1, read on the forward strand.
GAAAATTTTCAGATAAAAAACTATGTTTTTGAGCAGAAATAAGAAAAATAATGTATACCCCTGTAAACCCCAGTTTTAATATATAAAAGTGGGGTTTACAGGGGGTCAAAATTATATTAGGTATGTTTTCGTGATGGTACAGCCAATTTGCATAAGATCTTCCACCCTATTTTCTGTACAGCTTGCTATTCGATGCCAGCAGTCTACTTACGAGATGAACTAAGGGCACATAACAAAATGGAGTAAATATCTGTATGTTAATTAAGTGATCCCCTTATTTGTCCAGGAAACAGGTATACTTTCGGAGATAAGTGATACAGGACAAGTCAAATAAAATGCTTAGAGCTGTCTTTGAAAAAAATAGCAGGTACTGTAACTAAAATTTTGCCAAAAACGTCTGTTTTTTTTTTTTTTTTGTTTTGTTTTGTTTTTTTTTAATTCTTCTCTTCTCAGTAATATTTTGGCTTAAATATGGCTTAATATTTGAGTTTAATGCTTAGCATGCTGGGTAAAACATTCAACAGAAGATATTTTCAAATATTGTTTTTATTATCCTGGAAAATAGGGTTTGACATTTCATGCAAATTGTCTTAGTTTGCATAGCATTTCAATTTCTATTTTCTGTGAAAAATGAGAACACATAAATGAATTTGTCATCTGCTGCATTTGGCTAGGGCATGCTAAAAGTTCAATTTGGCCTGTTGCAAGAGATTGAAACTATCTAGTCTGACCCCAAAGACTTGATGCTTCAGCTGTGAAGGTGTTTACTGTACTCACGGACAATTCCTTTTAGAATCTGTAGCTCACTTTGTGGTTTCTTTTAAACTTTACAAGGTAAATATTTTGATATTCTCCCATCCAGAAAAAAACATGAGCTTTTTTTCCTTGTTATTTTGCCAACCTTGAAAATACAAACTGAACTTGAATTCATTTTGAATCAAACAAATGTTGTTTGGTTTGATGTTTATTACTTCTTCATATGCAATTATTAACATAGTTAAGTTTCAATGCTTTTGGTGATGCAACTTTGTATAGCTCCCGATATGGCAATTTTTTCATCTAAAAGTACTATTATTTTTCTTATTTCTCCAAGAAAACATGTTGTGGTACTCATTAGAAGTGCCTCATAGAGGTGCTTTTAATGAGTACCCATGACAAATATTTTTGTCGAGAAATAAGAAAAATATTATACGGAAAAATATTATATGGATACCCCATTATCTGGAGCTATGGATGAAAATTAACCCTGGTCCTGCTGAACCCAGACATGCCCTGCCTTTGCAAACAGTGTAGATCCAGATGGTTGGCTTGAAGAAACTAATTGGTCTGGATCTGCACTGTTTGTCATTCAGTATGTGAATTTGTATCAACAATTGGGATCAAGCAAACTGATTGGTTGACAGTCAGAAGTGGGTATGGCATCTTAATTTATTCTACAGGACAAGGGTTAAACATTCCCCCACCTAAAATGGGACTGATTTATTACATTTTGACATGCATCTAAGAAATACATCTGCCTGCACCTATGCATTAATACTTAGCATGCTGGAAAACAATTTCAGTACATGACATTTTGAAATATTTTTTGTATGTTTCCCAGAAAAGAGGCAAAGATATTTCTCCACAGGCTAAGAAATTTCTCCTTAGGGGACAATTTGTATAAAATGTAAAAGCCTGTTTTCTGGGAAAAATTAAAAAGAAATGGTGAATTTCTTGTCTGCTGAATTTGCCCAGTGAGTGGTAAAGGTTAAAGTGTGGGTGCATATGATGAGATGACAGCTGATACTTTGAGACATCAAAACAGATGTCTTAAGGTGGATAGATACACCCCCAAGAGATATCACTCTGATCTGAAAGTATTTGCCTTCCTTTTCAAAGGGGGACTACTCTTACAGGAAAGAACTTGCTCCCCTTGGGAGCAAGCTCTTTCCTTTAATAGTAGCCCCTTTGAGAAGGGATTTATGTACTAGGGAAGCATATTTTTCTTCTGCTGGAGTGGTCTCCCTTTAAAAAAAGAGGCTACAACTTCAGCTTAGAATGCTCTCCCTTTGTGATGTATCAGTTTGCTTGATATAACAAGAACTTGTTATATGCAAACTGATATGCATAACACATCAGTAAGCAATGCTTTACAATAAAAAGAACTTGTTATATGCAAACTGATATGCATAACACATCAGTAAGCAATGCTTTACAGTAACAAGAACTTGTTATATGCCAACTGATATGCATAACACATTGGTAAGCAATTCAACACCTTATTTAGAAAGCAGTTTGAAGCTGCTTGCATGTATCAATGTTAAACAGGAAACACAACAGAGGGCTTATCACAATTACCACACATTTACAAATATAGAGTAAATAATGTACTTCCATAGAAAATGATACAAAAATCAAACATAATAAGCGCTGTTGCAGGATAGCATAGCTCACCTGAATCTCACTTTGCCTCTACATTACAAAGTCTATGACCTTGACATCAAGGTCAATGATGTGGGTTGGAATGGTACAGCATAAAACTGCAGACCTGTATCTAACATAAGGCAAGGTATGAACTAGTTACATCCATAGGTTTAGGAAATATATAGCCTTTCGAAAACTTTAACCAAACCTCGAACAAAAAATGACAAAGTCTGTGACCTTGACCTCAAGGTTAGTAAGGCATTGGGGATGGTGCAGCATAAAATTTTAGAGTAGTATCTTATATCAGGCAAAGTATCAATAAGATCAGGCTCAAACGTTAGAAGATATAAACTTCTAAAAACTTTAACCAAAAACTTTAACATATTTTTTTCTAAGTCCATGACCTCGATCTCAAGGCTACTCATGTATGTCAGGATGGTACAGAATTAAACTTCAGACTAGTATCTAACATCAGGGCAAGAATGATCTACTCCCATCCAGAGGTTCAGGAACTATAACTTTTTTAAAAACTTTAACCAAAAACTTTAACTGATGCCGACACCAGCACTGACTCCGACACCTTGGTAATTGCTATAGCTCTACCTGTACTTTCATACCAGTGAACTATATAAAGGTATTATTACTAGACATGATTCAGCATCATATACATTGACACTATTTGTCCGGTGCTGACCTTAAAAAGGAGTTAAAGATCACTAAAACTAATCAGCTCTAAAGCTTGTCCCAATGATGTATCACTGCAAATTTGATGAAAATCCATCAAACTGTTCAAAAGATATCCAGCACAGAAGAAATTGTCACATCAACTCTGACACTAAAGAGGTATGCAGCAAAAAACAGTATACCCTCCCCTTTCCATCTCTGGTGTGTTGGACACAATTAAGATAGAAAAAAAAATTACACTTTAGATCCTTACCAATGGCAGCATCATTTAAGCTGGTATTAAAGAATGAATTCAGAATGATCTTAGTTGCTTACCTAAGATGTTCTATTCTTAAGAACATTAAATACTAGAAACTTCCACAAAGCAAAACAACCAAAAATATATACATGTACATTTTTTATTATTATTTTATTTATTTATTTATTTATTTATATTTTTTTTTTTTTCGAAAACCACAGACATGTAAGTTTACTATTTGATGTATAGTATTTATAATGATATCATTAATATTGTCACTAAAATAATAGCCTCAGCCTGGGCAGACCAAATTGACCTTTTCATCATAATATACTTAATTAGATCAATCCATCTTAGCCCTTGTCCTGCTGAATAAATTAAGATGCCACACCCATTTCTAAATTTCAGCCAATCAAATTACTTGATCTAGACTGTTGATATAAATTTGCATACTTAATGGCAAACAGTGCAGATCCAGATCAGTTGGCTTCTGAAGAAGCCAACTGATCTGGATCTACACTGTATGCAAAGCCAGGGCATATCTGGGTTCAGCAGGACAAGGGTAAATTAGGAATGGAGAGACACAGACTAACAAATATTAAACTCAAAAGATCAGACTGACAGGTCAATTTGGTCCAGTCTATAAACTGGAAGAAAAGTGTTATACCCTATGTATTGGGACACCTTAAGTCCTTAAAATATCCATCATTAAATTGGAAAAAGTCAATTTCACTGACCGTTTATGCGTCTAAAATACTGCTGGAAGAGTAGCAAACAGTGTTGACCCTGATCAGATGCTGCATTTTGCAGCATCTGATCTGGGTCTACACCGTTTGCCAATACTTGGGGTTATTACAGTATTAAAGTGACTGTTGCATAGTAGATCTCATTCAAAGGAAAAGGAAATTGGTAGGAATGACTGCAATTTACAGCCAAACATATACATGTATAAGGCAAACACAATATCAACACTGACTGACTGGCTCAATCCTTGGCCACCTTTTTCATAGCTCCAGATAAGATGCTTTTTTTTTTTCAATCAAAATGTTTTGATATTTTTCTTCTTTTTTTTTTTCTCCATAAAAAAAAAACACTTTTGTGGGTGCTCCTTATAAGTTCCCACAACATATGTTCAAAAACTAAGGTACTTCTAATGAGTTCCCACAACATATGTTCAAAAACTAAGGTACTTCTAATGAGTTCCCACAATTTATGTTATCAGGGAGAAAATGAAAAAATAATTTTCTGGATGCTCCTCTTAACTGGACTAATGCAAGACTGCCTTTTATATATAAAGAGTAATGAGTCCACCTAAAACTTAGACTTAAACTCATGACCTAATCATAAAATCAAGTCTGGATCGCTAAACAGCAACCTCACCAATCAAATGATAAAAAAACAAAACTAGATACTTTGGAAAAAAAAGCCACTTTTTTGAGGCCTTGGGGAGGGTGATGCAATTTTCAAACAGGCAACTGGAATTCTACTGCAAACAGATATGATGGCTTAAAACGACCATAAACAGGCTAAGAGCTGTGAACTTTCTCCCCAATAAATGCTTGCCTGAATATCTTTAATTATGGGAATGGAGATCCACAGGCTTTTTTTTTTTTTTTTTTTTTTTCAAAAAATAACAATATGATATTACAGCTTTAGCAACTGTCACATCCAACTGTACTGATTGAGGATCAAGTTATGTATACATCAACATCAAACAAAATAGCAAACAAATTAAGAAACAAGAAATTAAGAAACATATAACATTATTTTCATAAACAACTGGCACAAAATGTTACAAAAACGCTTCATCAAATTTCTGTAATTTGAATTTTTATTTCATCTTTTATTGGGGTGTGAAATTTGTAATAAAACTATATTTTATTACGGAAGCTAAAACATCACAAACAAAATGACAATTGATGAATCCAATTTATTATTAACCCTTGTCCTGCCGAACCTGGATATTCCCTGCCTTTGCAAACAGTGTAGATCCAGATCAGTTGGCTTCTGAAGAAGCCAACTGATCTGGATCTGCACTGTTTGCCATTAAGTATGTAAATTTAAAGCAATAATCCATCACAAGTAATCTGATTGGCTGAAAATTGGAAGTGGGCGTGGCATTTTAATTTATTCAGCAGGACAAAGGCTAAGAAAGCTTCAGATGGTTTATTACTATTATGACAATAACACATAACATTTAGTCATAGCTCCAGATTAGGAACTTTGTTTCAACAGAAAAGTAATGATTTTGTTCTTCTTTCTTCATGAAAACATATGAAGTGAGTACTCATTAGAGGTGCTACTTATGAGTACCCACAACATATGTTTACATGGAAAAATATGAAAAATATTATGTGGCTACCCTATTTTAGCTGGAGCTGTGGTTTATTATGACAATATCACAAAACTTGCGTGGGACAGGGCACTATGACAACCTGCAAAGTAATCATGACAAAAACCAAACATTCTAGGCCCAGTTGTTCAAAGCATCGTTAGCTTAACGAACTCGTTAAAGGCCATTTCGTTAACTGTTTTAGCGGATTCAATATACAATATTCTGATATTTTTTGCTGAAAAAATGTGAGTAGCTTTTGCACTGCAAAAGCTACTCACATTTTTTCAGCAAAAAATTTCAGCATATTTGCGTATCACTTGATGTAAATTTTATCGAATCGTTAACTAACGACGTCGTTAGCTTTGAACAACTGGGCCCTGAAATGAAAAAAAGGTGTTAAAAGACGTTATCATTATTTTCCATAACAGTGATTTTACAATCAAATAATACATATTCAATTATGATTAATAGAGTAAAGGCATTTTATAACACGATTGAAGACAGATATTTTTTCGTTTAATCTTAATAGTCCTCTCTTTGAAAATTCAGATGACAGAGTTGTGATATTTTTCTTATTTTCTCAGAAAACAGGTTTGACTTATCATGCAAACTCTCCTAATTGGAGATAATTTACATGAAATGTCAAACTCTGAAAAAAAAAATGTAAATGTTGTCTGCTGAAGTTTTTACCCACCATACTATGCATTTATACAGGTTAAAATGAATGTACAAATCATCTTATTATGTATAGCTTAATAAGGTTAAAATGAAGGCACAAAACTTCTTATTATGTATAGCTTAATGAGGTTAAAATGAATGTACAAATCATCTTATTATGTATAGCTTAATGAGGTTAAAATGAAGACACAAATCATCTTATTATGTATAGCTTAATGAGGTTAAAATGAATGTACAAATCATCTTATTATGTATAGCTTAATGAGGTTAAAATGAAGACACAAATCATCTTATTATGTATAGCTTAATGAGGTTAAAATGAAGGCACAAATCATCTTATTATGTATAGCTTAATGAGGTTAAAATGAAGGCATAGATCATCTTATTATATATAGCTTAATGAGGTTAAAATAAAGGCACGAATCATCTTAATATGTATAGCTTAATAGGGTTAAAATGAAGACACAAATTATCTTATTATGTATAGCTTATTGAGGTTAAAATGAAGGCACAGATCATCTTATTATGTATCGCTTAATCAAGTTAAAATGAAGGCACATATCATCTTATTATGTCTAGATTAATCAGGTTAAAATGAAGGCAGAAACCATCTTATTATGTATAGATTAATCAGTTTAAAATAAAGGCAGAAATCATCTTATTATGTATTTTTAATCAGTTTAAAATGAAGGCACAAATTATCTTTTCATATATAGTTTAATCTGGTTAAAATGATGGCACACAAATCATCTTATTATGTATAGCTTAATGAGGTTAAAATGAAGGCATAGATCATCTTATTATATATAGCTTAATGAGGTTAAAATAAAGGCACGAATCATCTTAATATGTATAGCTTAATAGGGTTAAAATGAAGACACAAATCATCTTATTATGTATAGCTTAATGAGATTAAAATGAAGACACAAATTATCTTATTATGTATAGCTTATTGAGGTTAAAATGAAGGCACAGATCATCTTATTATGTATCGCTTAATCAAGTTAAAATGAAGGCACATATCATCTTATTATGTCTAGATTAATCAGGTTAAAATGAAGGCAGAAACCATCTTATTATGTATAGATTAATCAGGTTAAAATAAAGGCAGAAATCATCTTATTATGTATTTTTAATCAGTTTAAAATGAAGGCACAAATTATCTTTTCATATATAGTTTAATCTGGTTAAAATGATGGCACAAATCATCTTATTATGTATATTTCAATAAGGTTAAAATGAAGACAGAAATCATCTTATTATGTCTAAATTAATCAGGTTAAAATAAAGGCAGAAATCATCTTATTTTGTATAGTTTAATCAGGCTAAAATGAAGGCAGAAATCATCATAACCCTTAAAGCACCAAGAAAAACTGCATCTGTAAATGTCGTCTGTTTAATGTCGTGTGCTGAATATTCTTGCAGACTTTTCAAACCTATTTTTGCATACAGGCGGACAGTGTGGACCCTGATCAGACTGCTCCTTTTAGGAGCAGTCTGATCTGGGTCCACACTGTTTGCAAAAATGACTTTTAAAATTACAAGCAGATGACAAAGCAGACGACAATAGTTGTGACTGGTGCTTTAAGGGTTAATCAGGTTAAAATGAAGGCACAAATCATCTTATTATGTATTTTAAATCAGGTTAAAATGAAGGCACAGATCATCTTAATCAGGTTAAAATGAAAGCACAAATCATCTTATTATGTATAGTGTAATCAGGTTAAAATGAAGGCACAAATATTCTTATTATGTATATTTTAATCAGGTTGAAATGAAGACAGGAATCATTTTTTTATATATATATTTTAATCAGGTTAAAATGAAGGTACAGATCATCTAATCATGTATAGTTTTTTTTTTTTAATCAGGTTAAAATGAATAGGAATTTTGTTGAAAATTTGTTTAAATCTTCAGATAGTTGTGAACTTGAGAAATGATCTATACCATCAGAGAACATTGCATGTTTTTCTATGCACAGAACAATGACCCAAATCAGCCTGATCATTATGAAGTGTGATCAGGGCCATCATATTTTACCGACATATTTAGCATGTGAAAATTCAGTAAATGGTCATGCAGCAATGGACTTTGTCAGACTGTGTGGATGCTGTGGCTGATTGGAGCCCTTTCTGCTAGTTTACATCATGAAAACATGCCGAGGCGGTTCTAACGAGTACCCACAATCTATGTTTTTGAGCAGAAATATGAAAAAACATCAGAATATTTATCTGAAAAATTTCCGGTTTTGGTTATAAAATTTTCAATATATTTTAATAGGCGTGTTTTCGTAATGATGGCATAAAGCCCCATTTCAAACACCACAGCTGAAATGAATGAGTACAAAGTAAAACATACATATTCAACATTCTCACCTACCGTAATAACCCTAAGTATTGGGACAGACAGGCCTTTGCAAACAGTGTAGACCCAGATCAGATGCCACAACATGCTGCATCTGATTAGGGTCTACACTGTTTGCCATACATACAGCAATATTTTTAGACACATCAAAAGGTAGTAGAATGAACTGTTTCATATTTTAGAACATTTGTATGGTTAAGTAGATGAGGTGTCCAAATAGGGTAAGTATAGTATAAGTATATATATGTAATTTTGTGTGTGTGTGTGTGTGTGTGTGTGTGTGTGTGTGTGTGTGTGTGTGTGTGTGTGTGTGTGTGTGTGTGTGTGTGTAAACCTTTAAAGCACTAAGCGAAATTGTAGCAAAAGAAAAGTCTTTTTTTTTTTCAGAGAAAGTAAGAATGCCAAGTCATATTATTTTTCTCAGAAAAATGATACAAAAATTAAAAGTGTCATCTGCTGCATTTTTTAGCTTTTAAAAGACTAATGACACTGAAAAGATCCTTGTTGATATGTTTAAAAACTGCT